>JARHVA010007146.1:160000-745008 GCA_037957365.1 Torreya grandis
GATTATAATGATCAGTAAATGTTATTGAAACATGTTTACTTATGATTAATATACTAGTTTTTATGTTAAGATCACTAATTAGATTATCATGGTGAAATATAATGAAAGAATAAGCGTTGAATAAATATTTTAAAAAAGAATTTAATAATTTATTATAGTAAATACCTATGGGGATGTTATAATGAGAAGGGTAGAGTCTTAGGTAGACTAGGATACTCAATACTTAGGCTGACTCCTTTCCATACTTAAGGGCATAAAGTAGACAATAGATAGTCATGCATAGGGGACACTACTACCAATATCAAGACACTACTACCAATTTTCTAATAATGGTGCTACTATCCAATTATGGAGCTAATATTCAAGAGGGGGTTTGACATTAGGATCTAATTTATGACACTCATAATAGCTTCCATCTTAATTTATATCACCTAGACCATCTATCTCACTTTGTTTTCTAGCTAAGTTATTACTTGCACTATTTATTACTTTTTTAGAAAAGACAAATCTAGTCAATTCTATAAAAAATTAGTGGTTGTATTTATTACATATTATTTACCTAATTTAGTCTACTCATATATTTAACAAACATAGGATTTACATACACTAAGTCATAAAATGTTAAAACATTTGGTGAACCTAACTTACTTCAAATATTTCATAAACCTTAGATAAACCTAGGGTTTATATTTATAGCTTTCTAAGACTCATATTAAAATTCTAGATCCATAATTTTTTTTTGATATAGTCATGATAATAATTATAGGATAAGTTATCAATTTTTTTTTGCAAAGTGTAATACTTTCATTTACATGCTTATTTCCTCTAATTTAGAATGAACTCAAAAAAGAAATAAACACATGTATACATGATAGTTTATATCAATTAAAATATATTTCATGTTTCATTATATCTATAGCATGTTATTTTTATTTTATGTGAAATTTAATTAAGGAATAAATCCTTATATACATAGAGGATCTATTACATAAGCTAACAACCAAGTTTCAAGTTTTAATGTCATATCTTATGCAGAGGAAAGAATCTCCTTCTCCTCCTCATCTCCATGGGGGTGATAGGCACTTTCCCTTTAACCATGTCCATGATATCAATCCTCCATGAGATGAATAAACCTATACTATTTTTAATAATTCCCATACTCAGCCTATCCACACCTCTCCCCTACATGGTGTGTGTCTACATGTTCAATCAAAAGCAACTAGGGTTTGTACTAGTGAGACTCTAAGGGATCAAATTTTTAGTATGAGAAATATAATATCAAAATTACAAAATAAAAATTAATCATTAAGTGAAAAGGTCACATTATTGGCAAACCACATTACATGTGCACAATCTTCAAAATAAACTAGTGTACACCATGTATATGCATCTACACTGAACAAAGTTGTGCATAAAACTATTTCATATCAAAATAATAAATTAAAACATAATACATATATTATAAGTGATTCAAAAATATTACAAATGTACAATAAGAGTTCAAGTGAGATACTAAGAGAAATGATTAAACCTATGTTGATCAACCTACCTCCTCTACACCCAGTGAAAAGATCTAGATATTATTATGCATATCATAGAATGCATAGGCACCACATCAATTCATGTTTAGCATTAAAAAGGAAAATGCAATAGATAATGGATATAGTTCACTCAAATAGTGACACCATCCAAACAACATACAATGGCACATATACAAATTCAAAAAGGGTCAAATTTAGAAATAGTATAAAAATGGTTACCAAAGTATAACTCAAAACAAAAAAATGTTCACAAAGCATAATAAAATCAAGAAAAAATACAACATAGGTAAAATAAGAAAAAGATGAAAATCTACCTCTCCAAAATGAGGTGCAACTTTCAAAGTAGTATGGGTTTGGTAAAAAATATCTACAATAGTTTGATTATCATGGTCAAGGTTTGGGCAAGCAGGCCCAAAGCATCACTAATTCTATTCTAATAGTCGATAATATTGGTCAACAAGGTATGGGATTTATCAAACATCTTAAGGTAAATTAGTCATAGATATAGTTTATCAAGGGAAAAAGTCCAAATACATAGGAAATGTTACACAAAGAGCAAGAACTTAAGTTGTAAATTCAAAATCATGCTAAGCTAATTAACATTCTTAAAAAAGGCTTTCAAGTAAAAGAGCCTCCAAAGCACCACATGCTTACAATAAGCACAGTTTCAAAGGGAAAAATCATAATCAATATTCCAAGGCATAATTTAGAAAGGTCAACTCCACAGTATGAGGAAATTCCCTCTAGCATTCCAGGTTATTATGATTTTATGATTTTGATGATAAACAATACCCATATTCATAATGCAGCACCATTCAACTACAACATAGTAATCACACTACATGAGAGATTACCATTCATATTTTTGACACATACTACATTAATAGTGAGTATCCCATGAGACTCATCAGTTAGTATTGTTCCTCCCTTCTTGTACATACTTTCTTTATTTCTTGCTCCTTGTATATAGGTTTATTTTCATGTTGATTGTACATTACTTATCTAAAAAAATATAATATTTCAAAAACATTCAAATATTCACTTAAAAAACATAAATTTATAGATTATATGCATTGCCATGTTTGCATTTTTTATATTTTCTAGACACTACATATGTTATCTATCTTAATATAGTAAATTTTATCATACATATATACTTCACTTATTCTTGTTGAGTGTTTGCATATTTTTATAGAACTCAGGTCCACTACACTATTCTAGATTTACTATTATCTACCCACTGGGGGCATATACACAGATACACAGGTTCTTCACTTGATATATTTTCCCATTTGGGGGAATCTTATACACAATTTTGATTACCAAGTTACATATTTCTAAACTCTACATCACAGATTTAAAATTATTATATGTTGATATTGAGCATCATATAATTACTCATTTTTTTTAGCTAATACTACTTTAGACTTAGTATATGTACATATTATATCTTACATATATTTGTATTATATGCTCACGCATACTTTCATTTCTATATTTTCTAGTTTAGATTTGTTTATATCTTTATGCTTTTTTTATTAAAGGGAATTTCAATATGCCATTGCTCTTTGGGTTTAATCCACTTATTTTCACAATATGTATGCTTTGAACATATACCCATGTCCTTGTATGTGCCTTCTTGATTGTGTATGCAAACATTTGAATATGTCCTTCTATGTGGCTCTAAGCTACATTGCTTATTGCTTATGTATGTGGACATTTGAACATGTCATTATATGTCTTGTTTTCTTAGATTTAATGATATGTGCCCTTATCCCTTGTATTGTGTCCCCTTGGCCTACTTTTTGTGCCTCATCTAATTTTTATGTATGCTTTCTTATATGAATCATGGACATGACACTTGCCTTTGATTATTAGACACACTAATTTTTAATGCCATGAGGGACCTCATGTGTCTACCTTTCCTAATTAGTTTTTATGATGGATAACATGCCCCATCCCATTAGGTAGCTACTCATTTTTACTCAAATTTGTTATTACATACATTGATTACATCTATCTTGACACCTTTGTGAATGCTAAACATGACATACATCTTACATTATATACTTATGCTTAGATTATCTTACATTATGATGCTATGTGTGCACACTATATTGGATTATTATGCAGATATCCTATATGCTTTGGCTAACACACATTTTGAAGAATTTTTTTTTGGATAATTCTTGCACAAGTTTTACAACTCCCCTCAAAAGAGGGGACATTCACAGGGGTTTGTCATAGAGATCATGATCTTTTATTACACTCATAGTATATTTTTAGCATATAGGCTCAGTTTATAAAAAATAAAACATAGGTAAACATAATGGGGAAATAGTGACATAGAAAGCAATATAGTTACATAAAAATCAAACCATAAGGACACTAACACCCAAATTAGGATACTAATACCACATTTTCAAAAATGGTGCTACTATCCAAAACATGGCACTACTATCTAGTATCCTTAATTTTGTAACAACCAAGATTATATATACAAATATAGTAGGTACATTACAGGTTTGCATAGATTCAGTTACATATTTATCAGTCATACTTAATTTTGCTCAGATTCATACGAATTGATCTTAGATTCATATCAATTTTCTCAAATTAGGGGCATCATGCATGACATGACCATTCCCATATTTAGTTTAGATACCCATATACAAATTATTACAACTCAATCCAAGATCTGTATGCTTAGATATTAGATTTTGGGGCATGTGCATGGCACAATATTTACATATGCTCATTTACACATTAGTTAATTAGATGGAATGAAAAATTCCATGTCATTCTTTATGTTATATACACTTGATATTATATTAAAAGTTGGACACCTATTTCATACCTTACTCTATCTATAGTGGTTGGCATTCTCAAGTGGCCTGAAGCTACCTAATGTACTTGAATGGCCACAAAACCAACATACACAATTAGATATACCTAGTTAGACATTTATAGTAATTCACATAATTCAATTTTAAATGCATATATTACACATGGGTAGGAAATGATGAATTCATATCCTACTTGAGTTATTGAGCCACCTACATGAGAGGTTAAGACACAATATTAATCTAATCCAAGCTATTCATAGGTCATGATCCACCAAATAGGGATGGGTAATGATAGAGTCAAAAGTGGATTGAGTTTTAAAGCCACCCACACATGAGGATTGAACAAGATATCAACTTAGTCTAAGTTATTGAATGATTGATCATTATATACATGTACACACATGTTATTACTAGATTCATGCATTGGTTTGAATGCTCAATAAGGTGTATTCATTCCTTTCCTATTTCCTATCTCTTTAGTCAATTTTACTTCTTTATTTAGTTTTTTTTTGATTTTGATATCTCTTAAGTAAGGATTGATTTATGCACATTTCACTTGTAAGACATGCATTGGATAATTCTTCACATACTCACACCCAGATTCATGGGTTTCACCTCTTAGGTAAGTCTAGGTACACTTCTTTTTCCTTTATCCTAATCATTTCACTTTTCTACATTTATAGAATAACGGAGGGGGGATGTAATCACCCAAAAGTGTTATTTGAGTGCTAAGAGTGATAATTGAGACTAAATATCCTTAGCTTATCCCTAGAACTATCCTATATCATATTAACACACTTATCCATCCTTCATGTGGGCCATGGGTGTCCTTAATTAGCCTCAAAGTATCTGTAGAACATCATTTATAGATCATAACCCTTCATGCCTAGTGTTCTTATAGATTAAAACTAACACCATAATGAGGACACTATCACCACATGGCACTAGTGTCCCAAAAATGGCATTAATTTATTTTGCCATATCTTTTTCCCAATGGATATATTTTCACAACTAGGACTCCCTAAGGTTAACCTAGACATCTTTTATCACCTGCACAATAAAAATAATAGTATACATACATGAATTTTATCCCTCTAACCACTATATGGAAGTGAGATACAAAATACACATTCAAACCTAGAATAAGTTAAGTATAGTTAAGGTTGTGAAACCCTATTCTTTCCTACTTCTACATACTACCATCAAAAACAACCCTAATCTTAAATTATCTAGATTTCTAATCTCAAGCACATTCAAGGCACTAGAGTCCACTATCATACCAACATCATTTTCAATTACACCAAAACTTATATGGGAATAATTACATCAAAATTTATCCCTCCTTAGATTATTAGTATGTAGGAAACTCTCTTCATATTGGGGTGTTAAGGATGTCCAACTTACCCTACTAACAAACACACTTTTCAACTCATGCCCTAGTTACATGGAGGATTAGGGTTTTTCACAATAAATTAATAATTATAAGAAAAATATAGGGTTCTAAAACTTATGCACATAGGAATAGACCTTCGAGATCCAGACATAGGTGCACCCAGAAGCTCAAGATACTCTTACACAAAAGGACACTACCACTAATTTTACAATAATGGAACTACTATGAAATTATGGTGATACTATTAAAGAGTGGTTCTAACATTGGGATACAATTTACAAAATTGAAACTAGCTTCTATTTTAGTTTTCATCACCCAGATCATCCATCTCAATTATTTTCTAGCTAAGTTATTATTTGCACTATTTATTACTATTTTAAAAAAATTCAAAGCTTTTCAATTCTATAAAAAATTAGTGGTTATATTTATTGAATATTATTTCCTTGATTTATTCTACTCAAATCTTTAACAAACATAAGATTTACATACACTAATTCCTAAAAGGATAAAACAAAAATCATGTCCTCTTCTTGTAGTTAGGTTGAACTTAGGTTTAAATAGGCCCTAATTTCCTTCATGATTTAATTTATGGACTCTTTTATTTATTTTTTATGATATTAAGGTTAATTTACCAAAAAATTACATCATATATATTTAAAATTAGGTTCATGGGGTTTAATTTTATCCAACTTGCATCGACTAATTATAATCCTAAACCTTAAACCCTAACTATAATTTAGTTCCATAGGGATCAATTTATCCTAAACAATGTTTGTAATTACACCAAATGAATAATTAGATAAATTAATGATATAATCAGTTCTAATCTATCCCTAAATCATGTCTTACTCTTTAGGTTGAAGGGGCTCAAATTGGCCTCAATTACCTCCTTGATTGAATGAATAAACTATTTGGTTCATTATATGATGGCATTAGGGTTAATTTGACTCAAAATCACATCATATACAATTAAAACTATGCTTGAATATGGCTCATTTTTTCCATGATTGTGTCATTGATTTCACCATTTATCTAATTTACTTAATCTATGATCAAAGCCAATTTAGCTCAAATCATATTGTATAGTTTTAACTAGGTTCAAGGGGCTTGTATTAACCCTAATTACCTCCAAAATTAAAATAATCAACTATTTCATTCAGTACATGATTAAATTGGAGTTTATAGAACCTCAAACCATATTCTATACTTGTCAAACTTACATCTGTCATTGAACAAAATGATTTGTTACTTCATTTTCTGATGAAATTGGAGTTATTTAGTTCTCAAATTACATTTTATAGTCACAATTAGGTTAAAGGGGCTTAAATTACCCTTGATTTCCTTTGAATTAAATTGATGGGCTATTTTTTTAATTTTTTTATGATATTGGGGTTGATATCCCCAAATTACATCCTTTATAGTTAAAATTAGATTCACAAGGCTCAATTTCACTCAAGTTACATCATTAATTGCACCAATTCACTCATTCACTACATCTATCAGGAAATTTAATCTAATTTAGCCCCAAATCACATCATATAGTTGAAAATACATGCAAGGGTTCCAAACTAGCCCCAATTAACTCCATCATTAAAATAATTGACTTTTTCATTCATTTTCTAATGAAACTAGGCCTAGTTGAATCACAAATCATATTTTATATAGTCAAAATTATATTCATTGGTGTAAACACACCAAAATTACATCAATATATCAATTATATCCTTTTTTTGGTGGTGTATATATTAATACACTCCAATTTAAAAGAAAAATATAAAATCATGAATTTGAATAGATATAAACATTAACATAAGCACATATAAATAGTTTTTTTTAAATTTTTGTGTGTAATGTCAGCATAACATGTATGCATTATAGTGCATACGCATTAAATCACATATGTTAAAATGTGTACACAATATGTTATTATTTGAATTAAAAAACAAATCCTTTTGGCTCAGAAATGGCATGGATTCTTGAGTTAAAGGCTTGGGCTTGTCAACACATAGTGAAATATAAAATCTTTGATAGAAAATAATAAAATTCAAATTCTGTCACCAAATACACTATGAATTTTAAGGAGACAATAAAATATTACCATGATGATGATAATGCTCTCATCTTTCCATATATATTATTTTTTAATTTTTTGGACTATTTTAAGGTTTCTATCTATGTTGATTTCTAACTATGGTTTTTTTAGGCCACTACATGCCATAAATATACATGTATATTTATGTTTATGTATTTTTGTTTTCATTGATCCAAATGCAAAAATTCATATGGTCACAAACTATGCCTAATTCTATATGCATTCCAAAAAACTAATTTCATTTTTTTGAGGTAGTTATAGAGGTTGTGCGATGATCTATCAATTTTTTTATCAGTTTTAAGGATTTATTTACTTATAAAATTAATAAATAAAAAAATCATTAAAAAATTTTAAAAATATAGGTCACAAACTAGATGATCTTATCTAAATTTCTACCAAATTGTTTCAAAAAAGCTAAACTTTGTTATAAAAAGGTTTCCTCATACTGATGACTTTCTACTTTGTTTAAAAAAAAAAAGAGTTATTCTTAAAATTATAGTTGTTTGACATACTTATACTTAACCATTTTTGTAAAAAAATAATTTTTAAAAAACTAGACTGAAAATTCTACAATTTATTTTCTTATACCATCTTCACATTTTGAGTGTAGCCATCTCAAATAATCTACAAAAGTTGAGTTTTTTAAATTTTCATGAAAAACATATCCATGGGTAGTCCCCTTTTTATCCCTCAACTTTGTGCACTTACCCTTTTCCATTCCCATTCTAAATCATGTAGCAATAGAAACTAAAGATAATAATAAGGTGCATATGACATATAATTTATATCCTTCTCCCTTAACATATGATCACCCATTGGATGGTATTATTGGTACACTAATAAGCACATATAAACAACCTAAAATTACATTTAATGATAGTGATATTGTGGATGATGATCTTATATATACATCATTATTTATTTGACCATACCTTCATTTGTATCCTATATATAGTGTTATGGTAGATGATGGTTCAATTGAAAACATTTTTTTTATGATTATTCTTCATAATATTAGATATACACATGAGGATTTGATGGATACAACAAGGATAGGCAAAGGGTTTGATGGAAATAAATAAAACCCACTTCGACACATTTTTATACCAATTGAGGGAGGCCCTATATTAGTTGTAATTTTATTCTTTGTCTAATTGAGTACATGGGTATTTGATATGTTTTTAAAACACCCTTGGATATATAATATTCACATAGTGTTAGAGTAGGAGTTTTCTTTTTTCCCATATTTATTTATTATGGTCTTTTTTCCCTCACTTAGAGTTTTCCTATTTTCATGGAGAAACTTGTTTATATGTGTAGGTTAACTGGGTGACTAGGAAGTAACTCCCTTGACTGGCTATTATAGGTATGAGAGTTACTTATCTATTCTTGGCCTTGTTATACACCTTTTGTGGAGGAGTTATTTGTCTATTCTAGGGGTCTGATAACCACCTTTTGTATATGAATTACTTGCTTAATTTTTTATATGTGCTCATCTCATTTGATATATTTTCAACTTAATTAAAGATTGGGTCTTGCTCCACTTATTTTTTATCTCTTGAAATATTATCTTTGAGTGATTGCATTTTGATTCAACAACACTATGGTGTGCCCAAGATTTTTCTCATGTGATATCAACCTATGAATTCATGTTATCTATAACTAGAGACATATCTTATATGGTATTAGAGCCACCCATGTTAATCATATGTCTGGTTTTTTATTGTTGTTAAGATATATTTTGAAATTGTGAGATTTTTAATTAGAAAATAAGTTTGGTATACAATCCATTTATGTTAGTTATCATCTTTGGTGGAGTTAATTTTTACATATCTAGTTCATTGGTAACTATTAACATAGTTTTTGTGGTTTTTGTGTGATTATGGGTTCTATGTGTCTTAGTGCATTTTCTTGAAAAAGACTTACTTGATTCCATACAACATTAGGTTTGATCTCCTATATTTAGTATCAACATATGTATTTAACCTTAACTCAGGCTTGGCTAGATTTGTGTGTTTGGGAGACTGTTTGACCCTAGTTATGAGTTACTTCTAAGTGGCCCTCATCTATGGAATTTTTACATGATGAGTCTACTGTTGTTGTTAATTAGTCAGGACCACCACTCCATGCAACCTCTATACCACAACATAAAATACTCCTACAATTTCAAAAGGGTTGTGAGTTTCTTCCAAAACAAGCTAAATCTATTCAAAAATTTCCCTTAAGTTTTTAAAAAATCTATCTTATTAAATTAGTTTTTTTAATAAATTGATTTAAAACAAGGTTAAATAGGCTAATTTTATTTTAATGCACAAGTAATGCATAAAAGGATTGGTTAAGTTTAGAATTTTTAATGGAGATTATTTAATTGTTTTTTTATAAAAAAATATATTGTGAGTAATATTTAAAGAGGAATTATTATTCATATTTTCACTTTATCACATTGTGTACTCATCTTGGATGTATTTTTAATTGAGCCTAATATCCTTGCCTAGTCTTGTAAATCATGTCTTTTTTACATTTACACTGGTTGTTCTAGATGCATTCTTAATTTTACCTTATGTATTTTAAGTGTGCATTGTTTGTAATATTTAGTGGGGTTCACCATTTCATACTTTAGGTGGGTGTACTTTATTTTGAGTTATCCTTTCTTTCTTATTGCACTTTCATTTCTACAATAACAACAACTTTCATTAATACTACAAATCAATTCATCACTAAAATGGATTCAATTTTTATCAACTCACTAACTCCTTTTAACTATCATGAATGGAAAATCAATATGATAATCATTCTAAGGAGTAAAGATTTGTATAGGATAATCATTAGTGATGAAACTGAACCTAGCATAGATGCAAAGAAAGTTAAGTGATATAATCATAGTTATGAAGCCTATGGGCTATTATGTCTTTTTGTAGCACTTGATCTCCTATTTTATTTAGAGCCTACCAAATCAACTCATAATTTATGGACCATATTGGGTAATCTATTTTTGGAGCAAGATGTGATGAGAGGTCATGATCTTGAGAATGAACTCATTAGCCTAAGTCCTTAAAACTTTGACACTCTTTAGGATTTATTCACTAAGTTCAAGTCCTTTAAATTTTAGTTTAAATAATTTGGGATACAAAAATAATATGACCAAATTATTATTTATATACTCTCTAAACTAGTTCCTGACTATCTAGTCTTTGTATCTACTTTCTATGCCACTAAAAGTGCTTTGTGTGCTACATGGAAAATTCCCTCTTTAGATGATTTGATTACTAAATTAACTAGAGAGAAAGATAAGGTTATCCATATGGGCACATTTACGACCACAAAATGTCAATCCCTAATTTCTAGGAATGGGAAACTAAAGACTTCAAACAAAGAGAAAAAGAATAAAAATAAGGATCAAGAGGAGAAGAAAGAATCGAAATTTACTAAAACCAATATTGAAGCCTCCTCTTCCAATGACAAACTTAATAAAGATTAGGTTAAGTGTGCCTACTATAAGAAAAATGGGCATGATGAAAATAAGTGAGTGAAGAATCAAATAGATCACCTAATCCATCTCCTAGAGAACAAAAACATAGGTGTTCATGAGTCCATCAAGAATAATTCATCTAGCTAAGATTCTACTAAGGAAAAGTGCAAGGGGAAAGAGAAAGAAAAGGGAAAGGCTATTTTATTAGTTGTAACTTCAACATATTCATGGATTATTGACTCAAGTGATTCTCACCACATGGGCTCTTCACTAGTTAATTTTTCTTCCTTAGAGCATTGTAACACGTCTTCCATCAGTTTGGGTGATGACACTTATGTAAAAATTTTAGGGAGAGGGTATATTGAAATGGAAATAAGAACATTCAATAATATTCTACATTTCCATTCTCTTTCAACCAATCTCCTATCAATGTATCAAATCACTCATATTAAAAAAGGCATAAAAGTTGAATTTTTACCATATTTAGTTATCATCAGGGAGTTATATAGTGATTCTATAGTGGAAATGGGTAGGGCAGATCACCAATCTTAGTTATACAGCTCATATTTTGCATCTAATTCTTCTTTGATTACATTGCTGACTAATTTAGACAGAGTTAGAAAATTATGGCATGAGTAGTTTAGCCACCTTAACTACCACTACCTTCAACAACTTATAAACAATGACATGGTCATAGGCTAGAATTGAGTCAAATTTATATGCACTTAAAATTTCACACTTCATTATTTTTGACTAATATTTCTATTAGCTGATAATAATTCTACTTAACCTATTTTATCCCACTAATTTATCCTAATCCTAGCCATATATATAATATCTCCATCCATTATCCTTCATCCACTAACTTTATTCATACCATCCTTTCATTAATTCTATCCTAATCTAATCTTAGTTATCTATTATTTAGGAATTTGTAATTCTCATGACCCCACCTAACCACCTACTAGCCTACTCCCTAGGCTTCCTACACCCCTAGTCACCTAATCCTTCTCTAATCCCCATTTAACCTTATTCTAATCATCATTAATTCCTAAAGAGAGTTTTATAACTCTCCAAATCTATAAATCTCTCTAATGTAACCTTCCTCTCTAGAAACCTCTAATTCTAGAGGTTTTCAAAGAATTTAATATTCTTTGGATAATCTACAACCATTTATCTCCTCCCTCTAAGTCTGAATCTTATCCCTTGATCTTCCCTCCCTTTATCTATTTAACCAAATATCCTCCTTCATGTAGGCCATGTAAGAAGATCATATCAAAAACCATGTCAAAATCAATCTAGAAAGCTTGTGGAGAATCCATGTCAAAATAATCCTCAACCAAGCATCCATTATCATCATCTCTAATCAAGCATCATAGTGTCAATCTGAGTCTAATCATTCAAGTGAAAGTAATATAATGGAGGCATGAGAAGGTAAAAATAATGGTAAGCATGTTTTATTTATTGTGATTTTCCTTCTCTATCCATTTTTATTAGTGTTATCAAGTTTTAGGTTATATTGCTAATTTTAGTAATATTACATAGAGCTGAAATTTGGTGTACATTTTTGGTGACCATAGTGGGACCAGACCCATAGCCTTTTGATTTATCCAATTTGAGTTGAAGTGTGAAGATAAGCTTGTAGGTTTCAAATAAAAAAGATGAGTGGCCATATATCAAAGAACCTCTGTGAATAAGCATCTTTGGCATTGAAAAGAGCGCAAGTGGAGTTTATAAAACCATTTTGATCACTTTTTTTAACTTTGAATTGAGTATAAAATTGTAATCTATGATTTTATTGAAATAGACACTCTATTAGTAATTTTGACTAATTAAGTGAATATATCAGGCTATAAAATCTCATCTTCTTTAAAGTCTATTTTATCTCTATTCAGGTTCATCAAAGTCATTGAGTTAAGATAAGCAAACTATTATTAATATAGATATTTTGAAGTCTTTGTCCAATTTACCAAGTCAAAATTTATCATAAATAAATTCTCTATTGGATTCAAATTTTTAGAAGACCTACCACCTTTAAAATGACTTCTACCTTGATCATCATGCTTTGTTTACTCTATACACAACCAATGTCTCTGTCTCCTAAATTATATATTATCAAGCCCATGATTATGCATCATGTTCATCATCCATAACTAGTAAATAAACTTTGATTTCTATGCCCTAAACAATCTAGTGTCTCTGGCTTGATTTTATTTACACTATTCATTGGTTGTCTAATAGGTGTATAAATAGTTGCACAAACCACAACTAAAAATATGTATCTCAAGACATGCTCTATACTTGTGCTAGAAGCCACTTGTACTCTCAATCTCTAGTCTCATTTGGAGATAGTGTAAAGTAGGAGGATTTTGCCTAAATACAACATATAAAACATAAAATTTTGTGATAAGATATCCTTTTAAATCCTTGATAACCTTATTCATCATATCTTTCATTATGTGTGAAAATTTTAAAGATATGAAGTCTATCATATTTTCTCCCCCCTTCTAGTATTTTGGTAGCTTCCACATTTTACATATTTCACCATAAAAACACTATCCTTCCCTTGAAAGGTTTTAGATTGGTGTTAAAAAACATTTCATAACTATACCCATTTGACCATTCACTTCAACAATTAAGATAACATCATTACACATGACATTTTATAATTAATGTTGTTAGAATGGTGAGCCTGCTAATATAATATATTTAGGTTTGGCTTGGCATTCAACACATTTTCCATATCAAATAGATAATAGCATCCATTTTTATGGTTTTGATTAAATAGATCTCTTTCATAGACCAAGTGTATTTTATTCTTCTCATATATCCACCCTTATTTATAACACACATATTAATTAGAAAATCCTAGGATGATACCCCAGCTAGGCATGCCAGACTAGTCGTTTCCCTAAAAAATATTAAAATAACTTATCTCTCTCTCTCTCTCTCTCTCACACACACACACACACACACACACACACACACACACACACACACACAATATTCTATTACATTAATATACAAATGAATTTTGATTTCTGTATGTGTGATTTTTTATGAGTAGTGTCCGAAGAGGGACACCATGAATGGAATATAATCTACAATAAAAACACCCATGCTACACCTACTAGACAAATTCATGTAAAAAAAAATATCATGTACCATGTTGATTGAGTTTGAAAAACTTATTATAGCTATTTGTATAGGTGTAGTTTTTGGTTCCTATTTGCATTGCATTATGTATCATTTATGTTTTATATAATTTGGAATAAGTATTATGCCATATAGTGCTAAGTTTGTAACATTTGAAATCATGGTCTTTGGTTTATATTTTTGCCTTCAAGTTTTAAATTTGTTTTAGGAACCCGTATATTTATAGTATTGTTTAAAAGTTGCTAACGTCACATGAATATTACCTTTTAGAAAGATGGGTGGTAGTGTGCTTTAACTAACCCCTTGGTTTGACTAAGTAATTAAGATTTATTTTAGTAACTATGAAGTATCAAAATCATCAACATGAAAAGGGAACATTTATCAACACTTGGATAATTATGTGTATCAAAAGAGTTAATGATTGCTTATAGATTAAAATCAATCAAATTATGAATTATCTCTTTTGTAGGACATTTAAAAAAATTATATATATATATATATATATATATATATACACACACACTAATGTCATTTGTGCAAAATTAATTTGTCAGAGTCATCGATTTAGTTATGGAAAAATGATTGAGGGCCATTTGACTAACATTTTTGACTTGTAGGATTTAAAATTTGCAAATCAAACTATTAACTTGTGTACTTGCAAGCCGCTAGTCAAAGACCTATTTTGGCACTTTTTCACATCATTTTTATATTTTATATATCATTTTTAATCATCTTCTTGTGTGTGTATTTTTATTATGAAAATTATTCATTCTATATAATTGTGTGTGTGTTGATCTGAAGATAATTTGTCATATCTTGCTCATCACACATAGGTAATTAAATCAATTAATTAATCATAGCATGTGTTTTGTCTATTTGTCAACCCCTCCCATCTAGGATAACACATGATGTGGAATTGATATACACACACAAGATTAATATATAGGGGTTAGTGTCATAGATTTCACCACTGTGCATTAACCAAACTCCATGTTTTGGTAGAGTATAATAATCAGGGAAAACTATCATTAGACTAAACGGTTGACCCGATATAGGTCATTGATGAAGGAGAAGAGTTAAATCATTAAAATAGGAATTAGAAAACACCTTATAAAGATCTAGACCCCAATGTACCTTTGTGTATATTAGGGATTCCATTAAAGAGCCCATCCAACCTAGCATAGGAACTTTCAACCATAACAAGTATACCACTACAGGAGTTAGTATCAGCTCTGAAGTAGCCATCATGTGTGAGTAGGGTTTAGAGGGGTTGGTCAATACCATAATGGATCATTAGTCTACAACCTCACTTGTGAAACCATTGGATGGTGTAGACATTGGGTTACACACCCTTGAGTTTAATAATCATAGGTTATGGCTTGCCTTCTTGGGTGTGTGTTGTAATAAACACGTATTATTTGTGAGTTGAGTAAACCTTTACCTATCCAAAACTATTTAGGTCCTTTTCATGTATCATCTTACCACATCTCTATCCCATCATCCTTTGTATATATCTTATTCATCATCATTGTCATCCTATCATTGTACATATTATATTTATCCCATCTTATCTTGTCTAGTCATACCTACTTATCATAAGTCATACCCCCATATTACCTTATACACATCATCTTGTATACCCCATCACATATTTCAATCACATCTTGTATATCCTTATCTCACCCCTTTGTACATAATTTTATCTGCTTATACATCCTTTTAGTCATATCCTATCCTATTCACTTACATTTTTATCTTACACATCCATCTCCCATTCCCCATCTTGTCTTCATCCCATCCCATCCTAGCCTAACCATATCCACTTATCATTTGTCATACCCCATATCACCTCTATATTATTTTGACCATCTTTGTTATCATCATCACTATCTTGATTTCATTCCTAGTCATATCCACCCAATCCTAGTCACATCTTGTGTATCCTAGCCTCATCCTATTGTACATAATTTATTCTCTTATACATTCTAATAAACTCATATTTTAGTCATATTTTCTCATCATCCCAATCACACCTTGTCATAAGACCACCTCATCCATAATCAATCATGCCTCACTTTGACCTTGCATTATCCATCAATCACACCATAATCTTAATGATTCCCATATCAATGACATCACCCCCTTACATATATAACCCATCACCTATCCTAATCCCATCTTGTCTCACCATCCACATTCTATCTTAAGTCCACCTCATCCATAGTCCTAATCATCCCCATACCATCTTATCTCATTATCCCATCACCTTGTATATCTTTATTTTTACCCTTTGTATATAATTTTATTCCCTTGTACATCATTTTAATCACATCTTATAAATAAACCCATATGTCATTAGTCATCCCCTAATCATGTCCTAATCATACCTCAGCATATACATCTAATCTTAAATCCATACCCAGTCACTTGTCTTGACCTTGCCTTCATCACCCATCTAGTCATCACCTCATCTTATCCTAGATGTATTCTAAGTCACATATGGGTCTAAACCATCCACATTTCATTACCCATTTTCATCATCACACTTATCCTTATTCTATTATCCTAATCACCTTCATCACCTAATCCTACCCCATCCCATCTTGAGCAAATTGGTCAAAGTTTTTGAGCTAGTCCTATCATCCAAAACATCCTATCATCCTAATCCACTATCATTTGTCCTTTGGTCACATAATCATACCTAGTAAATATCTTTTTATAATCTTATCACCTTGTCAGTCTCAATCTATCAAACCCATCAATCTAATCTAGTCTAATCATCTTGCCTTATTCATTACTAGCACCCATCATATCATCCTCTTACTAGTTTTGAATATTAGACACCCATCACATTCCCAATCATTTTTCTCACTTGGCCACTAAGCATTGTTGATAAGTTGTTAGTACCTATTACACTATCAGTCTAACATTTGATCATAGTCCTTAATCCATTAGTCTATTTCATCTCCACCATTACCTATCATACTAGTTTAGTCCTTTTGATCTATTTTGTTCAAGAACCTTATCCAATCCTTATCCTATCTACATCATCTATCAACCATCACCATGGAACTAGACCCCACCTTCATTGACCAATACATACATGCCAATAAGGATGATATATTTTTTCAACTCATTATGATGGGTGTACCACTTCCCAAAGTTGTTAATCCCCTTTAACTCATTGCACCTCCCATCCAATACCCATCATGCGAATCCTATACAAATCCTCCATTTGCTAGCCATAAGCCAATGTCTACACATTCCCATATTAGCAAAGGGAACCCAATATTGGTCACCTCAAATCCATCCACCCAGTCATATCCAAAACTATCTAATCATAAGTCCAATACTTCCACATCTAAGTAATAACATGAAGTGGGTCCATATTCTCCCCTTCCCATATCATTAGAAACCCTTTTTAAAAAACTTTTCACCATTAACATGATGGTCTATCCATCTATCTGGAATATTTATCCCACTAAGCCAAATCCCTCTTGGTAAAAGATAACCAATATTATGTATATCATCAAACCTAGGGACATACCATTAATCAATGTTAACCTTTCCAAGACTATGTCCAAGATCTCATTAATTATGGTGACATAATTATTTAAGATGAACTATGAGTCTAAATCCCTAGGTGAACAAAAAGAGGCTTGCCAAGATTCCATTCCCACTCAATATCTTTCCCTTCCAAGCCAAGGTCAATATACCACACCTTCCTCCATGATCCTTCCATCCCAAACAAATCCTCCATCAAATATGTGTCTATCTCCCATGGTCCTAGTCTTCCCATCTCTTATGAACCCTTCCATGATCCTCTCCTTAAATCCATCATTCCTCCATCATATCCCTCTCACCCATCACATCAACTACCCCATGTTGAGAGGTCAATTATGGATAATGAATATCCTATTAATAGCATTACATCTTACAAATCAAAGTTAGTACAAGGCTTATATTATTTAGGATCATATTCAACACTAGCATCCATACCATATTCCTCATCATAAACATCATCCCACATTGATGCTGATAATGCCTATCCTTTTGAGGATACCACTAATATAGGTCCCTTTAATACATCACCAGACATACCTTTAGATCATAATCAGGTGATTAAGTCATAATAATATTATTAAAAACTTTATCTATGGAAGATAGTAAGAGTGAATCTGATCCTCTTTTGGATGTGTCTATTATAGACAGTCCTAGTGATCCTTTTACTAATCTTGAGAAGATTTTATTTGATGTTAAAACTAGGTCTCCTAGGAACCCTTATGAAGACTATAATACCCCATCACCACTCATTTACCTCATTGTACCATCTCCATCACCTTCCTCCATCATAGATCACTTTCTTCCCATCAATGATCATTTAATCATCTCCCTCCATAATAATGAACATGAGCATGCATCATTAGATCCATACTTGATTAATATAATGTGTGCATCCAATATGAAGGTCCAAGACCATAGTCAAAAAGTCACTTGTTATAATTAAGTCATCATTGTTCTTATAAGTTAAAATCAAGAATAATGAAATTATAATCCCAATACAAAATCATCTCCCCCTAGTGAAGCCCATAAACTGGCACTAGGGACCCATCAAAGTCAAAATAAAAAATCAATTTCCTCTGGTGAAGCCTAAAATTAGGCACTAGGGGCTAGTCAAAATCAAATTTACTTAAATACTCAAAATAATATGGCTGATCATATACATCAAATATGAAATCAAAGATGAATAAAAAATACAAAGTGTCTTGGATCTCCTATAGTCTTTTATCACTTGGCACCAATCAAATGAAGAATGTTCAATACCTTCAATGGTGTATATGACTACTAGTCCTGATTATCCATCCTCCATCACCCCATCCTTTCATGATCATATCATTCATTATCATCCATCATACATCATACCATAATATCATATTCATATCATCCATTTAAGTCCCATACCTCCCAATCAATCTCTTATCTAAAAGATACCTCACATCCCCTCCTTGGGCAACATTGTCTCTCCTAGGGGCAACAACGATACTTGGTCTAGATATCTATAGGGGTCACCATTAAGAATCAATAAAGGCCACTAGGGCATCTAGGAATATAACATCCATAAAATAATAGGTTTTGGATAAATAATCCATCAAATTTCCATACCTTTCACTTTCCCATCATCTAATAAATCGAGATGCCATTTAGAAGTAAAAAAACATTCATCCAATGGTGAAAACTAGTCTTCTAGCACCTTGGGTAAGTTACATGATGAAAAATGGTCTTTGGCATCATAATAAAATAATCTATTGTCTATATTGTTCCTCAACACTTGAGGGCAGATCCATCCATTTCATATCCTCATCCATCCAACCCACTTATCACATCCCTTGTCCACCTTGTCTATATCACCCATCATTTTATCCCTTGATCCATTATTATTATCCATCATACACCATTATATCATGCATATTATCTCTTCTTCCTTCCTATCTTTAACTTTGTAAGGAAGTGTAAAGTATCTTGATAACTATCCCAAACTCCTCTTGGAATATTCTCTAATAGACACTCAAGAAAATAACCATCTAGCTCCTTCATGATGTGGTCATTGGAAATACCTAGTCCATTATTCTATGGTCCCCATCCCATTTCAACATCAAATTCATCCTTTTACCATCCACCCATCATTTCATCTATGCTCATCCTAATTGCTAGGCTTGGTATTCCCTTTGCTAGTAAACCCCCTTGTATAGTATACATACATAGATCCTAAAATACCTAAAAATAAAAATGTAAAAAACCCTAAAAATCATAAAATTTAAAAAAGATAAAAAAATATAAATAGTCTATTATGTCTTGTATTATGCCTTTTCCTTATTCCATCTCCATTATGCCTTTTAATCTCACCTATCCTATTATCCATATCCCCATCCTGAACATCATCTAATGTCCATCTCTCATTTTACCATCCATCATCCTTAGATACAACATTTATTCTTGACATCAAATCCTCGTGGTCACCCATCCCTTCATCTCTTCAATCTCATCCTTTTGGCTAGGTATTATCAATATCCATATCCTTGTTAAATAATTTAATCTAACACCCATCACTTCCTATCAATGCCTTTTCACATAAAACACCCATCACATCACTCTTTTCTAGTATGGAAGGTAATTGATCCCATCACTATATTCATCAATGCCTCTTCATCCTAACACCTATAAAATCACTTCTTTACTAGAATGATAGGTATTTGATACCATCATCTCCTAGTCTCCTTGCTAGATTAGATCCTTATAGGGCCTTGTCTATTGGTAATCCTTGGTCATCAATTTGTTCCATTCCATCTTTGGGCCACTTTTTGATTCAATTTCAAGACCAAGTTGGTATTAAAATTACTCATCACATCATCCATCCTTCTATTCTAAACTAGGGGCAACACTTCATATTAATCCTAATCCTCATCATTCATATTATCTAACATCCAAGACTATCATAAATCCATAATCACATCTTGGTCATCCTAGTCTAGTGAATTATCCAATCACTCATCCCATCATTAGATAAAACATTATGACCTTACACGTAGACACTTGTATGCTATTTATTTATTGTTTATCTATTGTTTGTTTTGGATTAAGTTTATATCTTATTTGTCTTTTAAGTCTATGTGTTGAATTTTATCTCTTTTTATTTATTGGGTAATGAATGAGGATGCTATGAGTACACCAAAAGTTCCCTCAAGGATACAAAGTTCACTATTAACCCATGCACTTTGACACAATGTCCTTTTGGTCATCTCTATATAATGGGACATACTACCAAGTGCCATATTAATGGATTAGTTAGACTATGATGAACTTTATGAAATTTGTGATGGATTGATATCATCATCCTTCTCCCCATCTAACCCATATAGCTAACATCTAACCTTTTATCCTTACTCCCTCATCTAAGCCATATTATTTAATCACTAACAAGTCTAGTCATCCTCATTATCATCACTTTCTAATCATCATCATCATCATCATCATCATCATCATCATCATCATCATCATCATCATCATCATCATCATCATCATCATCATCATCATCATCATCTCTTAATTAGAACTACATTGGCATGAGGTCTTTTCAGACTATATAGGTAGTGCTTGGTCTTTTTTCAATGCCCACAGATAGCTCAACCACTATATCTCTTATCCATCATCATCCTATAGTCCTGCACCAATCAAATTATTTGGTCACTTGATCATATCAATTCTTCTCTCTATCATCACCTACATCATATTTAATGATTTAGATTTGAACTACACCCATCCTTAATCTTATGAAATCATCAGTCTTATTTTGGCCAAAAGATCTCCCTTACATGTGTCCTTGTTTGGGATAAGTCTAAATCTTGTAGCCCTTAAATCCTATCATCATCTTATTATAGTTGATTCCACATTGGGATGCATCTAAAAACATGACACCCTTAATCTCTATTCCCTATGCATGTGTCTTTTCCAAGGGCATCATTATCAATTTATATCTCATTACTCAATGTCAAACTCATCTTCTTCATCTTTTATCCTGCATCTAGCATCCCATCCCCTCATCTCTATAACATATCCCACCCCTCATTTCTTCCTTTAAATGGCCATATATCTCATTATTCCCCATATTTCCCCTCAAGGGGGCATCATATCCCCTAAAATAATCTACTAACATTCACCCATGACATGGTTTTTCTTTGAAAGCCCATTAATACTTCCACTTTGCTCCACTGACAATGCCCTTGATCTCCAACCATTGATATGCTCCCTCTAAGTTTGAATCTTAGACCTTGACCTTCCCTCCTTTTCTCTATTTAACCAAATATCCTCCTCCATGGAGACCGTATAAGAATCTCATATAAAAAACCATGTCAAAATCAATCTAGAAAGCTTGTGGAGAATCCATGTCAAAATGATCCTCAATAAAGCATCCATTATGAACATCTCTAATCAAGCATCATAGTGTCAATATGAATCTAATAATTCAAGTGAAAGTCCTATAATGGAGGCATGAAAAGGTAAATAGAATGGTAAGCATGTTTTATTTGTTATGATTTGCCTTCTCTATCCATTTCTATTGGTGTTATCAAGTTTTAGGTTATATTGCTAATTTTAGTAATATTTCAAAGAGCTGAAATTTGGTGCACACAATTATCAAAGGGAATTTGTGAGAGTTTCTCTCTTGGAAAGCATCTTTAATAAAAATTTGATAAAGACAAATCTTGGAGGGTTTTACAATCATTGGAGTTAGTACATAGTGATGTATCTAGACCTTTTCCCAGTCTATCTTTTACAAGGGCTAAGTAAATTCTCACTTTAATAAATGATTTATCAATATATACATGGGTATAATTATTTAAGAAAAATTCTAAAGTTTTTTAAGATTTTCAAGACTTGAAGGCACTTGTTGAGAAACAATTAGAGAAATCCATCAAGGTTTTTTGAACCGACAATGGAGGTGAATATATCAAAAATAGATTTGAGCAATTTTTGCACCATATAAGGGATTCATTTATTATAGATAATTAATTACAATCCATCATATAAAATTGTTGTAGAATGAAATAATAAATCCTTAAAAGAGATGGCTAGCTGTATGATCCATTCTAAGTCCTTGACACTTCAATATTGGGCCCAAGCCATTAATTATGCATGTTATTTTTAGAACATGGTTCTTCATAAAGCTTTGAAAGGCATACCACCCTTTAAATCTTGGCATGGAAGGAAACTTGAGTTGAAAACTTTAGGGTTTTTGGATCTCTAGCTATGGCACATATAGCTAAGAAGATACACAAAGATATAGAACCTCAGTCCAATCATTTAATTTTCATAGGTTATCTAGATGGTGTTAAGGGGTACCACCTTTTAAATATAACCAAACATGATTTTTTCATAGAGAGAAGTGTTCACTTTCAATAAATTCACAAAGACTCAACACTTAAAACTTCTTCTCTTTCATTGGATTCACTTAGACTTGATGATTCTTCTTTTAACTTGGATTATCCAAAGCGGGTTCTTAAGATATAATATTCTTCTTCTTCTTCTAGTTATGATAACAAGGGCAATGATGGGGAGTATTATACATCAACCTATAGTCATGTTTAAAAGGATGAGAAGTAAAAACTTGAATCACCCACTTCAAATCCCTTTTAGACTAGATAAACACTTCAGAATGTAAGTACTTTGGTAGGGGAAATAGTAAATGATGGACGTACTTAATCAAATTATAAAAATGGTCAATATGCATTATTTTCTTCAATTTTAGATCCAAATAAATTTTGGAAGGCTTTAAGCATACCTAAGTGGGATAGTTATATGCAAGAATAATATTCTTCCTTAATAAAAAAGACACTTGGGATTTGAAATCACTTTCTAAGGGAAGGAAGATGGTTCTATGTAGGTGGATATATCAGACCAAGTTTATAGTGGATGGGTTGGTTGATAAGTATAAGGTGATATTTGTCTCAAAGGGTTTTTAATAGGTAGCCAAAATTGACTACTCAAAGACCTTTACACATGTTGTAAAGATGACTTCGATATGACTCTCACAAGTTATGATCATAACACATGGTTGGGATGTGCACTAGATGGATGTGAAGAGTTCCTTTATTCATAGAGAACTTGAGGAAAAAATAAAAATAAAAAAACCACCTAGTTTTATTAAAGATTCATCCTTAGTTTTAAGACTTAAAAAATCTATCTCAAATAGGCCCCTTGAGCTTGGTACACCAATATGGATTCCTTCCTCCTTACTTTAAGTTTCACTAGGTGTCATTCAGACCCTAATATATACTTCTTATGGTAGGATGATTCTTTACTGATACTAGTCCTTTATGTTGGTGATATTTTAATCATTTCTTCATCATATATTATAGTGGTGAATACAACTCTATAGGACAAATTTGACATGACAAACTTAGGTATTCTTCATTACTTTTTCAAAATCTATATTTCACATTCCAACTTAGGGATTTCACTTTCACAACCTAAGTATACTCTTGATATTTTGGCTTGGTTTCATATGGATGATTATAATCCATTTTTGACTCCCTTTCCATTAGATTCAAGCTTGAGGTTGATTATTATACACCTTTGGTTGATGCCACTCGATATCAATAGCTTATTGGTAGCCTTATTTATCTGACTCATACCAAGCTTGATATTTAATATATAATAGAAATTATCTATAGATTCATGTAGGAACCCCATGAGCCAAATTATAAATTAGATAAGAGGATATTTCACTACATTCAAGGGTATTACATATTTGAGATTCATTATAGATTTTGGCACAAAGGCTGACTTGGTTAGTTTTATAAATTTAGATTGGACAAGTGATACTTAAAATTGAAAGTCCACTTTAGGTTACAATTTTTATTTAGGTTATGGTCCTATAATTTGGTTGAGAAATAATGGTTTTAGGGGTGTTTTTTTAGGGTCAAATAAGACATATTCTAGTTGGTTTCATCAGTTAATTCCTTTCAAGAAGGTACTTATGGCATAAAACCTATTTTCCTTCTTATCCTCGTGAAATGGCCATTCGATCAGTTTTAGAGAAAAAATTTGGTTATAGGGATAATGTACCTCATTATCCTTATGACACATCAAAAACATTTAAGTGATCTTCTTCCTCAATCCTTAGTGGATCATCAAAGCCTTGGTAGGCCAAATAGTCAATTGCTAGTTAGAACTCTAATGGAGTTGCAAGTTAATCAGCTATAGAGGTTTCTCTTTCATGTAGTGGCTTAAAAATAAAGAGGATATGATGTTTTCACCTTTTAAGTGTCTTGAGTAATCTCCATCTACAACCATGGTTTAACAAAGAAGGAAAGGAATTTCTCCCTTTGGGGGTTTTGGCTTATTTGTCTCTTCTTACTAAGTGAAACCATTTTGAAAACCAATAAAGGAATTAGTTTTCAGATATAGGACAATTAATATTATATTAATCCTTTGAAATGTTGTGGATTCCACTTGAATTTGTGGAGGGAGTATAAATCTTGTTGAATGCCCATTCACTATGCATATAGTTCATGTCTTCATTCACTATCCTGCCTACATCTGCATCAACACCTTCAAGAGGTTGGAAGCATTGGTTTAGAAAAATTGAAACTTGTTTTAAGACATTAATGGTGGGAAAAATTAATTTGAGGTCTTTTAAGATATGTAGAAGGTCTAATATAAGGTCACATTCTATGTACAGTCTATATACCACCTTCACTACCTTATATGTTGTTGTGTGTGCCTCTATAGGCTACCAAAGAGCTCTAATCATGGTTATGGAGATATTTTGAAGATTTTTTAAGGAATGGGACACCTTATTGAAGTATAAACCCTTAGGCCAAATTCTCAAGTGGCATAAAAAATTTGTGATAGCTATATGCAACTCACATACACAATCATATACCATGGAGATGCACACCTACAGGTGACTTGGAAGGAGTCCATCACATTGAGATAGAAAATTTTATTGTGTTCAGAATCTTTATGATTGAAGAGTTCCATTTTAAGGTGTTAAATTAGTCTAAACCTCATTGCAAGTTCATATACCATGATTACATTGATCATTTCAAATTCACTGCCTTACATGCTACTATAAGTGTATCTACAAACCATACACATATACTTGAGGTGGTGGTGTAATTTTTTTCTAAAATTTATTTAAATATTCACCAGATAAATGGAATATGGGTATATCTTGATAACCAATTATGGGATCATAATCATGCATATTACCTAAACTCATACCCACTGTCTGCATACATGGAATGCCCACCTATAAGTGGCACTGATAGAGATATATAAGTTGAGATAGGGTATAATAATTGATATAATGTAACTAAATATTTTAAATACTAGTTAAAGGATTTATATGATTATTTAGAGCTAGTTTAGGAAGCATATCTCATAGACACAGTTCACACTGCACATCCACTACCTTGTAGGCTGTACATTCACTTTCAAATGATTCACAAAGAGTTCAACATGTTATGATGGAATGTATGAGACTATTTTTAAACCAATTAATATTAAAAACATCCATTTTATAACTTATAGAAGCTCTAAAATGGATTACAAGCCCATAATTCATGAATATAACTCATGTCAATAGTCACTACCTATATACTACTATGTGAACATCTACATGCCTACAATAAGGCATAAGGATGTATTAAGAAGAGGTTTAACATTTTGATAAGACCCATTAGGTTTTTATATGTTATAAATACCTTAATAAACATGTGTGAGGTCATAGAATACTAGAAAAGAGTAAGTAGTTACTTTAGGAGTGGATGACTATGTTCAAGGATTGGTTTGCCTAAAAACTCCAAATAAAGGCCCTAAACACTTTTTGTGTTAATTTATGATGGGGTATCATGAGGTTTGGAAGAGTATAAATTAATAAATATTATATCCTACACATAGGATAAGATCCATACAAAAGTAAATAGATGTGTGACTAGAGGAACATAGTGTTTGGAGGCTCCCAAGTCAAACTTTTATTCACTGCTAACTTTCAATGTTCTTTATAGGAAATTAAACTTTCATGACCCTACACCCTAAGATGGAAATTAAAAATCACATAAATATGGTAAGTGATTCCATTAAAGTTGAGAGGTCACATTGGTGGTATATATATCATCAATAAGGCCTAACTTACTATATTTTATTCCCTGTCAACACCTATAGGACCCCTATTCAGTCAACTATAATTGACTGTGGTAAATAATGAGCTAAAAATGTGGTGTTATTTGTGTTGTATAATATGAATATGAAGGGAATAGATTAAAATTATTTTATAATGACATTATGAAACTCTTAGGAGGCATATAATAATTATTTTAAAGCCTATACCATGCAAGACAACCTACAAGTGTGGTGTTTTAAGGTAAAACACAGTCAATCAAATTAAAACCCATATTAGTCAAAGTGAGATGACTACCAATGCAAGGTTTGGTAGGAGTATGGTTATAAATATGTTTTTAACACATACAATCTGAGAATTAAGATTAAATGACACCCTCATAGCATGAAAATAGGGGAGAGAATCTTATACAAGGCAACTTGCAGTCCATACTCAGATTTCTATTACATAGTCCTCTAAGTTTTTATAGTTTAAAAAATTCAATAGGGGATATAACCTATTGGAGGAGATGGGGGACATTAAGACAGACATATATAAGGTTATTTGAGATTTTTAACCTTAGTAAAACTCAAGGAAATGATTTTTGAAGGCACTCGAGCTTGTGTAGGGAAGGAGAAACCCTAGGTTAGGGTTTTGGTGTTTGAGAGAGTTCTAACTATTAGAAAATCATAAAAACTTATTATTTGACATATTTTGATATTATGAGGATGAATCAAGAATTTTTGGGCTTATTATATTCTATACAATATAAATTTGGTGGTTAAGGGTTTGGAATAGGACTAATTAGGCATAAATGAGGGGTGGTTTCCAAAGGAGGTGTGATATAGGAGTGAAATAAGGTCATGAAACTTGACACAAACCTATAATAATATGGATAATAAATATAAATGGTATCATTTTTTCAAGAGAGTTTATAGACAGCTCAATTCAATGGAATTTTCCTAAAAAAGGGCTAATAGATAAGCCTAGGCAACCAAGAAGTCACTATTTTGGTTCAAGCTATGAGTTGGTCCAGATCACAAGAGGTCTCCCAAGGGAATCCATACCATTAAAGAGGTATAATACACTAATATCAATAAATATTATTTCCTAATCAATAAAAAATATAGATATTTATGCTTACAAACTAAGCATGGGAATGAGACCAAACAATCATTTGGAAGCCTAAAGCCAAAACAAGAAGATAGAACCTCCTAAGGGATTCCATGATGTTTTGTTTATGATTATGAATTAATTTAACCCCCAATTTTAAGTATAAAAAAACACAAGGTCCACACCAAAGGTCTTAAAGACTACTCACAAACAAGCAAACTTATGTGTTAGTAAGGTTGAGGGCACCAAATATGTTGTATAATTCTATAGATTGCTAAGGTACCTAATGGAGAGATAAAGTTTATTTGAGAGGCTTGTGGATAGAAAAGAGTGTAAAAATAATACGTATGGAACATGTTGTATGTGAGATGAACTTGTATAGAGATAGAGGAATCTTAGAAAGAGGTTTAAACCAAGTTGCTAAGTCACTAAACCCAAGAAAGTAGAAATCAAGGCTATTATGTGAAAGCTAGTTGAAGTGAGAGACTTGGAGTGATGAAATTATCTTGGAGAAACAAGGTGAATATAGTGATCTTATGGAAAACCAATAAGGGAATTGGTTTTACATCCAATGGTGACCTATAGCTAGCCTAAAAATAACCTACAACTAACTGTGTGTGCAAGGAAATAAGAAAAGTTTTTATGCTGTAAACCTTAAATAAATGATATTGTGGCTATATAAGTAGAATGATAAAGTATTATAACACATCCAAACTCATTTTCACTAATCATCCAACTCTCTAAGGCCTAAATCGGGACTATAATCCATACATGTATGCAGTCAAAGTCAAGCAAATATGATGGAGACTATTCTCATGAGTAATTGTATGTTTTCATGATATGAAGGAGAAATTTTAATCTAACAAGGTGTATAGGGTTTTTGGTTTCAAGGATATTTTACATGATGTAGACCATACTCCTATCATTGTAAAGAGAGCTATCTTTACCTACAGTTGCCAAGAATTAACATAGTCATATGAAAGAAAACAATGACTAGGAAGGAGGTTTTCGAACTAGTGAAGGACTAAAAAACTACTATATTGATCATGGTGATTGATAAATAGACCAAAAACCTAAGTATTTAATTCAATAAATCATATCATGAAGTTTTAAGGATGGTCTAAGTAGAAGAAAATGACCTATAGCCTCTTAAGTTCAAACCTCCTTTAGGTTAGAAAGTGATATTGAGAACATAGTGATGCATAGAGGTTTCTTGTTCATGAATGGGTGAGTAATAAATGATGATTTATAATAATAAATCATTATAAACCTCAAAACTTCAAGGAAACATAATCAAGGTCATTAAGGAGTGACAGGCTTGTAGCCATCCTTCAAGGTTTTCAACCACAAGATTTAGAGTGAAACTTCATGTTCCAAGAAGATGCTTAAGGAGAATAAGGGGAAAGGTATCATTATAATAATGATATAGGTTTTAAATAAATGAAATATACAGTCATGAACTTCATATCAATCACCCACATCACTAAACACACATGCATCCATGGATTTCCCTTGAGGAGCTTGAAGTGACATAAGGTAACATGAGTTGCCTAAAGTTAAAGGCAAACAAATGAAGAGTGAAATAATTTAAGGAGAAGATACATGAGAATTTAAAATCAAATTAACCTTATTATAGAACAAACCAAGTCAAATGGAAGAAAACTCATTTGTGAAATTTGACCATGTAGGCACACACCACTAACTTTTGCCAAAATGGGCCTATAGGCCAAAATATGTAGGATCCAATCATGAAATTTTTTGGAGAGGATAATTATGATCTAATATACCCACTAAAAATATTTTTTAGGATTTTTGACAATGTTAACTATTCAATATTTTAGTACAGTCAACCCTATGTCAAATCATGATTAACATTGGAGCATACCTTGGAGGAATTGGTCATTTTGGGTTATCTACAGGTTGAGTCAAAGCATGAAATTTGGTATGAATAGTATCCATGAAATAAATAAAATACAATTAAATCATGAAATTATTATCAAGAGTGAAATTTACCACTATTCTTACATAGTCCATAGGCAGTCAAGAAGGTAGCCATTGGAGACCAAATGAATTTTTGTAAGTTCTGGGTGCCAAGAAGGTGTTTAAGCCTTAGATAGGTATTATAATGGTATAATATTATGTTTTAAAAATATATTGTCCTATATAAGTGATAAAATTCATGGTTTTAATGAATTTTTTTGAAGAAAGACAAGTTTTGGCATGAAGGAATCATGTAGGCAGCTCAAGGCAACTTTTGGTAAAAAGGGTCTATAGGAAAAAGTACACATAAAAAAGAATTAAAAATTGGTAATTTTTTTCCTAATGACATATTATATCCATCCATAATATTTTTATGGTCATGTTATTATTGGTAGTTCCCACTTCTTATACACAATCCCCCTATGTCTCATAATGGTCACTATTCATGCATACATACTTTTTAGAGTTTTAAGGTGTGTTTGAGGTTTATAAGATTGGTAAAGTATTTTAGAATAATGGTAATATGTTTTTAATCATATTAATCACCTTCAAATAGTGTTCAAACTCTAAAATTCATGTAAACCCCATAGACAGGCTCAAATCCCAACAAGCCGTCTCAAAAGGCATAAAAGGCAAAGTTGAGTTTTGATCATTTGGAGAGGTCTTATGAGATGTTTTAGGTGAAATAGAGATGTTTTAAATAAAATAATATAATTATAAATGTTAGATTTTTCTTTTGAAGAAATTTGAGCTTTTCAAGCTTAAGACACTCAGTTTTAGCCCTTCTTTAGATGCTCATTTCTTTCATACCATGAAGAGTTGGGAAAATTTATTATTATATGTTTTGAGTAAACTTATTTAATTGAGAGTAATTGTGGATTGTTTTTGGTTAAGGGCCTAAGTTTTATGAACAATCATTAAGAGTGTAAGAATGTCTAGAATGCTTACAAACCCTATAGACAATCATATTTATGTTTGTATCTTTTTGTATAATCCACATGGGAGACAAATATTTTAAGGGGTGTTGAAGGGATATATGTAATAAATATATATGGAAATAAGTGGTGTAATGGTTGTATTCTTTATATGAATAATCATCTTGAAGGTGAGCCTGTTGACCAATTTTGGGCTTTTTGACTCATAGGTCCATAAAATGGGCTAGAATGACTTGGAAATCATAAATAATGTGCATAGGACTCTATATATCTCTTGAAAAACCTATTGTGTAGAATAATTTGACATGTTTGGGTGATAAGGAGGCCCAAAATGGCTAAAAAATGCTTACTTTTGTAGGTTTTCAAAGAAATAAATGGTCTAAATCCATGGAATAGGTCTAATGGGACTTAAAACCTCATTATATGGCACATGGAGCTATTAAAAAGGGTTTTAGGGGTGTTTAGCTGAGCTAAAGGGTTAAAAACCTAGTTTTTTGACATAGTTGTACATTGTTGCAGGTTTAATGATGATTTCCACCATTTTTGTAGGTATTAAAGGTTATCCAAATATTAATTTTCTTCCCCATATGCATGCCATGGATGTTTGGAAATATTTTATAGGTCTAGAAGTGTTTTGCAGGGTACCAAATGACCTTGGGTGTAGTTTTTAGGGTAACTAGTTCAAGGTGGCTCAAGCTTGTGACCTCCATCAATGGGATCTACAAGAGTTACAAGTTTCATGGAGTTTATTGCAGGTTGGAGGATAAAATTCAAGTTAAAAATAGAAATTATCCTTAAGAAGTAAACATGAAATTTAACCTCCATGATCAGTTAAGCATAAAATGCTAAGTCAACTGACTTTTGCCTAACATCTTCTAGAAGATCAAATAGAAGTGGGGTGTAAAAGTCCAAGGAGGAGAGTTTGGGGGTTGAGAAGGCAAGTGGAAGTTTCACTAAAATTTCAAAGTCTTTGAATACTTTTCCTTCTTAGTGGATCATGACATCATCATCCTCAACAAGTTCTTATCTTCTAGCATGTTTTTAAGCCAATGAGAGGGATTGAAGGCTTTTGGAGCTAATGAAGGTTAATTTGTTGAAGAAGGATTAATTATAATTAACATAGATGTGGTTGAGGCTCCATGGAAGTGGTTGTGTTTTATTTATTGAATTTTGTTTGCTTGCCTCTTCCCTCTCTCTTCCCCTTTTCTCATATATATCCCATTTCTCACCATTTTTGTAAGATATTCTCATTTGACAAGGAGAAACCCTGTCAAAATTTGTAAGAAAGACCTTTTGAAGCAATAAAGATCATTTTTCACATATATCTTGCCTCTAAATTTTGTTTATCAAGATTAAACATGACGACCTTGTGAAGAAGTGTTCTTTCATGTCTATTTTCCGTCTTTCTTACCTATTTTTGGGTGTTTTCAAGTTAGTTGTAGGTTTGAAATTGAGATTTTTCTGACATTAATGGACACTTGGTGTGAATTTTAGAATTCCTCTTTGCTCCATGTATTGTTTGGTGACCTAGTTTATGAAATACTTATTCAAATTAGCTAGTTTGTGAGGTTGTGTGAGCAAAAATTATCTTATACCAAGTTAATGTTTATTTCAAGATTATGTGAGTATTAATATATTTGGTTTATCACCCTTTTAGTTTTTTTAGTCATCCTATACCCTCTCTCTATCTCTTTTCCAAGTAGAAATAGTAGTCTAGGTAATCTACTAAGAGGAAGCCAACTTTCTCTAGAGGTTCAACCGCACTATAGGATACCCATGACTTGAGGTTGATCTAATGTTTTATATGGGAGTGAGAGATCCTTAAAAAATCCCCACAAGGGTGAAATTATATGCTATAATTTTTTTCATGCCCAGTGGGACCACTTTCAAATAATATTGGACAAGTTTGATGTTGATTTGATTAATTTTCAATAGTTATAACTTTCATCTTTTAGTATCTGGTGACTCCAAAGAACACTCAACATTATGGTGGCATATCATTATCTATATTTCATGCTAAAGTTGACTAAAATATCAGATTTTATTGGAATTCATTTTGATTTTTTTGAATTAACTTTAAACTCAACAAAAAGGTTAAGATTTACTAACACTCATCCCAACAAAAAAAACTTTCCTTGTAAACCAATTTTTAAGTTTACCTTTATAAGAAGATATTTGTTGGGTCCTTTTACTACCATAGTTGCCTCTAGATCTTTCCCTTTTATAGATTTCAATGGCCAAAGTACTTTGGATCTCAATCAGTATGATCCTATCCTAGTGGTAGCTCTTAGAAGTATTCCTTACTTCATGGGAGACCAATCTACAACCCATTCTGAGCACTTAAGAGATATATCCAAATTTGTAATTTTCATGACATTACTAAAGAAAATGTGTTTATCAAGTTGTTGGCCATCTCATTGAAGGGCAAGGCCCTAGAATGGTATTGAAACCTTACGTATAACTCCATCACATCATGGGATCAGTTAGGAGCTGATTTATGTAAAAGGCTTGAAGACAAGAGTGACTACTTGTCACTTGTAGAATAATTAATCACAATCAACAGGGCTCCTCATGAGGTTATATATGATTTTAATAACACAAGTTTTGGAAGACATGGGATAATATTCCAATCTCTATTAGGTCTACTCCTAACTATGCTTTCCTTTACTATCTAAAATCTCTAAATAGTGATATTATAGTAATTATTCAATTTATGGGATGAAACACACTACCAGATGCTTATTAGGTGGAAATGAAAGCATATAATAATCTGTTACAAGTTGGAAAGCTTACACCTAGGCTACCAATGCCTTTTTTTCTTGAGATTCAACTACCTCCTCTCATCATTTCTCCCCTTGCTATCATTCTTCCTATGCTAACACTTATTTCCATACCTACACCAAAGTAGGAGAAGGCTTCGACTAGTCAGTCTAGTGATACCAAAGAACACAAGAACTTCCAATAGCTTAAGATCATGTTTCAATCCTTGGGAAATGAATTAGTGAATGTGAAGAGGAAACAAACCCTATTTAATAGACCTTATCAAGCTCTATATCAACCTCAATAATAATCTTATCAAGCTAATAGGCCACCCTACAAAGGAAATTTTGATAGATAAAGCTAAGGACAAGGCTGAGGATAAAGGTATCCTAATTATGTTAGGAAAAATAATTATAATCTGAATGCTACAAGTACCTCTAATAATTTGGTTCCTATTTAGAAAAACATTGCTCAAGAAGGTGAGGGTAATGTGTCTTAGAATCCATCATTTAGTCAATACATTATCCTAAACACTGAGCTCAATCAAGCTTTCTATGATCAATGGTAGTAGGGTGCTAGCTATGGATTCAATCAAGCTCTTATGGCTTATAACATAGAGTTTCCCATGATGACAAAACTAGAATAGCCTCAACAAGGCCAAGGGCCTAATGAAGGACCAAACTAGTTGGGTGCTATAATGGTTAATTATGAGCATGAAGAGTGATATGCACTCAATCATTAGGCTAGTTCTATCCAAGCATACATTCTAGTGGTAGCTAATACAAGGTTCAAAATAAGAAACATGGAAGGTAATCAAGAAGTAGTCAAAGAGCCTCCCAGTATTACTCCATTACTGTCAAAACCAAGTGAACCTATTTCTTCTCTAAAGGTTCTAATAGCTCAAAAGAATTAGAACTAAGGGAATGCCTTTGTACCCCAAAAATCATAAGTTTAAAATACAATTGTGGATCCCAAAGCACAACCAAAGGTTGGTGGTTTGCCCATAAATATTGTTGAATAGATGAAAAATTCCAATGTGAGTGTGTGAATGTGGGACATGCTTTCTATGCCGGGTTAGGTGGATATCCTTCAAGAAGGTTTGTCAAAAACCAATGTTTAAAATAATCCACCAAGCAAGGAAAATATAGTTCTCACCAATGAAACCAAAGGAAATAATGAAGGACAATAAAAAAGGTGGTTAAGCCTCCTCCCTTCTACATTTGTATGATCATTGGTGACTCCATGGTACATAAATTCATGGTAGATAGTGGAACAAGTACTTCAGTGATGCCAAAGTCAATAGCTAATCAACTTGGTTTAAATAATGAACCCCAATCTAAGTGAGTTTTGTAGCTTGATGGATCTTCAACCAAACTATCTAGTATTATTAAAGGTCTAAAATTGACCCTCCATGCTTTTCCTAGTGTTTTAATGGCATATGATGTGTTGATTCTAGAGGTGTATCTTCATTTTGCTCTATTCATATCTAGAGACTTCATAACCAAAATTAGAGGTTATCTAGTAGCAGATTGGTTCTACATGGCTTTGAAGACAAGGTATGAGAACAATTTGTCTATCAAATTTGAGCCTATTACGCAATTCCAAATTTATACTTATGGGATAAGTAGCCTAAACATCAAATGTACCATTCTTGATGAAGATGAACACCTGGTTAGTCAAGAACTAGACACTCATCTTGAGGGGATACCTGATATGTTCTTGGATGAGTTATGGAGTGAAAATTAGATAATTGACCCTTTAAAAATATTTGAAGAAAGAGAAATGGGAGTATATTTCTTGCATTAGGAGAATGAATTCATGTCATTCCTCACTAGGCCATATGAAGATAATAGTGGTTTGTGGAAATTATTCTTTGATGTCTCAAAGAGAAAATATGGGGTAGGTGTAGGGGTGATGTTGATATCCCCTTCTAAAGATAGGTAATCTTCCTCTTATAGGTTCTAATTTATTTGCTCTTACAATTCAATGTAGTATGAGGGCCTTATCCATGGCCTTCAATAGGCTAGTAAGAGGGGAATCAACTAGTTACAAGTATATGGGGATAATGAGCTAATAATGTATTAGGTTAGAGGACAAACCACCATTAAGAATCCCTTGATTAAGTCTTACAAGCATAAAGTGTGGGACATACTTGAGGATTTTTAAGCCTTTAACATCCAAGCAATGCCAAGAGAGTAAAATCAACATGCTGATAGGTTAATAACTATGGGGGCTCAGTTTGACATCCCAAACTAGTTGAAAAAGTCCAAAGTACAACCACATGTTAAATTGGTAGTGAGACCATCAATGATAAACAATGAGGCTCATTGCCAGGTCTTTAAGAGTGATAAGCAGATTGCTTATATATTACAGCAGGAGGTAGAGTTTTCCTCAATAAACCAAGGTAAATTTCAACATTAATATGAGGAACAAATTATTTAGCTAAGGTCTAACAAAATTCTTAAAGGGTTGGTCACCCTTAAATGTCTCTTACATGAAGGAGACCATATAAGGAAAGATAAGGCAATGATGTTCATTGACAAAGAGAACTATGAAAGAGTCCTTATCTTTAAGGACAAGTTACTCAATCTTGGGAAGGTAAGCAATGAGCTAGAAAGACATGATTTGATCAAACTTTGTAAGGAATATTTAGACATTTTTGATTGGGAATATAGTGATCTGAGAGGCTTTGATCCCAAGCTAGCCCAACACACTTTAAAGTTGGAGGATAATGCCAAGATTTTTAGGTAGAACCAAAGGCCTATCAACCCAAAAATTGAGGAGATAATGAGGAAATAATTGACTAAATTGATCAAGTCCAATATCATTTTTCTCATCAAGGACTCCTCATGGGTAGCCAACCTGGAACCTGTCAAGAAGAAGAATAGTAATATCTAGTTGTGTGTTGACTTTAGAGAGTCGAATAGGGTCTCTTTTAAATATCATTACCCCTTACCATCTATGGAGAAACTCCTTCAAATGGTTTCTAGTTTAGAATGCTTCTCTTTTTTGGATGGGTACTCAAGATACAACTAGGTGCTAGTAAGAGAAGAAGATCAATACAAGACTACCTTCAACAAAAAATGGGGAACATATGCTTAATATAATGCCTTTTGTATTCTCAAATTATAGGGCCACTTTATAAAGAGCTATGGACATGGCTTTCCAATGATTGTTGAATCTAATGTTGTTTATCTACTTGGATGACATAACAATTTACTACAAGAAGGCTAGTGAGCACTTGGATCACTGGAGATTGATATTTTAAAGATGTAGAGAATATGGGATCTCTTTGAATCCAAAGAAATGTGTGTTTAATATCCATGAGGGCAAACTCTTGGGATATATTGTCTCGAAACAGGGACTAGCTATTGATCCTAATAGAATAAGTGCTATCTTGGCATTATCATTACCCAAGCATAAAAAGGACTATAGAATTTCCTTGGGAAGATAAAATTCATGAGAAGATTTATACCTAGTTTTTCAAGCTTAGTCAAACCCATTACTACTATGCTGAAGAAGAACCTAGTGTTCACTAGGACAAATGAAGGTAAAGTAGGATTTGAGGCTATCAACAAAGATATTACCCAAGCACCTACACTCATGAATCCTGATTTCTCAAGGGATTTATTATTGTATGCCTTTGTCAATATTGACAATATATCAACTATGCTGATGCAAAAGAATGGCGAAGGACTTGAGCAGCCAATTGCATTTTTCAGTCAAGGTCTTGAATGGTATGAGGTAAGGTATACTTTTTTAGAGAACCAAGTCCTTGTAGTTGTAATAAGCCTTAAAGTTTTTAGACCAATGCTCTTCAATAATGAATCTATCTTATGGTGTCTCATCCTAGAGTGAGAGACTTAATTTTTAAGAAAGATTTGAGCAAGAAGAGGGCTAGTTGGATTACCAAGGTCATATAATATAATGTGGAAATCAAGGTCAGTAAGCTAGTGAGAGGCAAAGGCTTGTGTGAACATATGGTTTATGACCTTCACAAAGATAAATAGGTTGTCTTGGTGACACAAGATAACTCACAAATAGATGCACCTTAACCTCACATTAGATGGCTCCAAGATATGATAAGATTCCTAATAACAAATGAGAGCCCTCAAGGTATGGATAAAGCAAAGAGAAGGTACTTTAGACTTAAGTCCATACATTATGCATTGGTTTATGGGGTTTTATTTAGAAATGAACTCAATGGAGTGATTCTTAGGTGCATAGATGATGAAAAGGTGACAAGGCTCTTAGAGAAATTCCATGATGGGACTACAAGAGGCCATTTTTCTCCAAAGACTATATCAAAAAAAGTGATGAGAGCTAGTTACTATTGGCCCAAACTTTTCAATAATGCATATGCATGGGTGAGAAAGTGTCAAAAGTGTGCTCTTTTTATAGGTAAGAAAATATTGGTATCCCTTCCTCTCAACCTAATTTAGGTAGAGGAGCCCTTCATGAAGTGGGGTTTGAAATTCATAAGAATGATCAACGCACCTTTAAATGGAGGAACAAGTGGGTAATCACTACTATTAACTACTTCTCTTGGTGGGTAGAAGCAATTTATCTAAAAGAAGCCAATGAAATAATAATGTTGGACTTATATTATAACATAATAATGAGGTTTGGTGTACTAGCAACAATAATTTTAGATAATGCCTTAGCATTTGTTAGCATGAGGATAAGTGAGGAGGCACTTCAATTGGGCATCTACCTTAGTACATCCTCAAATTACTACCCCTACGATAATGTATTGGTAGATTAAACAAATAAAAAATTTATAAGGATAATCAAGAGGATTATGGAAGATAATCAAAGAGTGTGGCATACAAAGTTAAGGATAGACTTATGGGTTGATAGATGACTCCTAAAGTTTCCATTAGAAACTCACTATTCATAATTATATATATATGAGAGAAGCTAAATTTCCCATCTCTCTTGAATTACCTACCTTAAAATCAGCCCATCAACTTGAGTTGATGGAGAGTGAACCTATGAGCATGAGGATGATAGAGATCATGGATCTTGAAGAAACAAGAGACCTTGAAATGAAGAAATTAATGTCACATCAAGCTCAAGTAAAGAAAGCCTTTGAAAAGAGAGCCATAAAAAAGGATTTCAAAGAGTGGGATATAGTCTGCAAGTGGGATTTAAATAAGGCCAAGCCAGGCAACCATACCAAGTTTGATATCTTATGGAGTGGTCCTTATTTGATCCATAGATACACACAACATAATGGTTTTCAGCTTTCACAAATGGATGGATAAGTATTACACATCCTAGTCAATGGGATTCATCTAAAGCCTTTCTATTAAAATCATTTTTAGCCATTATATATATTGTACATTTTTTTTTTATAGTTTTTCATGTTTTCCTCTAAGTACCTTGTGCACATTCTTTTTAGTTGTGTGTTTCCTTCTCTAATTACCTTGGGAAAATTATTGGTTTTGTTTCTTATTGTCCTTGTTTCTGTAACCTTGTATCAGTTTCATATTAACTGAGAATAAAAACTTGTGACCCCATATGCCTAATGGATCAGATAAGGAAATTAATTTGTTGAAAAAAATGAAAGAAATCCCAAGAGGTCATTATAAATGTTGGAAAAAATTAGCCTACGTACAAAAATTTTACCCAAATGGATTAGGCCACTCTCTTGGACCTTTTAGTAACCTTCTACTCCCATGACTAGTCCTTTTATTGTGCTAACTTGATGATGCAGTGCATTATTCTAGGAAGTCTTAGTGTGGTGCAAGAAGTTGAGAAAAGTTCTGGTTGAGTGAGTGATCTAATGGTATAATAATAAGACAAACCTCATGACCCTACCACATGTCACTTAAAATATTTTGAAACACTTTAAGCAATATTTAAGGTGAATTTGAGGAAACGACTAGAAATAGGTCTAGAACGACAAGTGAAGGATCTAGTATGTTTTGAGGGTGTTATATCATTTAGGTACATGGAGGAGGTTTTAAAAAAAAATCAAAGATTCTAGTGAGCCAAAAATGAGGCCTAAAGGAGCTATTATGCCCAAAAGACCCCGTAAAGTGCATTAGATGACTTAAGGGTCCTCAAAATAGAAATTTTAAGTGAAAAAGTAAATTTTTGATGAAGTCAAATTGGTTTTGACTTCTTACCACATCCTTATGATGTGTTTTACCATTTTACACATGTTCAAGGTCATTTGAAGTCATTTGGAGTGGAGAGGAGTTTGGGAGCAAAAGGATGCATTTTGGAGCCTTTTAGAGATTTGAAATAATAGGTTTTTGGAGATTTTTATTGATGTAGGGAATAAAATATCATATTAAAACATCCATTGTCTCCATAATATCCCATAATAGGGCCCTAAAATCATATTAAAACATGAGAACCAATAGAGGCAAGGAAAACCTATTGGCTACAAACTAGGCATGAAACATGTTTTCTTCCATTAATTGAGGTCTAGGTATTTTAGAAGGTTTAAAAAAATAATGAAAGGTAATTTATATCTTGAAAAATATTACCAAAGTGTTATATTTCATAATTAAACTTCTATTTCTTCATGCTAAGGAAAAATTACTTTTGCCAGTTTGGGAAAACTCTAAGAGAGCCTCAGGTTCTCACTCGTTATGGTTAGGAGAAAGAGAGTTGAGCCAGAAGATTTTGGGTAGTGATAGGGACCATAATGGAATTATAATTTTTGGAATTTTTGGTCTTGTGATTCTCTTCATATTTATAAACAATCACTAATAGTTTAGGTGTGTTTAGATGGCCTGCTCATCCAAATAGGGTCCAAGTTTTCCCTTGTTTATTCACTATAAAATTTAACGAGAAAGAATTATTTTAGGGATATTTTTTTAGGGTCAAATAAGACCTATTATATTTGGTTTCATTAGATAACTCATTTTAGGAAGGTACTTATGGAATAAAACCTATTTTCCTTCTTATCCTTGTGAAATGGCCATTTGATCAGTTTCAAAGAAAAAATTGGGTTAGAAGGATAATGTCCCTCATCCTCTTTATAAAACATCAAAAAAATTCAAGTGATATTTCTCTTCAATCCTTAGTGGTTCATCAAATCCTTGGTAGGATAAATAGTTAGTTGCTAGTTTGAACTCTAATGGAGTTGCAGGGAAGTTTATCAACTATAGAGGTTTCTCTTCCATGTAGTGGACTCAAACTAAAGAGGATATGATGTTTGTATCTCTAAAGTGTCTTGAGAAATATCTATATACAACCATGGTTTAATAAGAAGGGAAAATAATTATTCCCTTTGGGGGTTTTGGCTTATTTATCTTTTCTTACTAAGTGCAACTATCTTAAAAACCAATAAAGGAATTGGTTTTCACCTATAGGACAATTGATCTTGTATTAATCCTTACAATTTTTTATATTCCACTTGAAAATGTGGAAGGAGTATAAATCTTATTGAATGCCCATTCACTATGCATATAGTTCATGTCTTCATTCACTATATTGCCTACATCTACATAACACCTTCAAGAGGTTGGGAACTTTGATTTGGAAACATTAAAACTTGTTTTAAGACCTTCATGGTGGGAAACATCAATTTGAGGTCTTTAGAGATACCTAGAAGGTCTAGTATATGGTCACATTATATTCAAAGTCTATATATCACCTTTATTGCCTTATATGTTGTTGTGTGTGCCTCTAAAGGCTAATAAAGAGCTCTAAGCATGGTTATGGAGATGTTTTTAAGATTTTTCAAGGCATGGGACACCTTATTGAAGCATAAATCATTAAGCTAAATTATTAAATGGCATAAAAGAGTTGTGACAACCATATGTAACTCACATACACATTCATATACCATGGAGATGCATGCCTAAAAGTACCTTAGAAGGAGTCCATCATGTTGAGATAGAGAATTTGATTGTTTTTAGACTCCTTATGATTGAAGAGTTCCATTTGAAGGTGTTAAAGTAGTCTAAACATCATTGCAAGTTCATATACCTTGACTAAATTGATGATTTCACCTTCACTACCTTATATGCCACTGTAAATGCATCTATAGACTATCTATATGTAATCAAGAAGGCATAATTTTGATAGATGTTACTCCCCCTCAACACTTACAAGACCCCTATTCAATCAACTATAGTTGACTATGGATGGGATAGAAATGTGGTGTTACTAGTGTTGTATAGTATGAATGTGATGGAAATATATTCAAAGGAATTTATAATGACCTTAGAAAATTCTTAGGAGGCCTATAGGCATTGTTTTCAAGCCTAGACCATACAAGACAACTTATAGGTATGGTGTTTTGAGGCAAAACATATTCAATCAAACTACAACCCATATCAATCAAAGTGAGAGGATTACCAATGCAAGGTTTGTTAGGAGTATGATGATCACTATGTTTAGAACACCTCCACATTGATAGTGATCATTACATGACAACCTAATAGCATGGAAATAGGGGAGATAATCTTATACAAGGCAACTTGTATTCCATACTCAGATTTATAGTACATAATCCTATGAGTTTTTATAATTTTAAACATGAAATGGGGGATTTGACCTATTGTAATAGGTGGGGGACATTAATATAGAAATATATAAGGTCATTTGAGATTTTGAACCTTGGTAAAACTCAAAGAAATTATTTTTGAAGGCTCTTGAGCCTATGTAGGGAAAGAGAAAACCTAGGTTAGGGGTTTGGTGTTTGAGAGAGTTCTAAAAATTAGAATCCTAAAAAATTATGATTTGACATATTTTTATATTAAGATAATGAATCAATAATTTTTGGGTTGATTAGAGACTGTACAATATGAATTTGGTGGCCGAGGGTTTGGAATTGGATTAATCAGGCCTAAATGAGGGGTGGTTTCCAAAAGAGGTGTGATCTAGGAGTGAAATAAGGCTGTGAAACTTGTCACCCACCTATAATAAGATGGATAATAAATATAAATGGTCTCATATTTTCAAGATATTTCATATACATCTCAAACCAAGGGGATTTTCCCAAAAAAAGGCTAATAGATAAGCATAGGCAACCAAGAAGTCACTGTTTTGGTTCAAGCTATGAGTTGGTCAAGCTCAAAAGAGGTCTCCCAAGGGGATCCATGTAATTAAATATTTTTAATACACTCATATAAAGAAATATAGAGATATATGCATACAAACTAGGCATGGGAATGAGACCAAGCTTATTTGGAAGCCTAAAGCCAAAACAAGAAGATGGAACTTCCTAAGGGATTCCATGATGTTTTGGTTGTGATTATGGATGCATTTAACCCCAAATTTTAAGTTTGAAAAAACCAAAGGTACACACCAAATTTTTTAAGGACTACTCAAAAATAAGTAGGCTTATGTGTTAGTAAGGTTGAAGGCACCAAATATGTTAGATAGTTCTACAAATTGCTAAGGTACCTAATGGAGAGATAAAGTTTGTTTGAGAGGCTTGTGGATTGAAAGGAGTGGAAAAATAAGACCTATGGAGAATGTTGTAGGTGATATGAAATTTTGTAAAGATAGAGGAAGATTAGAATGAGGTTTTAACCAAGTTTTTAGGTTAGTGAACCCAAGAAAGTAGAAATCAAGGCTCGTATGTGAAATATAGTAAAAGTGAGAGACTTGGAGTGATGAAATGAGCTTGGAAAAAAAAGATGAATATAGTGATATTATGTAAAACCAATAAGGGAATTGATTTTACATCCAATGGATCCATGTAATTAAAATATTTTTAAGACACTCATATAAAGAAATATAGAGATCTATGCCTACAAACTAGGCATGGGAATGAGACCAAGCTTATTTGGAAGCCTAAAGCCAAAACAAGAAGATGGAACTCCTAAGGGATTCCATGATGTTTTGGTTGTGATTATGGATGCATTTAACCCCAAATTTGAAGTTTGAAAAAACCAAAGGTACACACCAAAGGTTTTAAGGAATACTCAAAAATAAGTAGGCTTATGTGTTAGTAAGGTTGAAGGCACCAAATATGTTAGATAGTTCTACAAATTGCTAAGGTACCTAATGGAGAGATAAAGTTTGTTTGAGAGGCTTTTAGATTGAAAGGAGTGGAAAAATAAGACCTATGGAGCATGTTGTAGGTGAGATGAACTTGTGTAAAGATAGAGGAAGATTAGAATGAGGTTTGAACCAAGTTACCAGGTCAGTGAACCCAAGAAAGTAGAAATCAAGGCTAGTATGTGAAATATAGTAAAAGTGAGAGACTTGGATTGATGAAATGAGCTTATAAAAACAAGATGAATATAGTTATCTTATGTAAAACCAATAAGGGAATTGGTGTTCCATCCAATCGTGACCTATAGCTAGCCTCAAAAGCACCTATAGCCAACTAGGTGTGCAAGTGAGTTAGAAAAGTTTTTATAGTGTAGACCTTAAAGGAATGATATTTTGGATATAGAAATAACATAATCAAGTAGGAAAACACCTTCAAACTCATTTTCACTAATCATCCAACTCTCTAAGGCCTAAATCAGGGATATAATCCATACATGTATGTAGTTAAAGTCAAGAAAAGATGGAGACTATTCTCAGGAGTAATGGTATGTTTTCATGATATGAAGGAGACTTGTTATTTTAAAAAGGTGTATAGGGTTTTTGGTTTCAAGGATATTTTACACAATGGAGACCATACTCCTATCATTGTAAATAGAGCTATCTCTACTTATATCTAGTAAGAATTAACATAGTCATATGAAAGAGAACAATGAATAGGAATGAGAATTTCAAAGTGGTAAGTGATTAAAACACTAATATATTGATCATGGTGACTAACAAATAGACTAACATCCTGAGTACCTAACTCAATCAAGCATATCATGAAGATTCAAGGAGGGTCTATGTAAAGGAAAGTGACCTACGACCTTTCAAGTTTAAACCTCTTTCAGGGTGGCAAGTGATATTGAGAACACAATGATGCATAGAGGTTTATTGGTAATAAATGGGTGAATAATAAATGATGATGTAGAACAATACATAATGATAAACCTAAAAACTTTGAGGAAACACAATCAAGGTTACTAAGGAGTGACATGCTTGTAGCCATCCACCAAGGTTTTCAAGCACAAAATTGAGAGTGAAAATTCATGTTCCAAGAAGATGATTAAGGAGAATAAGGGGAATGGGCTCATTATAATCATGATATATGTTTTCAATAAATGAAATATATAGTCATGCACCTCATAGCCATCACCTACATCACTAAACACACAAGCATCCATAGATTTCTCTTGAGGAGATTGAAGTGACATAAGGTAACATGAATTGTATCAATGTAAAAGAAAATAAATGAAGAGTGGAATCATGAAAGGAGAACATACATGTTAATTTAAAATTAAATTCACATTCTTATATCTCAAACCAATTCAAAGAAAGAAAACTCATTTGTGAAATTTGACCATGCAAGCACATGCCACTACTTTTGCCAAAATGGGATTACAAGCCAAAATATGTAGGATCCAATAATGAAATTTTGTGGAGAGGATAGTTATGACATAATATACCCATTAAAAATATTTTTGAATATTTTTTACAATGTTAACTATTCATTATTTTAGTATAGTCAACCCTATGTCAAATCATGGTCAACATTAGAGCATACCTTTGAGGAATTGGTCATTTTGGGGCATCTAAAGGTTGAGTCAAAGCATGAAATTTGGTAAGAGTGGTATCAATGAAATAAAAAAAAATACCATGCCATAATCAAAGTATTATAAATATTTTAAGTTCCATCTATTCTTACACAATCCATAGGTAGTCAAGAAGGTAGCCATCGGAAACCAAATGAAGTTTTGTTAGTTTTGGTTGGCAAGGAGTTTAGGCCTTAGGGAGGTATTATAATGGTATAATATGATGTTAGAAACCTATATTATCCTATATAAGTGATCAAACTTAGGGGTTTCATGCAAAATTTAAAAAAAAGACAAGTTTTTGCATGAAGGTAGCTCAAGGCAACTTTTGGTAAAAAGGGTCTATAGTATAAATTACACATATAAAAGACTTGAAAAATTGTAATATTGGTCCTAATGTTATATTATACCCATAAATATTATTTTTAGGTTAGTTTTATTAGTGGAAGTGTCTGATGTTTATACACAACCCTCTATGTCTCATAATGGTCATTATTTATGCAAACATACTTTTTGGAGTTTCAAGGTGTGTTTTAGGTTTAAAAGATTGGGGAAGTATTTTAGAATCATGTTAATATGGTTTTAATAATATTAATCACATTTAAAGAGTTTCAAAAATCCAAAGTTCATGCAAACACCACATGCAAGCTCAAATCCCTATAGGCAGTCTCAAAAGGCATAAAAGGCAAAGTTGAGTTTTAATATTTTGGAGAGGTGTTATGATATTTTTTAGGTGCCATGAATATGTTTTCACAAAAATAATATTAATGGAAAGGTCAAATTGGTCTTTTGAATAAATTTGAGCTTTTTAGGCTAAGACACCTAGTTTTAGCCCTTATTCCAATGCTCATTTATTTCATACCATGAAGAGTTGGGCCAAGTGATTATATTATTTTTTGATTATCCCCATGCAATTGAAATTAATTATGGATTGAGGTTGGTTAATGGCCTGAGTTTTATGAGCAATAATTAAGAGTGTAAGCATGTCCAGAATGCTTACAAACCTTCCAAACAATCATATTTACATGTAAATAAGTGGTTTAATGGGTGTCTTAATTTTATGAACAATCATCTTGAAGGTGAGCCTGCTTGAGCTTACAAAGTAGTTTTTTGACCAATTTGGGTTTTTTGACTCATAGGTCCATAAAATGGAATATAATGACTTGTAACTAATAAATAATGTGTATAAAACTCCATACATATATTTAAAAACCTATTTTATAAAAGAATCTAGCATGTTTGGGTGCCTAAGAGGCCCAAAATTGCTCAAAAATGCTTACTTTTGTAGGTCTTAAAATAAATAAATGGTATAAATCCATGAAATAGGTATAATGGGACCTAAAACATAATTATATGGAACTTTTATCTCTTCAAAATGGTTTCATGGGTGTTTAGCTGAGATAAAGGGTCAAAAACATAGTTTTTTGACATATTTGTACATTATTGTAGGTTTAATGGTGAATTCCACAATTATTACAGGTATTGAATGTTTTGAAAATCTTCATTTTCTTCCTCATATGCATGTCATGGATGTTTGGAAGTCTTATACAGGTATATAAGTGTTTTTTAGGGTGCCAAATGGCCTTGGGAGGAGTTTTTAATGCAGTTGGTTCAAGGTGTCTCAAGCTTGTGACCTCCATCAATGGGGTTTACAAGAGTTTCAAACTTTATTGAGTTTATTATAGGTTGGAGGATAAAATTCAAGTTGAAAATATAAATTAGCCTAGAAAATCAAACATGAAACTTAACCTCCATGGTCAATTAAGCACAAAATGCCAAGTCAACTGACTTTTGCCTAACATCTTCTAGAAGAACAAGTGGAAGGGAGGCATAGAAGTCTAAGGAGGAAAGTTTTGGGGATGAGAAGGAAAGTGGGGAATTCAATGAAATTTCAAATTCTTTAAAGAATTTTCATTCTTATTGGATCATGACATCATCATCCTCAATAAGTTCTTGTCTTCTAGTGTGTTTTTAGGCTAATGAGAGGGCTTGAAGGCTTTTGGAGATAATGAAGATTAATTTGTTGAAGAAGGATTAGTTATACTTAACCAAAATGTGGTTGAGGCTCCATGGAAGTGGTTGTGTTTCATTTATTTAATTTTGTTTACTTGCCTCTTCTCTCACTCTTTCCCTTTTCTCCTATATCTCCCATTTCTCACTCATTTTTGTAAGATATTCTCATTTGACAAGGAGAAACCCTATTAGAATTTGTAATAAAGACCTTTTAAATCAATAAAGATCATTTTTCACCTATCTCTTTCCTCTAAATTATGTTTAGTAATCTTGTGCATGATGACCTTATGAAGAATTTTTCTTCCATGTCCATTGTCCTTCTTTCTTGCCTATTTTTGGGTTTTTTCAAGTTAGTTATAGGTTTTAAATTGAGATATTTCTACCATTAATGGATTCTTGGTGTGAATTTTAGAATTCCTCTTTTCTCCTTATATTTTTTGGTGAGCCTAGTTTATGAAATACTTATGCAAATTAGCTAGTTTGTGAGGTTGTGTGAGCAAAAATTATCTTATGCTGAGTTAGTGTTTATTTCAAGTTTATGTGAGTATAAATAAATTTGGTGTATCACCCTTTTAGTGTTTTTAGTCATCCTACACCCTCTCTTTATCACCTTTTCAAGTATATATAGTAGTTTAGGTGATCTACCAAGAGGAAGATGACCTTCTTCGTAGGTTCAACCTCACTATAAGATACCCATAGCCTGAGGTTGCTCCAATATTATAGATAGAAGTGAGAGAGATTGAAAAACTCTCCCACAAGGGTGAAATTATATGCTACAATAGGAACCATTACCTATTTTCTTACTATTTTAACCACTATTAAATCTTGAATTCTGACTCTTGGAGTCTCCACTCCTCTACTTCTAGTTATTCTTCTTAAAAGTTGGTTTAAAAATTCTAAACTCTTTCTTGAACTTGTCCCTATTTGAACAAGATATTTCAAAATTTTCTCCTACTTGAATGCTTTCTCAAATACTTGATCCATGGTAGATGGTCTATGAGTGTCCACTTCTCCACCAATTTGGGGTTTTAATCCCATGATGAATTTCCTAATCTTGAACCTATCATCTTCTTGATATTGAGGTACACATTTTAGAAGTTTAGTGAAATTTTCTAGTACTCATTCACCAAAAAATATCCATGATTTATATTTTGAAAATATATCAAATTTTGATCAAAATATAACTATGAAATCCACCATAATATAAATAGTGTCACAAACTACTCTCATGTAGTGGTGGTTGAGTTAAAATTCATTTCTAACTTCTTATTGGCCCACTATGTAGCTACTTCTCCAGCCAAATGGTATGCTCCCCAAATATATTTAGTGACATCAGAGTAGTTTTTATTCTTTAAATACTTATATATTTCAATTAACCATGTTTCAACTCTGTTCCTATAATGGTTTTGTCAAACTTAGGTGGATTCACCTTTTTCATATCTCTTACCAATTTTTTTACTATATATGCTCTCATATCCTGAGGAAATTGATTGTATCTCTACTCTTGAGGATTTTAATACTTATAAATATGATATTTAGGCTCATCTTGATGATATTCCTCCTCATGTCCATGAATTTCCTATTCTAGGGCTATGATTCTGTCCCTAGTCTCATTCATGGTTGTAATACTATGATCTAACTTTACTACTTATTTAATGATAAATTAGTTAGGATAAAAGGAAGGGTTAATGTTATTGAAATTAAAAGGACACTCAATTGATACTCTTTATTTCACCATTATTCATTTTGATAATATAATAATATGAAAATGTTATCAAACTCATCAAGTCCTAGAGTTTAAACCTGACTTTGATGCCACAATGTACCATCCCCATTTGGATTTATTAGAATAAAGAAATAATTATTTTAAAAAGAAAATATTTACTCAACACTTATTCTTTCATTATATTTCATCATGATAATCTAATTAGTGATCTTAACATACTAACTAGTCTATTAATCATAAGTAAACATGTTGCAATAACATTTATTGATCACTAACATCTTATGAACATAAAATAACTACATAAATAAGTAATTATATTAATATATAGCCATAAATGGTACAATAATAAAACTAATAATGTTAATTTATAGTAATAAAAACATTACATTTCCAATAGGCATTATGCCTCAACAAAAATACACTAATGGATATAATGTTCCATAGAGCTAGAGTCACTTTAACTCTTGTATCTCTGATAATCATAAGTGTAGTCTCCAATTATGTACTATAGTGGGGAGGGAGACTATCATTCAAGTGATTTTACACACCAATCATAGACCATCGATCCCCTACACAATCTCCCAAATAGGGATTGGACCTCCCTTCATGGATGGGTAGATAGTGATAGTGTGAGAAGCTGTAAGATTTCTCCTACATGATGTGTAACATAAAGAAAAATACATTATAACATGATATTTCACAAGCATGTGAATCATAAATATGAAATAATTTTTTTATTTAACATTAATTTGGCCAAATTTTTAAAATATCTAATTATCTTTAGGATCGGTCAAATTTACATACACCACTTGATAGGATTACCTTCATCTAGCATTAGTGATGCTAACTAAGCTAGTGAAGTTTATCTCATTCCTTAGTTAAAAAAAATGATATATTTGGTTAAAATTATTGTAACTAATAGTTTCATGAAATTATTTTTACTATCAAGTACAAACACATGCTAATCTATAAAATAATTACTATACATACATTTAGTCCATCAAACATATGAATAATCCAATTTCTTATTATTCATCACATAAATAATATTCATGACAAACAAGTCTTGGATTATTTTCAATGATGTCATGGAGGTATCCTAGTGAGTGGACGAAGTAATTTCATAGTCTAAGTGATAATGACAAAGTGTGCAATGTGCTTGTCCTAGTGTGCTTGAAGTTGGCTTGGTTGATCTTTAGTTTTGGCATGGTTAGAAATGTTCAAGGATGAGTATGGTAAGTTGATAATGTGAAAAGGGTAATATTATAAGTTAAAAATTATTTGAGTACTTGTGTGTATGAGTCAATTTTATCTAGTTAATCATTGTTTTTATCTAGACATTTTGGGTCTAGTGGCATAAAATATGAGTAGGCAGTTTACTGACATCATAGTTACCATGTGTGGATGAGTTAGGGTAAATTGGTCATATGGTTATATTAAAATTAGTCCCTAGTTTATATGTGAAAATTATCAAGTCATGAGTTGAATCACAAACAAAGATATGTGTGTACAAAGTTGGGCTCTTAGGAATTTTGACAGTGTTTTCCCATAGCCAAATTTACAATGTGGCAAGAAGAGCCATGTAAGCATATTGATATAGTTATATATCACAATTGTGTATGTTTAAATAGGATTTGATCATATGGGATTGTTTATTTTTGTGCTTATTTAACTTTCACTAAATTTTAGGTCATGTAATGTAGTGTGACAAATGATATGCATGCTTAAAGTTGGCCTCCTGAGTAATTGTTGACATAGTTGGCTCTGTGGCAAAAACAATCTAAGTGAGCAGATTAATGGAGTTATATCTCACATAAAAAAATGTTTCAATATAATTTTGAAACATGGTTGGATTATTATTTTAAAGGATAACATATGGTCCAAATTTTAGAACATATGATTGAGTGAGGAAAAAGATATAAAGGTGCAAAGTTGACCTTCTAGGTAGATTGTAATGGTCCCCATACTTAGTCTATTTTGCATGATGTTAAAGACCAAGATAAAATGGGGATATAATATCTCATATAAAATCATATAGTAAATATATATGTTTAAAAATAAGTCAAATAGGTCAAAGTATTTAGTGGTTAACAAAGATAAAGATCAAGCTTCTTCTAAGATCTAATAGTGAGTGGATGTTTGTACATATACAAATCAACGATGTAGGTTGAGTGAGATGGTAAGAAGTGTACAATGTTTAAATAATATAAGTGATTATAAGGAATGTGGGGGTGATAAGTGTCATGATCACAATGGTTTTAAGTAAGATTTAATGGTGAATGCTATAAGATAAGGACTTGGCTGATCCATAGAGATCGACGGTGCACATGAGCCAATATTGCAAGTTTGCATGAGATGAGGTCAACTATTTGAGGTTTAACATTTGGAAATATAACACTATTATTTAAAATCCAATATTCATACAATAATATTTATATTTCATAATTTATATAAATCAATGAGGACATGAGATGTGAGCATAGTGTTCAATGTTTAACTATGACTATTTGAATTCAAATATTTGAATTTAAGAAAGGAAATACTAGTGCTTAGAATTTGACCATGTAGTTAAAGTGTAATTTTTAAAGGACTCCAAAGGTTTTAAAGTGTATAAAAGAAAATTTATGAAGGCCCAAAGTTGATTGTGTTCAAGAATATTATATAAGTGAACTGAGAAGGATATTAGAGCTTATGTTGATGGTATTTAGATGTCTCATGATGAATTATCTATTTTTGAGTGTTTTATTCTCCATGAGGATCATCCATTTTCATTATTAAGGTTTGACCAATTGTATGTAGTATGAAAAAAGGTTTAGAAGTTGACTGTGTATTCGTTCATGGTGACTATGTGAATAGAATGTTGTTTGAGAAAATTATGCTTAAATAGAAGGGTGATGTGAAATTTGTTATCACTAAAGGAGGAATTATATAGAATTTGTCATGGGTCCATTTTTTGTAAAGTGTTCCTATGTTCCTAGTTTGCTAAAAAAAGTGTCAAAAAGGTGAATGGGTCATCATTGGACCTAAAAGGTGACTTAGGCCTATTTGAAAGAGAGTTGTGCTTAAGTGTGACCAATGTAAAGCCTTAAGGGTGAAGGCATGTGTTATGGAAAAAAATTATTATTTTGGACATTATAATTCATGAAGGACCTATAAATATTAAGATCAAAGATGATGGTTTCTAGAGTTTAGAGAAGACTTGTGTAAGGTGTGCATGTGAGAGTTGTGGAGCGAAGGAGAAGTAGATGTGCCCAGTGGATGGGTTAATAATCAGAGTATATTTTTAATAATGTGTATGACATATAAGTCATATTTATGATGTTATAATATTTCTCTTTTAGTTTGAGGATATGTGAAGAGGTTTGAGTGTGCACATGAGGATAATTTGAGTGAAGAAGGAGAGAGATTGTGGCATGCCTATGTGAGAGGCCTATATGAGATATAAAGGGGATTTGTGTAGGTTTTATATAAACAAAGATCCATGATCAGGTGTTGAAGAAATTAGTTCTAAGGTGGAGGTGTTAACTTCAAAGGAGGGTCTAAAAGATTTGATCTTCCTTAGGGGTAGTTATTCCTTGTGAAACAAGTGTTTCACTAAAGGTCTTTGGTCAGGAGGACTTGATCAAGATTTTTGGTGTAAATAAATTAAATAGTATCTTATTTTTAATCTCTTATAAGATAAGTAGTCCATGTGTTGTAGGTTTGAGAGTTGGTTTTATTCCCCATGAGGGTTTCCCACAACAACTATGTGTTGTGAGTTTGATCTTGTGTATGCATTGAATGAATGAGCTCTCTTGTTAATATTTTTAGATGAAGTTGATATATGATAACTATTTAATAGTTTGAATGGATTAAAATTGTAATTTAAATATTTGGGCTCACTGATTCACCCCCCTCTCAGCAGTTATACCTTTAATAATAAGTTTATTTATGAAATGGGTAAATACAACTTGTTCTATGAAATCTACTTTCCTTAAGTAAATGCCAAAATACAAAATCATCATTTTCATAATAAAAATCTCATATTGTGTAATACAAACCAGCAATCATAACTTATATCATAATTTTTAATAAACTCATAAACATATACTTATTCATCCATTTATGAACTTAGGCTACATGTGTTTAGTTATAGTTCCTTATCCTTTAGGAATTCATGACTTATCTGATTTGCACTACTATAAATATAGGCATGATCCTATTTTATAAATATAGGCTATACATGTATATGCGAACCTAAGTTATCCTATAGGTGTATTTCACATATTTATGTATTGTACATATTACATACCCCATAACATATATGGTTTAAAATATGATTACTATTTTGATCCACTAATAGTACTTTTCATTATTCTTTTTAATGTTTAAAAGATAATAAATTTCATGAGAACGGATTAGAGAATCAAATAGGGTATTAATAATTCCATAACCCCTATACTATAAAAGATATATAATTTTGATTAGGATCAGATTTCATTCTTAATTCAATTTCTCCATCATTAGCGTTAATATGATTTTTTATGAACATAGAATAAAATTAATAATCCTTAACACAATGTTATATATTTTCAATATAAGTCAATTTCTCACAATGTTCATTTCAAGAATATGAATTTTTCAACTACATAAGTTCACATTTTTAGAAGTTGATTTAACTATAAAAACTACCCTGCCAAAACACATAGTCCATATATTTTTGTTCAAACACATCTCAACTCATAGTTTTCTAAAATTTTTACACAATCCATATATATATATATAAAATCATAATATCTTATACATATTTTATCATTTTGTTGATGTATGCATATTATTATTATAGTTTATACATAGTCTATTCACACACACACACATATCCATAGTGTTTAAAACAAAAGACTTAAGTTTATATTTAAACATTATCTCACAATTTCCTATATTAAAAATAATCATCGGGTATATATATAAATTTATATACTATTTGAGTTTTCTTGAAATAATTACACACACACACACACACACACACACACACACACACACACACACACACACACACACACACACACACACACACACACACACACACACACACACACACACACACACACACACACACACACACACACACACACACACACACACACCTATATTATATATTACATAGTCTTATTACTATTTTTTGTGCATATATATATATACACAACTTCATGTATATACATAATTTATAAATTGTGTTCAAATGATAATATACAATTGACGTATTCTTATATATTCATTTTCTCACATGTCTCAAACACACTACAACATAATAATATATGATGGTCCTTGTACCAAAATTATTGGGTATATTAACCCTAATATATTCATAACAAAAAATTACATCGAAATCCTTTGTGTAACTGACTAAGTATTCTCTAGGGTTTATATAACAATACTCATAGTTATACAGATAAATGTGTCCTATTAGAAATTTACCCAGGTCACATTTATATATACACTATTTTATGTTAAATGGTTACATTGAAATTACCTACACAATAACCCCTAAATCGATAGTAATTCTATATGATACACTATCCTCAACATAAGGTTTTCAGACATTGTCTTGGTATACATAATATTTTCATAATATGTCTATATACCTAGTACTTCATTTATCTTACTGAGTATGTATAAAATATGTTTTGATAATAAATAATCTCAATTTATGAGTGAATAAAAAAACTATTTCCCCTAGGTCACATTTTTTCCTAAGCTAGGGCATTAAGCCACTACCTATAACAACTTTATTTAACCCTTACAATTGAACAAACAAGAAAGTCTATTTCAAATTCTTAGGATTTAGTGGATGATGGTTTAGCTATGTGGATGTCTGAGCCATCCACATGGCTAAGCCTATTATCCTTATTCAAATACAAAATTAATTTTCTAAACCCTCTTACTTCTAGCCATACACATAATTTATTAAACAATAGAATAATAAATAACATTATAAACCTCTATTTCACTTCCAAATTGAAACTGAATGAATCCAATTTTCTTCTCTTCCTTGCTCTATACTTTCTTCTCTTCTTCCATGTTTTCTTCATCTCTTCCACAAATCCCTCTTATCTTATTATCCTTACCAACCTTTTTCCATTCAAAATTTTCATTCCATTGTTCACTCTAGTTCACCTCCCATGTATAATCCCAAATTTTTCTTCAGACTCATCTAATCCACAATTAACTTCTGTTAAACCTACCAAAAATCCCTAATCTTTCTCTTACTTGAAATTTTATCAATTTTATTTATCATTAACTTTGTTTTAAAATTATTTTATGATCAACTATCTTATATGCCTGAGTACTTCCACTAAACAAGTCCACTTTAATCATTATTCAAAATGACAACTAATAATTTTAAATCTCAACATAGTCTATGAATGCCAATCAAAGACTAGGCTTAGATTTTTAGGATATTATTTAGGATAATTCAACCAATATTTTTAAACAAATAAAGGTACTTATCTCTTTATCATAAGATATACCAATCAATTATTAATAATGGCAAGATAATTATTTAATTCATTTCTAGTGTATATAGGCTATATATGTCTTTTGTTATTTTAATAGCTTGACATATATTGACATTATTGAATATTAATAATAACAAGATTAAAATTTTAAAATGTTATAAATATTTTTTTTTAGTTTATATAAAACATTAATTAGATATCCTCTATTATATTTATGTTCTCCTAATCTTACAAAAACATGAGTAAAGTAATTTTATCACATTGCAACATTAAATACTAAGTCTACGTATAATATAAAAATGTAATCTCATATAATATTTATCCCATATATATATACTAAAATTTAAAACATGTAAACTCTAATGCCTAACTACAATTAACTTTCAAAACTTACTAACTCTAATAATCAAAACACACAATGCATTTAAAATTTAAAATCTAATGTGGTGTGTGTTTGGGTCTTAACAGTTCCTCTATCATCCTTCACTATCTCCATCTAAGGGATGAAATATTTTTTATAAAACTCATGAAAATAACGTAGTTAGTCAAATACATCATATTACATATATCATAAAACAATTCCATAATAACAAATGTAACAAATCATTAGGTAAAGAATTCAAAATTAGCCAACTCATAATAATGAAATCATGAAATCTAAGTAAATACATTTGTCACATAACAATATATGAATTATAATTTAGTTAAAAGGTAAAAAATAAATTTAAAAATGATAAAAATCCATGGATAATTAGGTAAATAAAATTAGTGAGGAAATTAGGATGTAACACTCATACCTCTTAATGAGCCAAGGTAGTTCAAAGGAAGTCATTGATCATCATGTCAAGGATAATAGGTATGATGATTTGTCATGTAAAGAAACACCATAGTGGTTGTATTTACCCCATATTTGAACTTATGTCAAGTGTCCTCCTTGTGATTATACATGTGTAAAGATTAATAAGAGGCCTTAGTGTGATCTTAGTGGTTCAAGTCTATTTAATATGAAGATGACTAAATATGGTAGCTTATGTCTCATCAGGAATCTATCTTGTGAGTTGAAGATATGTAGGGTATGGCTTAATCATAAGTATTAAGAATGTTTTAAAGGTAGATGATAACCTAATTGAAGTCTTTATCATGTTATAAGGCCTTTTAATAGTTATTTAAATGTTATCCATTTGAAGCCTTCACTTGAAGCCATACTTATTATCTTAAATGGGGTATTTGACCTTAACGTGATACTATTTGACCTAAAAATTCCACTAAGATCACTATTTATGTCCTTAAAATCCTCCATGAACCCCACATTTCCTTGATCAAACTATTTCATATGCTAAAGGTGCCTTCTCACAAGTCAAAGACCTTTATTTGACACTAAATGGGCCTCACATGTGTGAAAATGTGCCCCTTCAGCTTCCCAAATCATATCATGTGTTTTAAAATATTTTATAACCCCTATTTTCCATTTTCCTACTTGCCAATGATGATTCATGGTCTAGAAACATGAGAAAATGTAGGAATAAAGCTAATTTTTAGGAGTTCCATGTACTTACAGATCCATACAGTACAAATTTAGTTAGATGGAGTCAATGATCTAAAAGGGGAGTTAAAATGAGGTATCAAGTTAATGAATATAGGTTTTCTAGAGCCAAAATAGCCAAAAAACAACCTCCTTCCTCCATCTATTTCTTTAGCATCATTGTGGAGTCCTTTAGGTTTGTACTTAGTTTCTATAGGAAAGAGAAGGTGAAGGTCCAAGCTCTTGGCCAAAGGAAGGAGACCTAATGGCCTTCCAATCATAGGAATTATTTTTAGGATTAGTCCTTTGTGCTATATGAATAAACACTAATAAGTTAAGCAATCTAGTTACTTTCCTCATTTATATAGGGCCAAAAAAGGGGGATGGTTTTGATGTATTATTAGATTATTTGATGGAACTAGTGATTGTTCATGTCTACTCCAGTCCTATAAGGTCCTTCCATGGCATCCTCCACCTCTGGTTCACATGTGTCAACTTATAGGAGAAAGAAACATCTAAGTTACCACTATATATAGACTACAAGTAGGGTTCCATTGGTAAAAAGAGACATTTAATACATATGTCTAAGATGAGCAATGTTTTGAAGTTTAATGATGGTGTATTGAAGTTGTTTAGATTTCCTCAATTCAATTTGAATGGATAGATGGACCTCAATCACCATAAGATATCACCTCCAAATGATATTTCTTGCATTTTTGGACGTCATTACAAAGAAGGATGGTGTGCTTGATGAAGATGGTTGTTAAATGTCATTAAAATACCATAAAATCAATAGGGGAATATTATATTCATATGCAAGGGTCCTTATTTTATGATAAGTGGACCCTCATTATAACATTCATAAACTAAGAATCTATTAATTTTCCCTCTAATGCCTTCATAATCTTGTTTAATAGAAGTAAGGTTTTTTAACAAAAGTTGAGGTATTTAGAGAGTCCTAGGTTTCCACTTCTCACTCCATATGCATGATTGATGAACTCCAGGTGTTATGTTATGTTGGGTATATGAGTAGAGATGACTAGGGTCCTAATAGGTCATCTTCAGTGTGAGTAAATAGTATTTTAATACGTTAAAGATTCACTATCATTTGATGGTCTCATCACTGTAAACCCACCTCATAATGAGCCCTGAGATCCAAGACACAACTCTATAAAGCTTTATGACTACCATTTATAAGTTTGAATTATTACACCATGCTTAAGGGTTGATAAAAAGGCCAAATATTATGTAAAACCATGAAAATCCATTAATATTGGTCTAAATGGAGTATTCAAGTATAAATACTATTGATAAGCATAATATCTACCTATAGTAACCCAACTCAATCCAGCCTTTAAAGGATTCAAACTTACCATATGCAATTGAGCCTCAAGATGCATAAAGGGGTTAGAGATGGTAGAGATAGTTATCTTAAATAGAGGTATTTGAGCACAAGGAAGTCATTTGGGTCTCAAACATGACATGAAAACATAAGTTTACTTAGGAACCTACTTAAAAGCCCTCATTATAGTCAATACATTTGAGCTATCTACCTATAGGATTGTAAACAGTCTATCCTCAACCTTGAACATGAGACCTAGTATGCCATGGATAAGAAAAATCAAACTAAGATGGTGGTCATATCATGGAGATAATGGTGCCAAAGGAAATATAAGGAGTCATTACATTATTAAGGGAGTGATTTAAACTTATTACGTATAGGTGTATACCTTATACAAAAATTATAGGTGCATTTTTTATGTAAGAAGTAGTTATCTACAACCATATTGATGTTTACAAAAGTAGAAATGCATATTTATTAGTAATTTTACAAACTCATGTGATATGAATATGAGCTATAGATAACGAAATTGGAGTACGTATTGGTAGTTGGTTATCTTTTAAAACTTGTACAAGCTATTGTTTTATAAAAATATAATTATGTACATGCATATAGACACAAATGAACTATTGAATTATGTGTTAAGATCATTATAGGATTTTTTGATAAATTCATACATATACATTTATAGTTTGTATTTTTTCTTATTTTGGAATAAAATATAATGTATATATATATTAAAAACTTAAGTCATATTGCACGTTTGTCATTATATTTCATTCAAAGTAAACCTATATATGTGTGTGTGTGTGTGTATAAACATAAATACACACACACACACAAACATGTATATAGTTGTTTTGGGTGTTTGTAAAATTCATAATATACACATAGCCTATAAATATATCATGTTTTCTTACATAGACTCATTACAATGCATTCAAGTTATAAGCTAGATTGTACTTAAGTTATTAATTTTTTTGAACAAGACATAAACATGTACATGTATACATGAAAACATACATACATACATATGTATATAAACATATAAAAACACATACATACATGTGTGTGTGTGTGTGTGTGTGTGTGTGTGTGTGTGTGTGTGTGTGTGTGTGTGTGTGTGTGTGTGTGTGTGTGTGTGTGTGTGTGTGTGTGTGTGTGTGTGTGTGTGTGTGTGTGTGCGTGCGTGCATGTGTGTGTGTGACCATGTGTAATATGAGACTAAGTTGTATACCTTGGTGACTCAATTGAGGTTATAGACTTATTTTCTATGGATTACATACACAAATATAGAAGATAAAAAAAAATTAGATGACACCATATGGTGTTGACATACGTGGGAAATTAGATAACTCATTTAATAGTGTTTTGATTGTAAATGAAATAGAGTGTTAATAAAACTTGGATGAAATTTATACAATAAAACATAATTTTAGTTGTGCATATTTATATATAAGGATTATTTTGAAAGCTATAATATTATATGGAAAAATGTGTATATGATATGCATGGGTGTGAATAGTGAATTTATAATAGTTAAAATATAACCTTACCTGATTATGGAATGATCAAAATAGGTAATAAAGTTCTAAAGTTGGTCTAAAATTAAACAAAAGGATTAGTAGCCTATCTCATACTAATAATTAATCCTTGGGTATGTGAAAATGAGACATTTTATGTTCTATTAGATTAATACACAAGTTATATCATGTTAAGAATAAATGAAAGGTGTGAAATTAATTTGAGATGAAAATAATGTATTTATCACTTGGATTTTTATAATCTATACATATGGTTATACTTTTATTTGAGAATTATTAATACTATTTATTTATAATAATCTTTAATCTCTAGATGTGTTAATAATAGTTGTGTTATGGGAAAACAACGTGATTTCTCTATATTAGATGGATGTTCTTACTTCATACTGAATTGAATAAGTAAAGACCTATCTTTATTTGATGAGTAGTTTATGATGCAATTAGATAGTTATTATAATTTGAAATTGGTGTATGATATTTTATCATTAATGCTTCATTTGACAATAGGTGATGGGTATATGATGTTTTTGTCATGGAAATGTATATATCTATCATCTGGTATCATATGATATATTTAGATTCATTAGTAGAGAGTATGTATGTTTGGAATTAACTAGGATCCATGAGAGATATAAATTATATAATGAAAATTTTGGTCAAATTAGTGTTATAGTTGAGACATTATCATTCAAATGTACTTTCTAATTTACACGTGTATGCATGATGCCATATTAGATAGAGCATTATTTTCATGGTCTATGTGACTGCTACATGTATTAGTGATTCTACAACACATAGGTTCTGGTTGAATTCTTAATATCCACACTACTTTTATTTACTCCTCCATGAAGGGAATGAACACTCCCAATGGGAAGTAATGTAGGAGATCGATGGTCTATGGTTGGAGGTAAAATACACTTATGATGCTCTCCCTCTCTTTAGTTGATCAACCATTTGGGAATCATGCACATGGCTAGTTATACTAATTATTGAGCTATCTTAAGAGGCTCAAATGTAATGTTTTACATCCTATCATATTTATTTTGATATTCAATGATGAAATATAATAAATTATACATTTTATTTTATTATTATTTAATACAACAGTGGCTATATATTTTGTAATAATTTTGAATGTTATAAAAAATAGAGGATGTATTTTTTTTATATAGCTATAAATGTAATTATTTTAATGTAATATGTATCCTTCACTCTAATATGCATTATATGAGTAATCTTATCTTCTATGATATTCAATATTAATTTAAAACTAAATGGATTATATATTAACTAGTGGGTTAATTATATTTTTATATAATTACTATTATATATGCATTTAGCAGTCAAACAGTGAAACATAATGATAATTATTGAAAATGAATATATGTTAAGTATGATTTTTTTAAAATTTTTACATAAATTATAATTTTACCCAGTAGTGTTCTAATATTATGGTATCATAGTGAATGTTTAAATGTTTGAACCTCATGAGTCCACTAACATTAAGTTATTTCTCCTATTTTCAATGAGAATAATGGTGTGAAGTAAAGTGAATGTTGAGGGGACCTATAATGTGAACCCTCAAGGTGATCATAATTAGATATCAATAGAACAAGCTATAAAACTTGATAAAATACTCACTATCATGAATGAAATTAGAGATAGATTAGCACACTTACAGTGAGAAGTTCATGGACTAGAGGAGGAAAATGAACAAGCAGTTCTAGAGGAACAATAAACTAGTTAGGGAGAGCCTCAATATCAGGGGCATGATGAGGGAAAACAAGTAGAAAGAACTTAAGTAGATACAAAAATTACATGAGATATGAATAAAGTGAATCCAACCAAATTTTATTGTATAGTGTTGGGTGATGGAGATGAAGCTTGGATTATAAAGATAAACAAATAATTAAAGTTTCAAAATTATTCTAAGTTAACTAAGGTCATTGTGGGAGCTTACCATCTAGTTAAATAAGTAGCAACTTGGTGTGCCATTAAAAAGTTAGAGATGAGTCTTGAGTTTACCACCACTACTTGGGAGTATAATCTAACCTTTTTTATATCTTATTGGCTACCCTAATTATACTTTGATAAGAATCTAATAGATTTACAAAATATGAAATAGGGGCATCTATTAGTAAGTGAGTACTAGAACAATTCACAAATCTCTTAAAGTATGTTCTAAAGGTATAAAATGGATGAATGTTTTTTGATGAAAAAGTTCATCATGGATTTAAAACCACAAATTGGATGTGAAGTGGATGCCCATGGGCCATCCACCATGGATCAATCTTTGATAAAGTAGTTAAACATGAATAAAATTTGAAATCACTTACTAAGGTTAGGCACACATTCAAAATAAGTTTGGAAGATCAAAGACAACCTTCCATAAAAAAATTAGAAATGGTACATGAATTCTAGGAATAGATTCCATAGTCACAATACAAGGTTCAATAATGCAACAATAAATAGGAAACCTAGAAGTGGTTTCAAATAAGGATTCAAGGGAGGTAATCAATTTGATAGGAATGGGACACTTGGTGGATGATTTACATGTGGAGAAGACCATAATGTTAAGGTCTATCCTTAGTGGAAGATAAATGGTAGAAATAAGAATTCATCCACCTCTACATCAAAGTAGGAAACTTTCTAATAGTGAGTTCATGTAGCAGTTGACAATTATTTAGCTAAATTTTAATCTTCTCACATTAAAGTATTCGGTACTTTTTTTGGGCATCATATTTATATTTTGATAGATATATGAGCCAATGAATATTTTATCTCTCCTATAATGTTAAGCAAATTATCTATAAAATCTAGGTTTATGGCAAATGTTTGGTCTATTTAGTATGAGGATGAATCCAAGGTCAAGGTTGATAGGTGTCTTATAGAGGCTAAAGTAAAGTTGCCAAAAGTCACTATGATAGTTTATATTTATGTAGCACCACTAAGATCATATGACATGATTCTAGGAGTGAATTGTATATCCAAGCACATAGCCAAGGTTGATTGTTTTCTTAAGAAAGTTAAGTGTTTATATGATTTAGGAAATAAAACCCAAATTTAGGGAGAAAAGATGGAGTTGAAACCAAGGCAAATTTCATCCATTCAATTTAAAAAGTCTCAATGAAAGGGATTTCAAGTTTTCTTATTCAAAGTCAATGAAATTGAAGGAACCAAGGGACCCTCTATGGAATACTACCCCTTTTTGCAAGAATTCAAGGATGTTTTTATAGAGGAGTTACCTAGTCTACCTCCAAAAAGGGAATTCAAATTCACTTTTAGTATCATTCTAGGATTAGAACCTCAATCCAAAGATCCCTAAAAAATGACAACTAAATTGGTCACATTAAGATCCAAACCTTAGGAGATGTTGGCCAAGGTTTGATTCAACCAAGTGTTTCACTATGGGGTGCACATGTAGTTCTTGTTAAGAAGAAGGATATAAACCTTCATCTATGCATAGATTACTAAATGATGAATGAAGAAAAAATAAAGAACAAGTATCTTTTACCATGTATTGATGATATTTTTGATCAGATGTGTGGTGAAATAATATTTTGAAAGATCAATATTTGATATGGGTACCATCAATTAAGAATTAGGGAGGAAGACATTCTAAAAACAACCTTCAAAACTAGGTATGTGCACTATGAATTTACAGGGCTTCCTTTTGGGATAACAAATGCACCTATGGATTTCATAAATCTCATGAATAGTATTTTCAAAGATTACATTTATCAGTTTGGGCTATTCTTTCTTGATGATATCCTCATCTATTAAAAAATTGAAGATGATAATATCGAACAATTACATATAGTTTTGTAATAGTTTTATAAGCATAAGCTCTATGGGAAATTATCTAAGTGTGAATTCTTTAAAATAAGAGTAAAATACTTGGGACATGTTATTTATGTATAAGAAATTTGTGTGGATCCAACCAAGATTAGAGCCATTATGGAATGGCATCCCCCATAAATGTACATGAGGTGCATAAATTTATGGGTTTATTAGGGTACTATAAGAAGTTTGTGCTAAATTTTTGTAAGATAGAAAATTTGATTGCCTCTCTTCAGTGGAAGGAAAAAGGTTTTATTTGGTATGATAAGTGCAAATAAGCCTTTTATATTTTAAAAAATAATTTTACTTTAGCACTATTGTTACACATTCCAGATCTAAATGGTCATTTTATAATGATTATTAAAGCTTCCAAATATGGTTTAGGAGGAGTTCTTATTCAATATGATTTAATTTTATCTTATGAATCAAGGAAGTTGAAGCCTTATGAGGTAAATTATACTTCACATAACTTAGAATTACTTGCCATAATGCATGATTTTTAAGTTTGGAGGCATTTTTTATTGGGAAAACCTTTTGAACTTAAAACTAATAGGACTCAAGTACATATTTACCCAACCTAACCTTAAGTCTCATCAAATATGATGGTTAAAATTATTATTAGACTATGATTTTGACATTAGCTACATTAAAGTTGAAGAAAATAGAGTTTTAGATGCCTTTAGTAATAAAAGGTACATTACAAATTTATCTATTATAAGGAGTACCTTCCAAGATCATAATGTAAAATTATCACTAAGAGATTAATTCTACAATAAATTAAAGAAATATTTAGCAAAAAATTCATAGGATATTAGATACAAAGGATTACAACTTGTAATGATGGGATTTTGAGATACAATTGAAGAATCTATGCTTTATAGGGAAAATTTGATGGGTATCATGCTAAAAGAGTTACACAATGCTCCAAATTCATAACATCCTGGTGTGACTAAGATCTTCGTATAACTAATACCATTATATTTTCAAAAATTAAATAAATAAATATAAGACATATTTTATGTCTATATGCTTAGACTATTAACGAGTTAAGGTTAAACATGTGTATTTATTAGGTTATTATAACACATTATATACAATAATAAAAGTAACAAGTCATTAGTATGGAATTTTTTCAAGGATTGCATATGTCAAGGAATCATCATGACATAATATTGGTGGTTTTAAATAAACTCACTAATATAGCATACTTCATTCTAAGTAATCTGATAAATGATGCACCAATGCTTTCCAAAAAGTTTGTAAAGATGTATAGATTGCATGGGTTTCTAGAAAATATTATTTAATATAGGGACCCTAGGATGACCTAAATATTTTGGAAAAAACTCAATGAAACCCTAGGTACATAGCTAAACTTCAGTAGAACTTACCATCTAAAAATAAATGGATAAAAAAATAGAGTGAATTAGATCTTAGAGAATATTTTGAGGATGTATTGCATGGAACAACAATAAAAATGGGAAGAATAATTATCTTTGGTTGAGTTTTCTTATAATAACTAAATCCAATCAAATTTAAAGATGGTTCTTTTTGAAGCATTACATGGTAGGAGGTGTATACCACCAATCATATGGGATAAGTTAGAGGATAGAGTGGTATTTGGACCTAATATGATTGCTTAAATGGAGGTGTAGGTGAAGATAATGAGGAAGAGATTGGATGAAGACAATGATAGGTAGAAAATTTATTATAATATGAAAAGTATATAAATTTAATTCTTAGTTGGAGATAATATTTTTTTGTAGATCAAACCCCCAAAAAGTTCTATTAAGTTTGTAAAATCAAAAAAATTATCACCAAGATATGTGGGATCCTTAGAGGTTATATAAGTGATAAATATTATAGCATATAGACTTGATTTTCCACCAATTTTATCACAAATGCATAATGTTTTTCATATATCTTACCTTATGAAAAGTCATGGAATGTATTATAGGTTCTAGATCTAGGAGTAGTCATTATGGTGGTTAAAGTATAACCAATTAGAATAATTGATACTTGTAATCTTAGGTTACATAGCATGGAAGTATCATAATCCAAGTTCCAATGGGACCAATATTATAAAGATAGTGCCACATGGGAGGATTATGAGGAATTATATAGGTTATTTAATCATCTATTTGAATAATTTTTTGTTGAATAATATCATTTATTTTCAGAACTTTTGTTTGAAATAAAAGTCATCAAGACGATGACCTATTTTAAGGGGGCGGGATCTCACATTCTATCACTCTCTCCATATACTATATTAGTATTAGTTAGAGAAGTGAAACTAATGATTAGTAATTTTTTATTATGTTATATCTAGACATTTAATCTAAATAGTTGATAGCTTACTATTATATTTCATGCTTAGTTATGATTAGATGACATTACCATGTACATTTGGATATATTATACTACTATGTATTGGAATTTATATGGATGTGGTTTCACTTATATATTTTATTTTTAGTTCATATATTAACATACATGCTAAGTATTGTATTATTCTATTACAAGCTTAGACAAATTACATTTTTGTTGACCGAGGTATTTGTAAGACTATCCCACCCTAATAGAGTGGAACATAGGAAAAGTATAATAGAAGATGATGATGTAGATATCATCATTAGAGAAATAAAGAGTGAAACCAAACCCACACACATACATTTACACTCTTGAATTCTTAAATGAATTTAATGTTGATAGTGTTCAGTGAATGTGTTGAGTGTTTAATTTTCATTAGCTATATCTATGGTTAATATTTCATGCTCACATTAATTATAATTGATTATTTGTCTTAGATGCTCTTTATTAACATAATAAGTTAATTCTATTAATATGAATTATCTATTTGAATCTACATGGAACCATTATATGGGATAAAATTTGGTTGTTGAGTTATAATTATGGTTGACTTATTTTATGGATTTCAAATCCATAGAGTATTAGGTGTTTGTTAAACCATGTTTTATATTTAAATAATTTATAGGTTGCTAGACTTATATATTACCCCTTTTGGTTTCTTAGGGAGGAGAAAATAAGGCAAAAGGGAACCCAATAAATTATCTTAAATTAGTTTTGTAACTTATAAAAAAATGGGTTTGGTTTTGTAGAAGGTTATAATAGCTTTATTTCCATGCACAATTCAAATAAAAAGAATTATGTCGTTATGGAAATCTTGACAAGGGAAATAGGTTTTTTATTTATATGATTTTGGGTTGACTTTGACATTTGGTAAAAGGAAGAGTTTTGAAAGTAGCTATCATGACTAAAATAGGGTATGGATTTCAAGTTAATGAAAAGAGGAGTAGATCATACATTAATGAATTTGAGTTTCAATATGGTGAACTTGTAGAGTTGGAGAACTTCTAGGTCATGCAAAACATGGAGGACAAGAGGAAATAAAATAATAATAATGAAGAGATAATAATGGGGGAACAAAAAATGAGTAAAAAGAGCATTGACAAGAAGGAGAGATGCTACCAATACCTACATTCGAACAATTCCCATTTTAGTTACAAAGTAAGTAAAGATTTGAATTTGTAAACAAAAAATGTATGTGATTTTATTTGTATCTATTACAAACTTAGTTTCTATTTGGGAGAAAAATAATGATTATTTTATTACTTAGTTTAGTGCGTATTTAATTAAAACGTACATGTTGGTATATCCTTATGTAAATCTAGGATTCCATCTATATATACCTAGGGATGAAACTTGGTTCCATCCACAGGCCCATAAAAATGATATTAGGGACATTGTGGAAAATAGTCTTTGTAATTGTATAACACATGCATGAAATTGAAAAACAAAATATGATGTTTTGTTATTTAGCAAAACTTTCTTCTTGAAATTTTGATAAGATTGAGTCCTCAAGTAACCCAAAATGTTGTGAAACCTAGGAAAAATTCCATTTAATTAAAAGTCATGGCATGATCTTGTTGATCTAAGGAGTCATTATAGTCTTAATGGATTGATTTAATGTTATTGCCTACATGTTTATACCTTGTACATAAATTATAGGTGCATTTGTTGTGTAAGAAGTAGTTATCTACAACCATATTTATGTTTACACAAATAAAAATGCATATTTATCAGAACTTGTATAGACCCTTGTGATATGAATGTGAGTTATATAAAATGAACTTGGAGTACGTATTGGTAGTTTTTTTATTTTTAAACTTGTACAAGATTTTTTTTATAACATTATAGTTAATTTTTACATGCATATAAACATGAATGAAAAATTGAATGGTATAATAAGATTGTTCTAGAATGTTTTAGTAAATTCATACATATACATTTATAACATACAGTTTTTCTTATTTTGGAGTACATCCTCATGTATATGTATTAAATCCTTAATTTAGACCACACTTTTGTCATTATATTTCATTCAAAGTAAACATAAACACACACACATATTCACACACATATATTCACACACACATACATATACACACACATGCATGCACACACTCACACACACACATATATCCAGATACACATGTGCATGTACACACACACACACAGGCACACGTGCACATGCACACACACACATGCACGTGCGCACACACACACACACACAAACACACACACACACACACACTCACACACACACACACACACACACACACACACACACACACACACACACACACACACACACAACACACACACACACACACACACACACACACACACACACACACACACACACACACACACACACACACACACACACACACACACACACTCTTTCACGTGCACATGAATGCACACACACATTTTTATATTAATTTGGGTGTTTGGAATATTCATAATATATACATAGCCTGAAGATGTATATTGTTTTGCTATATAGTCTCATGACAATGTATTCAAATTTTAAGGTAGACTATACTTAAGCTATTATTTTTTTAAACAAGACATAAATTCATACATACATACATACATACATATACATACATACTATATACATACATACATATATCTATATCTATATTTTTTGTGTGTGTGTGTGTGTGTGTGTGTGTGTGTGTGTGTGTGTGTGTGTGTGTGTGTGTGTGTGTGTGTGTGTGTGTGTGTGTGTGTGTGTGTGTGTGTGTGTGTGACCAAATTATATACCATGGTAACTTAGCTAAGATTAGAGACTTATTTTATAGTGAATACATATACGAATATAGAATATAATATAACTTTAAATGGTACCATATGGTGTTGTCATATGTGGGAAATTAGATAAATCATTTGATGGTGTTTTAATTGTAAATGAAATAAAGTGTCAAGAAAACTTGGATGACATTTATACACTAAAATGTAATTTTAGGTTTGCATATTTATTTATAAGGATTTTTTTGAAAGTTATAAAATTGTATGGAAAAATGTACATATGAAATGCATGGGTGTGAAAAATGCATTTATATTAGTTAAAATATAAGATTTACCTAATTATGGAATTGTCAAAATAGGAAATAGAAGTTTAAAGTTGGTTTAAAAGTAAATAAGAGGATTAATAGACTATCTCATACTAATAAGTAATCCTTGGGTATGTGAAAATGAGCCATTTTATGTTCTATTACATTTATTACATGAGTTATATAATGTTGAAAAGAAATGAAAGGTGTGAAATTCCTTTGAGATGAAAATAATGTATTTATCACTTGTATTTTTATAATCTAGGAATATGGTTAAGCTTGTATTTGATAATTTTGAATACTATTGATTAATAAGAACCTGTAATATTTAGAGTGTCAATAATAGTTGTGTTATGAGAAAATAATGTGATTGATCTATATTATATGGACATTCTTACCTCATATTAATTGAATAAATAAAAATATATCTTGATTTGATGTGTATTCGTATGATACAAATATGTAGTTTTTATACTTTGAAATTAGTGTATGAGATTTTATCATGTATGCTTCATTTTATGGCAAGTGATGGGTATACAAGGATGTTGTCATGCAAATTTATATATCTATCATATGGTATCATATGATAAATTTAAATTCATTATCATAGAGTATGTGTGTTTGGAATTGAATCAAATCCATGAGAGATCTAAACTTCATAATGAAAAATTTGGCCAAAGTAATGCTATAGCTAGAACATTGTCATTCCAATGTACTTTCTAGTTTACATGTGTATGCATGATATATTATATACAAGATTATTTTACATGGTTTATGTGACCACTTCATGTTTTAATGATTTTAAAACACATGGGTTCCAGTTGAATTATTGATAGCTACACTGATATTATCTATCCCTCCATGAAGGGAAGGGACACTCCTAGTGGGGAGGTGTGTGAGAGATCACATGTTTATGGTTGGAGGAAAAACACCCCGATGATGCTCTCCCTCTCCTTCAGAATCATACTCATGGATATTTGTATTGATTATTTAGCTATCTTAAGAGGCTCAAATTTATTTTTTTATATCCTATCATGTGTTTTTGGATATTTAGTGATGAAATATAATAAATTATACATTTTAGTTTATGATTATTTAACAAAACAATGGTTGTATACCTTATACATAATCCTAAACATTATAAATAGTAAAGGTTGCATATTTATGTATAAATATAAATGTGGATTATTTTAGTGTACCTAGGTAGCGTTCACTCTGATATGAATTATTTGAGGCATTCTATCTTGTATCTTATTGTATACTATTTTAAAACTAAATGGATCACACATTAACCAATGGGTTAATTATATATTTTTTAATTATTATTGTAGATATATTTAACAATATAAAAATGAAACATAATGATAATTATTGAAAATGAATATGAGTTAAGTATGTTTTTAATTTTTTTTCATAACTTATAATGTAATCCAGTGGGATTCTAAAAATTATACCATATGGAAGTGAAAATTGAACAAAATCAACAAGGTATCTCCTTTTATCATGAGGGCATATTGATCTATATACCACATGATTGTAATTATTCGTCTAGCTAACATGTAAGTTTTGAGGAAGACCATTCCATACACCATTTTTACCTATCTAACCATGTTCCAGACAATGAAAATGATCCAAACTAAAGTGGAAAACATAAAATATACTAATATTTTTTCAAAAAAATCAATTATTCCAAAAATACCAAAAACATTCAACAAATTTAAAAATACTAAAAATTTCCAACATGTTCCTAGTTGTACTATTTATTATACATATTTTATTTTTTCTATATTAGTAGATAACATAGCATTAATTTTTATATACACATGTTTCAAACTTCTTTAGAGTGTGATAAATGCAAACCCAGATACATGATATATTCACATACAGATGTTGGGATTTCCCTCAACTCACATCCTAAGTACATTAGGGGCATTTGCTTATTTGATCATAATACACCCAAGTTACATTATTTTATGATCAATTTATATTATAACATTTGAGCTTATATATACTTACACGTGACTCTATCCATGCTTATAACTTTCAAAGTATACTTGATATACTGTGTACTTAAAATTGCTTACAAACACACATGTTTAGGAACTAGTATGCTATGATCATGTTGGTTTCCTATCTTTTGTTTATTTCTATTATTATTTATTTTAGTTCCTATTGGATTATTTAAATATGTTTAATTGATTTTGGATTTTGTGCCTATGCTTTCCTATTTTGATATTTGAATATGTCATTGTTTATTGTATGTGAACATATGAATATGTCAATCTATGCTTTATGGACATTTGAATAAGTTATGTGCCTTTAATTATGTGGAATTTAAACATGCCCATTATATGAGGTCACCTTGGAGAATTTAATGTTGGTTTGATTTGGAGTACATGTGTGTGTTGATTGATTTTTTGTTGTTATTATACTATTAATCTCTAGACATTGTTATGATCTATACAATGCATGTTAAGATTTAATGTGAACATAAACTTCATGTTTCAATGCTATATTTACCTAGACATTTTAACCCTATATGTTACATGATACACACACAACTTATATAATTCTATTATCCTTTTGAGGTAAGGTAACTATATAATTCTACTTCCCCTCACTTCAAAATGGGGGCATATCAGTGGAGGCATGCCATAGAGGCATGGCTTCCAAAATTTCATGATTTTAGATTACTATGATTTTTTTTGAAAACATGTTATCCACACTTATACCAGTTCTTAGGTTCCCTAGATTATAGTGGGCGTATGTTATGAAAACATGTTTTCCAAATTTACACTAGTTTTTAGATTCTCTAGATTATAGTGAGGAAATGTTATGGAAACTTGTTTTTTACACTTACACCTATTTTAAATTCACTATATTCAAAATATATGATTTACATACACATTTTTGTTAGTATTTTATACATTGATATTATTTCCATACCTAGATTATAGCTTGAGACATATGTGAGGTGATTATGACATGCAAAGGGCACTTAAAATTATAAAATAAAATCATTTAAAGATTTCAAACATTGCTATGGACTATTATTATACCTAGGTTTTATTTTTATGGACTATTATTGAGCCAATATAATGTAGTAGTTGATTCATTTTTAAAAGGTTGAGCTGATTAAATCACTCAATCTTACCAAGATTATAAGTTATACTTGATTAAATTATCTAACTTTATTAGAATTATAGGTTGGATTTGATTAAATCATCCACCCTTATTGGATATATATTATGAGTTAATTAAATTATTCACACTCACCAGAGCATTTACATATTCAGGTTGCATGATTGAGATGAAAAAATCTCAATGGATGTGTTTCAATTCACATTTACATCGAGGTAGGGGGTATGTGTCCTCCAATATATATATATATATATATATATATATATTTACACTTTAAAGTTCATATTTGTCCTAATCTTAGATTTAATAAATCATAATGAGGAATCTTTCTAAATCAAATTACCAGAAGGTAAGATGGTTGAATCAACATGTACACTCTTAACTTTTCTCTTTCTACTTTCAAGCATTTCAAATTTTTATAATTCATATTTTCATACACTAATTATATACTATAACATTATCTTGGTTATATATCAGTCACCATCAAAGCACTCAAGTTGGGATAAAAAAAGATAAGGTATTTTATACACACTTAGGTATGCATTTGTTTCCTTTAAACTATCAATTTCATTACTAGTTAAAGGGGAGGCAAATGTAGATACTAAAATCTGATTTATGTATTACTCTAGTCTTGTACACTTGAAAAATAACCATCATGGTTATATCTTTTAGTTATAGGCATGTTTGATATTGAAAGGCCCATGTTCACCATCTCTTTATGCCTAATTGTTTATCTCTTAGTCTGATCATTGTTATTTTGATGAATAAGGCTTCTACACAATGTAAAAAGATTTAAACTTGATCATTATCCTTCACTACTAGTTTTGGACATCTAGATGTTTTGTAGCTTCCTAAACACTTGAATCCCAAAAAGACTCCTATGTTGATGCAAATTTCCACCTTTCCAAAAATTTGTTGATATCACACAAGAAGAAAATTTAAAAATAGGCAAAAATATATTTGATGAAACAATGATGCACAAGTTACAAGGATGAATCTAGTAGAATGCTTTCACATTCATTTGACATAAGAATCCACAGGTTGATAGACTCATCCAACAAATTCCAAACACCAAATTTCTAGAGATAAGTGACTATAGGTCCATGTTTGGTCGTTTATACCACTTACACATAGTTTTAGACTAGAACAAATCAATAAAAATATATGCACCCCAATATTCTTAGTGTTTTCCATAAATAGTAAAAGTAAATAGAACATCTACTTATAGCATCCATATTTGGTTAATTTATAAATATTTTAAATATTCAAAAGTTCTATCTTATTAGATCACTAGTAAAACATATTGGTGAATATGCTCCTTATGTGGAGCATGTCAAACCCTAGGATTTTTTCCTTAATCTCAACATTTCAAAATTAAGTTTTAGAGATAATTTTTAGACCTAATATCTATTTTTTCCTCATTTACATAAATCATTCATATCTATAATGGATATACATAGTTTTTATTTTATTACAAAGGTGATTACTATAATTATTACTTGATTTTATTTAAAATGAAACATTTTTAACAACCATGTAATTACATGGGAAAATTTATGTACAATAATAATTCTAATAAAATCCAAAGAATATGTAAAAATAATTTTATTCCCTCCCTGTAACTCATCATAATAATGGCTATCATCAACTCCCCTTACTTTCCCTAGGCTTATATTGTATCCAATAGTCAATAAAGGTACAACATGAAGAGGTATGATGAAACATCTTCTAATACAAAGTGGAGGTCATCAAAAATTTCCTCCTCATCCCCCTCCACCTACCATGAGGTTAGCCAAAAAAATCTAAAGGGCTTGAAATCATTCAAAAACTTAAGAATACACTAGCTAAAATCTACATGTTAGAATTATTCCATATGACACTTGTTTATAAGGATATATTTTATGCATAATTGTGTAACAAAATTGTATTAATAAATGTAGAGACACCCTATGTATCCTCTATCATTAATACACTATGATGGATAAAGGAAATTATTTATTTAAAAAAATAATATTTACCTACAAAACATATCATTAATCAACATATACCATTATACATTTAATAATGTGCTCTAATTAATGTAGTCAAGCAAGTCTTGGTGGACAATGGGTTAGGAATTAATATTTGTAATATATCTTTTTTGAATCTAATTGGTATAGAAGCAAATAATATCATCTATTTAGATATGAATATTTGTGGACATAACAATAAACCCCAAAAAATATTAGGACAAATCATTTTGTATATCACCATGGGTATTAAAACAATAGCTACCATATCATAGGTCATGCTTAATTATATTAACTATAATATTCTCTTTGGAAGACCACAAATTCATGTTATGAGCATAGTACCTTCTAATTTACATGCATATATCAAATTTAGTTAGTAGGGATACATATATACTTTTCCTAGGGATTAGGAACCTTTCAAACATTATGGTATAAATTGATCTATGGACATATATATATATATATATATATATATATATATATATATATATATATATATATATATATATATATATATATATATATATATATATATATATATATATATATATATATATGCACCTTCAGGTTCATATTTGTCCTAATCTTAGATTTAATAATTCATAATGATGTATCTTTCTAAATCAAACTACCAAAAGTCAAGATGGTTGCATCAACATACAGGTACACCCTTAACCTTGATCTTTCTACTTTAAAGCATTTCAAATTTTGTAAAATTCATACTTTCATACACTAATTATATACTATAACATCATCTTGGTTGTAGATCAGTCACCATAAAAGCACTAAAGTTGGTCTAAAAAAAGACAAGGTATGTTATACACACTTAGGTATGCATTTATTTCCTTTAAACTATCAATTTCATTACTAGGTTAAAGGGGAGGCAAATGTAGATACTAAAATCTGATTTATGTATTACCCCAGTCTTGTAAACTTGGAAAATATCTATCATGGTTGTATATTTTAGTTATAGGCATGTCTGATATTAAAAGGCTCATGTTCACCATATCTTTGTGATTAATTACTTATATCTTAGTTCAATCATTGTTATTTTGATGAACAAGACTTCTACACCATGTAAAAAGATTTAAACCTGATCATTATCCTTCACTACCAATTTTGAACCTCTAGATGTTTTGTAAATTCCTAGACACTTGCATCCCAAAAAGACTCCTATGTCAATGCAAGTGTCCACCTTTCCAACAAGTTTTTGATATCACACAAGAAGAAAATTTAAAAATAGGCACAAAGATATTTGATGAAATAATGATGCACAAGTTATAGGGATGAATATGGTAGAATGCTTTCACATTAATTTGACATAGGAATCCATAGGTTAACAGACTCATCCAATAAAATCCAAACACCCAGTTCTAGAGCTAAGTGACTATAGGTCCATGTTTAGTCCTTTGTGCCACCTACACATAGTTTTAGACCATAACAAATAAATAAAAATATATGTACCCCAATGTTCTTAGTGTTTTACATTAATAGTAAAGGTAAATAGAACATCAACTTGTAGCATTCAAATTTGGTTAATTTAGAAATGTTTTATTTTTTTTAAATATTCAAAAGTTCTATCTTATTATATCACTAGTAAAACATATTGGTGAACATGTTCTTTATGTCGAGCATGTCAAACCCTAGGATTTTTTCCTTATTCTAAACATTTCAAATTTAAGTTTTAGAGCCAATTTTTAGACTAATATCTATTTTTTCCTCATTTACATAAATAATTCATATCTATAATGGATATACATAGGATTTATTTTATTACAAAGGTGATGACTGTAATTATTACTTGTTGATTTCCTTTAAAATGAAACATTTTTTAACAACCATATAATTACATGGGAAAATTTATGTAAAATAATAATTCTAATAAAATCCAAAGAGCATGTATGAATAATTTTATTCCTCCCCCTAGACCTCATCATAGTAATGGCTATCATCATACTCCCCTTACTTTCCATAGACTTATATTGTATCCAATAGTCAATGATGTTATAAATCTAAGAGGTAAGACTAAACATCTTCTAATACAAAGTGGAGGTCATCATACATTTCTTCTTCATCCCCCTCCACCTCCCATGAGGTTATCAAACAAATATAAAGGGTATGAAATCATTTAGAAACTTAAGCATACACTAGATAAAATATATATTTTAGAATTATTCCATATGACACTTGTTTATAAGGATATCTTTTATGCATAATTATGTAATAAAATCCTACCAAGAGATGTAGATACACCCTATTTAACCTCTACCATCAATACACTATGATGGATAGAGGTAAGTATTTATTTAAAAAATAATATTTAGCTAAAAAGCATATAATTAATCAACATATACCATTATACATTTAATTATGTGTTCTAATTAATGTAGTCAAGAAAGTTTTGGTGGATAATGGGTTAGGACTTAATAGTATATATATATATTGAATATAATTGGTATAGAAACAAAGGATCTCATCTATTTAGATATGAATATTTGTGCACATAGTAATAAAACCCAAAAAACATTATGACAAATCATTTTGTATATCACCATGGGTTTTAAAATAATATCTACCTTATCATAGGTCATGCTTAATGATATTAACTGTGATATTCTCTTGGGAAGACCACATATTTATGTTATGAACATAGTACCTTCTAATTTACATGCATATCTCAAATTTAGTTAGTAGGGATACATATATACTTTTCCTAGGGATTAAGAAATTTTCAAACATTATGGTATGAATCAACCTATGGACCATTATATAACTCATATATAGCCATTTTATTAGGGATATTGACATATTATTCAACAAAATGATATACCACCACTAGTGTTTATTTCAGCTACTCTTCCATCACCACCAAAAGAATTACAGTATTCTAATTTTGGCCTAAGATATTTACAAATTAAGGGATACATATGAAAAGGATTGGGAAAACATGAAAAAGGTATTATCAATCCCATCAATGAATCTACTCATAAATTAAGACAAGGCATTGGATATACATGTGATTCAATAATCGATAAGGAAAGTTAAACATAGAAAGTTAATATTTATGTGGTTATTTAAAAACAAAACCTTAGTTTGAAAAATAAGTTCATCATGTGTCAATGATAAAATTAGTATAACCTAAACTCATTGATGTTATAGTTTCACCGGATATTTAGACATTAGATGAATTCACAAATGATAAAAAATTTGGGATCATATAGAATTTTCCCTTCTTTTTATCATAAAAATAGATTTCTTCATACAAAAAATTCCCATGTATGTTTTGGAGAGAATTAAAATCCAAATATTGATGTTCAAATACATGGTATAGATATAATTCATACTGCACCATATGTGGAAGATAGATAAACATTGATGAATGAAGAAAGAATTAAATTCAATTATTGAATAGATAGAGCTACACGACTAGTATTCCTTACTGCTATTCTCAAATAAGATGTTAATAAATATTTTAAACAAATATTAAATGACTAACATAATTTATTTTCTTGGGATTACTAGTATATTCCATGGATTAACCCTATAGTGGAAACACATAATATAGTTCTTTACCCAGATGCAAAGCTAATTAAGAAAAATATTAGAAAGATGCACCTAAAAGTTGTTTTGTTATTTAAATATGAAATTAAAATATTATTGAATGTAATATTTCTTAGATCCATATATTATATTTATTGGATTTCTAATATAGTAATAGTTTCCAAGCCTAATTGACAAACACAAGGTTATAAAGACTACTGAGGTTTAAATAAGGCTTGTCCCAAAAATGACTTTCCATTATAAAATCTTGATTTGATTGTAGAATATAAATTTAGTTATGAAATACAAATATATATGAATGATTTTTTTTGGGTAAAATAAAATAAAAATAAACCTCAAAGATCAAGATAAAATTGAGTTCAACACACCATAATGAACATTTTTTATGTGGTCATGCCCTTCAAATGAAATAATTTAGGAGCCACTTATAAAAGGGATATGGTATAGACATTTCATTATTTTATACATAAAATTATGGAAGATTATTTTGATGACTTACTCACAAAATATAAACATCAACAAGATCATGCTATAGATTTATGATAGATATTTGAATGCTTAAAAAAATATAGTGTATGCACCTAATATTTTTTAACTTTCATCACTTTACTAATAGTTTTTATTGTAGGGGATTATTGATGAATCAACATCCCTAAGTGTATGCCTTAAAGGGTGTAGTGAGAATGGGCTGGGATTGGCTAGTGGTACTTTTCAACACATATTTTCATAGTATTCTATCATACCTTGATTAATATCACTCTAACCTCTCTAGAGTCTCTTTCCATCTTACCTCTCCATTTACTTTCCATTTAGTAATGCTAGCTACACTATATTCATATTGTATTAGCTAAGTGAATATAATATATTTCATACTTATATCTCTTTGTATTGTATCAATTTGGTTGATACAATTATAAATCATGTTCCTATTAATTTTAATGTATCAACCTATCCGATACAATACTACTATGATATTTGAAAACTTTCCAAGTGTAGTGGCCTGGATGATACCATTGTTTTATAGTTCAGGGTTAGTTTTGGGTATTGGATATATATGTGTGTGTGTGTGTGTGTGTGTGTGTATTTATGTATGTATGTATGTATGTAATGTATATATATTCAGGGGACATATTTAATTCCTATACCATATAAAACACTCATACTCTCTACTTGCACTCATATTTATGATCTTAACTAGTAAAATGAGGATTTATAAATTAGGGCCTTATCTTGGAGGTTTAGTTTTGATCATGGTATTTGAAGTTCAATTGGAGGAGTCATTCTTAGGAGGTGTCCAAGTATTTGGTGTCCTTAATTAAAAATATATATGTATTCTTCTTGAAATTTTAGGTCTTCAACCTAGAATATCTATTACAAAGTGCCACTTGATCTAAATGGGGAGAATGAGGTACTGAAGAGTCCACCCAGAGGTAATAATCTCTATCCCTTATTTATTTCCTTTATTAAATTAGTATATTATATGTTTCTTTGTTCATTGATATTATAAATTTTATATTTATCCTTACATATTCTCCTCATTACACTAAATAAGCTAGTATAGCTAAAAGTTTTCTTAGGCTTTCCATTTATCAATTTAGGTTGTGTAGACTAGCCATTGGTTTACCATTACAATACTTGTCTTATTTTAGTTTAGTACTTATATATATATTAGGACTAGGTTATCCTTTTTCATTATTTACTTGCATATGGTAACTTTATCATACCCTATGTCATAGGCTTGGGATTTGAAACCCTTTCCCCTTGAAATTTGAGTATAGATTACCCTATAATAGGTATATGATTATTTTTGGTCCTTACCCATATTTATATGTATATGCAAGATTTATTATTGTGACTTCCTTTATATCCTAGTTTATTAAGAGAATAATAATTGTTACAAGTCATCCTAGCCCATGCATACCTTCTAGTGAACCTGACGTGAATCCTTCCCCACTATTGGTTTGGTTGTCTTCACATTTACATATCTTTATTATTAAAGTGTCAATTTGATAAGAACCTCTTGTCAAAATTGTATTCTTTACACTTATTAACTATTCCATCATTTTTTAAATGATGTCCTCTCTCAGGGTTCTAATAAAAAGCTTCAACCCATCTAGATTCCACATGGGCTAATCCTTTATCCCTCCCACCACCATCTTTGAAATATAATAATTAGGGTAGACTATCCTTCAATCTCATTCTTGATCTATCCTATACCACATGGAAAAACCAAAAAATCCCAATAGGTAATTTCAAAATCATGTCATCCATTCTACTCATACATATTATACCATTTTAAAAATTTCCACACATCAAAATAGTCAAGTCTTCAAAAAATACACTTCAAATTTTAGAACATAAAATTATGTTACACCTATTAAAACTAATGTTCATAATCCTATTGTTATACCAATAACAAGAAGAAAAAGTATTAACACAATGCAATGTAATATGGTTCAAATATATTTGATTTCAAAGCTAAGAGATCCCAACAAACTTATAAAAAATATTAAAAATAACACTATTTATACCCCAAACAAGAATGGGAGTCTTAGTCATATCAATCCATCTACTACAATGGCTGGGGTAACCAATAATAATCCTCCTCTTAACACCATTGTTTGGAATCCTCCCCCTAGTAGTAATCCTTCTACCACTAATCCTAAAATTTAAAATGAAAATTATATCATTTATATCTCTCAAGCCCTTGAAAAAGTGGTTCAACAAATGACCCTTAAGTAATATTATAAAACAATCAAATAATCCAAATGTAAAACCAAAAAACAACAAAAGGTTAATATAACTCCTTAAGTTGTGGTTAATCAACTAAGTCAAAATTACATCCCTCTTCCTCTTAGAGATGCCAATATTAATATTATTCCCCAACCTCAAATCTGAAAAAAAATAATTCAAAGTCTTAAAAATGAACCCTTATCTCCCTTCATTATTTATATGGATATTGGAAACATTTATCCAACCATATATTGATCCTACCTTACATATTATAAATTTTAGTAATCTCTAAAAGGAATTTATTAGAGATAACACATTTTTAACTACCAATATTCTATCCAGAAACCTTTTTGGAGATGTATTCCAATGGTACAAACAACTTCCAACTCATTCCATTACATAACTAGAAGACTTAGTGATATTACTAAGTAATTACAACATAACATAATTTCAAAGAATAACCTTAACAATTTCATTAACACTAAGCAATCACCTAAGGAATATGTTCATACATTCATCAAGTGATGGAAATCTTTTGTGTATAAAACATTTCATAAAATGAGTGATGAAAATATCTTCAATCCCTTTGTTAATGTTATAAAATTTTCTCTTGAATGAAAGGTCTAGATGTTCTCTCGTAAGACTTTAAAAGAGGCCTTTGATCAATAAAAAAGACAAAACTTCCTTATGAGCCAATTTGAACCATCTCAAAGTGATAGTAAGGAATATCTACCAAAATCAACTAAAATAATCAACACTAATACATCTCATAATAATGCTTCCTAATAATCTCAAGAGGGGGCTCCAACTATAAATAATGAAAACCCTACCCACCCTCACTCAAGTCTCCAAGGACTCAAGAAAAAGATACCACCTTCTCAACCCATGAGTTTAAACCCTTACAAACCTTCCCTACCATGGTATAATCCCAATAAATTTTATTGGTGGCATGTTATCGTAGGTAATTCTCATGAAATTTGTCATGACCTTCAAAGATTTAATTTTATATTAGTATTAGGTGCACAATTAAACCATGAAGCCATCACCCATGAATGCTATAATAACTATATTAAATCAATTATATCCTGATTAAACTCACCATTCACAACTAATTAACAATAAATCTCCAAATTATTTGAATAAACAACTAATGGCTAATGTTTTATAAACTAAGATTAATCCTAACTCTTGAAATGATGAGAACAAATGATTCCCATGAATAAAATGAAGAATATTTTATCTTTTTTTGATCTTCAACCTCTTAGGTCACATAAACCTCATGAACACCTAGTTAAAATGACTACTCCAAAAGGAATTATAGGTGAATATAAAACTATAACTTTTATAATTGTTTATACCTCTCATATAGGTCCAATTTCAATTTCAACCCCTCCCAAACATTCAAATTTACACAATCACTTAATTCCAACTATATCAACTAGGGAAATATAGTTTAAAACCATTATTTTTTTTGAATTTATCATCTATAATGATTTAGTATAGACTCACTTAACTTTTCCTAATTTTATAGAAAATATTAATATAGTTCATTTAAAAATATCTAACAATATCAATTAATAGTTAGAAAGTGTTGATACATTTAATTTACAACATCATGATAGTATCAAAAAACTTTTATAAAGTGTCAATACATTTTTAATATCACCTCTATAAAGTTTTGAATGTATTATCCAAAACTTATGAAGTGCCAATATAATATTACTTCTACTTCATGAAAAACTCAACTACACTGACAATGACTTAAATAATTATGATAAAATGTTAATCACTTCTTCTGATCATAAATATATCAACAATTATTTAAAATTCATTCAATTATATCAGCTTAGTTGATACAATTAAAATCAATTCAAACCAACCTAACTATATTGACTTGTCTAATATAGTTAAACTTTGTTTATCTAAACCCAAATGCATTAACTTGGGTGATATTTTAATTTTTTTGAATCACATTCAAAATATCCCTAAATTACCCTAGCTCCTAAAATTTACTCTATAGGATAGATTTACATATAAATTCATAGAAAAACTAATCCATATATTGATAATGAGGTTTCTATCAAGCATAATACTGCACTACCTCACTTTACATCACATGTATAGGCATATATAGATGACCATCCCTATTTCAATTCATATCTTGGGGCATTTTGTGATGCAAACCCTTCTATCAATTCAAAATTTGGGGCATTTTACAATGCCCATTTCTACAGCAAATTACCCTTTGGGCATCTCTCAATGACAAATCTTCCTCGACATTTCACAATCATAAAAAAAATATAACTTCAAGAATTTTGTAAATATTCAACCATGTGTTATTCTTTCTATTTTATTTCTTGTACAAATTTTATTTCTTGTACATATTATGATTCTATCGTATCATGCTAACACTTTTGTGTAGGTTATTTTCTAACACTTTTTTATGTTGTAGCTTAGTTTTGATTTATGCACATCTCTCGGTTTCTTAACATTAGTCATTTTACCTTTTTCTTGTCCTTAGGTCTCTTTTTATTAGTACACCTCTTAGATTTTTAGTTTGTGAGCTGCATGGTAAAACCTATTAAATCAACCATGTCCTCCTCAAAAAAATCATCCTATTGATATTATTTTTATATTTATTTTATCTTTATTATTGTTGTCTTTAGTTTTCCTTGTGGATCTTAGGTATCACATTAGGGTTTATTTTACAAAATTTATAGCATTTTTATAGTTGGCCTTAGTTTCCTTGTGATTCTTTGGTATATTTTTGCATTCCCCATATTTTGGGATGATTCTTCATATCAGTGCTTGTGCTAGACACTGTGTAACTTAGTATGGATTCTCAAGTGAAATGATCATGTTATTTCATAGTGTTTCCCTTCTTTGATTTTCCTTTTCACTATTTGACTAACATTTCCATGTAATTTTAAATGCCTCTTTTTGCCTAGTCATTTCTAAGGAAAAACTCTCTTTTATTGTGGTTAGTTTATAACATATTATCATTATATCACCATATTATAAATGAGAATATATTACATGATCCCCATATTTACATTTAATTTCATTTGAGTCATACTTGGGTTAGTTTTGAGATTGCACTCTTTTCTAAAGTGAAAGTCTATGAGTATTTAGGTGTCTTAGTCTTTATGGTATCCTCTGTAGCATCTAAGTGTAGTCTATCTTATGTTGGTCATATTTAACACCCATGTTTAGTTTTTATGGATCTATATAGAGGATTAAAATATAAAAATTCAAGATATATAAAATACATATCATAAGAAAAGTCAATTTTAATAGGAAAATTATATCTTAAAAGTTAGACCACACTAAAAGATGTGATATTTTTGGCACATATTGTATTCTAGTCAAAGCTCAAACTCCATGGTTAGACTCATGATTGAGAAAAGGTAAATTATGGTGTGGTATGGAATTATATTTAGGTAGGAGGTCTCATTATATAATTACTTACATATATAAAACTCTCATGGCACCTACTTTCTCACACAAGCACCCAATATTTTTAGTAGATCAAAAACTTTGTAAGGGTTTATGAGGATGGGGATTTTTTTGGGAAGGTAAAATCCTTTTATTTTTCATACATTGAGCTTTGATGGGATGATTTTAATACTTCACTTTTTATCTCAAGATTATGTTTTATAGGTCCTTGATGTCAATAGTTCTTAGTGTTGCCCACTTTATTAGTGTCTTGTCCTTGATAAGGATTTATAAACCACCTTTGTGGTGAATCATTTTACATTATTCCCCCATATATTTATTGATATCCACTTGATGGCTATTGTTTCCAATTGATCACATCCTTATTCTTTATATTCCCATTTTCTATCGATTTTCTTCAAATTTGACTCTTAGCCTTCATTTCCAATGTCTATTAGATTTATAGATTATGAGTTTAATTGTAACAGCTTTGGGAATAAAACTAAGACTTCCTCACAAACTCCCATCATTTTTCATATCTACTTCATCTCCATAATTATGGTTATGTTTTTATGTGGTTGTACCTTCCTACATTTACTTTAACACAAGCATTGATTTTGAGTTTTCACTCATTAGAGTCTTTCCTTTCCTTTGTTTCATGTCGTTATTACATTTAAGTTTTAAATTTTCTTACACTATATTTTTTAATAATAATTTACATGATATTTTACTCCCCTTTGTTTGATTTGGGTTTTATCTTATCTTACTGAGGATGTTTTACAATCACTTTTATCACCTTTATTTGATTTGGGTTTCCAAATATCTTACATTAGATATTTGTAAAATAATTTTATTACTTTATCCCTTGGATATTATGGTTATAATTTACCCTTATAGATCTCAAATTTCCAAATTTTACAAAAGTTTCAATAATTGTTGATATTTTTTAATTGTAAATCCATTTATTGACCATCATGCATACATTCTCATTGCTTTTATCAAATTTTAACCTTGTATCCTTATGGTCTATGCACCCTCCATTATTGATACTATAGTATTTTCATGCATCGTTTATGTATAAAGGTATGTCAAGATATGTATATGATACTTTCCATTATTCATTTAATTTTATTTCTTAGTTATGCTCTTTTTTGTACTATGTATCTATCCAAAAGCACCATCTTGTGTTACATTATTATGACACATGATGAGCATTAGGTGGGGTATATGTATACACCTATTTTTCACTTTATAGCTTTACTAATAGTTTCTCTTAGAGGGGATTGTCAGTACATCAATCTCCATGATTTCATGCCTTACAGGTGAACTAGGAATGAAGTATGATCAACTCATTATACTTTATGAGATATGTTTTCATAATATGATATATAACTTAATTTATATCAACCTAACATATCATGAATATATTTCTATCTTACCCTAATTTATATTCAATCTTGATATTCACATTATATTCCTATTTTATTGTCCAACTAGATATAGTTTGTTTCATACTTATATCTCCATGTACTATTTTAGACACCCTAATTCTACCACCTTAGTGTCATCACTATACTATCATAAACATTCATCATTAATAATTTATTATAACTAATGTGTCTATTGTTAAAAATTTGAATCAATAACACCCTAATTATGACATGACCCCATGCTATTCCATATAATCCCACCAACATAACACTTAGATTAACTAACTAATTAATCAATATTAGTTAGTTAATGTTGATGCATGCAAGTGTAACATAGGTGGTTTTGAGTGAATAAGAAACATTAATCATTTCTAGATTCAAATAATTCAATGCATGAGTTATAGGTTGTGATAATATTATTATCTATGGTGGAATAGTGGAAGAATAAGTGAACTATTCCACAATATTTATAAAGTTTGGATATAGGGAGAAACCATGGCTTACTAGTTAACCTTTGAAAGTGAGAGTAATCTAAGCTAAATGAAGTGAATCATTCTCAAAGAACTAAATCTAGGATCCAAGCTAAAGTGAATATCCATAATGAAGCTAATCTAGAGTGAATATATCAAATAAAAAACATAAGGAAGGGTACAAAAAAGAAGCAACATATTGATCTTGCTGATATTTTACATAGATATTATGACAAATTTAATAATGTTCAATCAACCTAGAATTAACACAAGTTAACAACTCTATATTTTAAAAAGTGCACATCAAGAGTCAACAAGAACCATTCAAATCTGAATTACAAACCAGATAATTGAGAGAGAAGCCATGATACAATCCATACAAACAAACGAGATTTTTTTTAAAGAATTCCTTCCAAGTGCTCCATCATAAATATTAATTAGTACCCTAATAATCTTACTCCATCAAAACTCCCTCCAAATGCTCCATCAAAATTTTTAGAATTGAGAGAGAAGCCATGATATGTACCCTATAATATTTAATTAGTACAAAAACATAAATATTAATCTTAGAGTTATTGTTCTTACCTAATGATGAATCATTACTGTTATTATTTCCATTGTTACCATTATGAAACTAGTTGTTAGGCCTATTGAATATTTGATATGAGTAATTTCTATTGGAATTCTCCCCAGTATTGCCTACTTGCTTATACAATTGAAAAATTAGTACTCAGCTTTTTAGCCATCTTAAGTATGGATTCATTCTCATTCTTTACTGCCTATGAATTATGAACTTGATTATTGTTACTAGTTGTTGGCATCAAATCTCTTTGTTCCTAGGAATTAAATCTATTTGTATCATTATTTTTCAAGAACCCCGAATTTTGGCCAGTATGAGCATGGATTAAGGGAAATTGGTTCAAGACTGGTGGCTAATTTAAGGTAGGCACATTTTGATTAGCATTCAAAATGACATTTAATTCTAGGAAAGTGGGGTTAAAATTAGGAATGGCATATGCAATTTGACCTTGAGGCTACATTTGATCATTGATTGTTACAGCTTCAACATAGGCTATGACCAATATGTTTATGAACCCAATAGACATCTTAATAAATATAAAAGTCATGGAATCCAAAGCATCCTTGTATATTTCTAAATCCAAGGCATCATCAAGTTTGTAAGGAGCTATGGTTCTACTGAACATCTTTTGGAATCTAACATTGATTGCTCTTATGGTTTTACTAGAATCTCTTTTGACAGTGGTGAATTGATGATATAAGATGAAAGGACTAATTATTTTACAAAATTTATCAATAAATATTCTATTAAAATCATTCTAATTGGTGATATAATTTTTTGGAAGGTTGAATAACCACTCATATGCGACATATTTAAAAGCAAATAGAAACAATTTAAATGCTACATATTTTTAAACCACATTTAAAAGTATTAAAGTATATTTAAAATATTTAATATGTTATTTAGTTTTGACAATACCATTAAGACTAAAAGATGGTAAATATTTTTTAGGGTTTTAGAATAGGTCATGAACCTGACTAGGCACATTGATTGAAGATACACCAAAGCAAGACATACCATGATAGAGATTGAACATAGGAACACTTTGAATAGGTGAAGTAGGATGAGATTTAGAAACCCTTTGATTACCTTTGTCTTCTCTTACTTTTCTATGATCTTCTAATGAAAGGTGAGGCAATCTTGATTTAGACCTTAACCTAGTCTTGACTCTTGGCAATTCTAGCTTGTAAATCTTGAGACTTGTCCAAAATATAACTTATAAACCTTATCTTTGCAAATATGAATGATATTTAACTAAATTATTGTAAATAATAGTCTAATTCTTACCTATGAGTAGATTTACACATTTAAGATCCCTAAGTTAGGTAAACTTTTTATAAATTTATGTAGATTTCTTTAAAGAACAACTATCTTTAAACAAACTAGTCTAAAGATGTGTCTAAAATTATAAAGATGAATTATGGTTACACATATAAGTTTAAATACACCTAAATTTTCAAATAATCAATCAACCTTTGAGTAAATTTTTCATCACTAATTCCAAACAAGGAATATTTACCAAATTTAAGCTACCTTTGCAAGAATTTACTATGAATCTTCAAAGAATGACAATCTTCAGCTAAATGAGCCTAAAGATGGGTCTCAAACCATGTGTATCAATTATATTTACATAGATATTCTAAGAGAAACAAAAATTTGAAAATAATTCACTGACCTTTAAACAAAATTTACTAAAATTAACAAAGATACCATAAATTTATAAAGATTTAACTAGGGCCCTCCTTCTAGCACCAATAGAACACGTTCTCTAGTTTATAAATGTAAGTATATCATAGGTGGTTCTAAGTGTTTAAAAAATACTACACTTTTATGGATTCAGAAAATCCAATGCATGAGTTGCAAGTTGTGATAATCCTATTATCTGTAGTGGAACAATGATAGAATAAGTGAATTATTCCACAATATTTATAAAGTTTGGTTGTTGGGAGTAACCATGGCTTACTAGTTAACCTTTCAAAATGAGAGTAATATAAGATAAATGAAGTGAATTATGCTCAAAGAACTAAATATAAGATCTAATCTAAAGTGAATATCCATAATGAAGCTAATATATAGTGAATAGATCACATAAAATGTAGAAGGAAGGGTAGGGCAGAGAAGGAACACATTGATATTACTAATATTTAACATAGATATTATGAAAAAGTTTAGATATCAAAAAAATATGTGCTTAAAAGCAATGTATAACATGAAACAACATAATCCCAAATCCTACTACACATTAGGCAAGCATCTAAGGAAATGGAAGAATGTGAATAAGAACTTGGTTCACTTTGAAGATTTACACCTACAAGTAAATAACATAAGCACATTCATATGAAAGGAAAAGATAATGAAATGAAATTAAGAAAATTTAGCCAACCTAACATTAACATAAGTTAACAAATTTGCATTTTAGAAAGTGCACATCAAGAATAAAAAAGAACCATTCAAATTTGAATTACACACTAGAAAATTGAGAGAGAAGCCATGATACAATCCATACAAACGAATGAGACAAACTTTTAATAATTCCATATTTACATTAATTGCTCCAAAATTATTACACATTATTCTTGCTCAAAAATCCCTCCTTTTTTATAATTGACAATACCTCCTTATATAGACAATTTATGAGGTACGTCATTTAATCATCTCAAATACTAAGGACAACTATCCTTTTACAATCATTCTAGAACCTTTTAGACACTCTGAAATGACTAAAACATAGATAATGCATTTTAAAAATTTCACATGCATTTACAAAAAATAATATTCTCTTTTAAAATATTATACAAGCTTAGTTTAAAAGAATATTCTTAATTCAACTAACTTTGAGATCCTTTTTCTGATGCAATCCCCTATTTCTGCTGTAGGATATTTATTACTCTTTCATGTTGCTCATCAATTAAATTCAGATTAACCAAAAGATCTATAAAGAGTTCATCTTCTTGGTCTACCAGGGCTTTGAGATGTTTATCATCCCTTTTTAATTCTTCTTTTATGCTCCTAACCTCTCCAATCTTCTCCTCTATAGCAAAGATCATGTCCATGATCTTACTATTATCTACTCTAGTCCTTCCTTGGCTCTTGCTTCTCACTTATTGTATGACTAGGGTGGCTCTAAACTTAAAATCCTCATCAGTGATGAGACCTATAGAACTAAGTTTGGATTGTTCTATGATCATGGTCCCAAGTATATGCTCTATCCTATCTTCTAGTTTTTAACCATCCACAAGGAGTCTCTCCATGTTTTTGGACCATGTGATCAACTTTTTTATCTTGTCCACTATTAATCTGATGACTATGTTTAGATGAGCCAAGCTAATTATCTTGAAGTCAGGAATTTGATCCTTAGTCAAGATATTGATCAAATCATTCATTTTACCTCTAGAATTTTACCATTGGTGAACTATGCCCTTGACTACTGCATCTTGTTAGTTCAACACACTCTATCTAGACTTTAGTGACTTCAAAGAATTGAACATATCAAATAAAGTCTCTTCAAACATTTTGACCATTTCCTCTATAACTAATAAGACTACTTATTTCCCCAAGTTTTCCTTTTGCTATTGTATACCTTTGAGGGTAGCTTACAATTGTGATGAATGTGCTTGGGTGAATTCAAGCATGTTTTCATCAAAGATTGGGTTTTATCCAGGACTCTATCCTCTTACTAAAGTTAAATTGGTCAATGGATCTATTTTCTTGTAACTAATATTTTCCCCACCAACCATGAAGCTTTTATCCATTACCCTTTGTAATCTAGCTGTCTTGGGATCAAACTTGACCCCCATTTCTAAAATATGAGGACCCTTGTTTCAAATTATGCAAATTTGTACCTTAAAATTAAAAAATCACATGATCAGAGTACCAATAGCATGATTGCACATAGTATTTATTTGAAGATCATTCACACATGATTTGGCTAGCATATTTATTCATAATTATGATTTAATCTTGCCTAAAGTTGATAACATTGGATCTTCATGTTTCAATTTACAAATATAATGGAGTCCATTTCAAATGGACAATGCCTAGATTTCATGATTTTTATATCAATTTGGCCTTTTACTAGCCTTTGGTCTATCAAAGATCAAATTAAATTCATGATTAAGCATCTTTAAACCCTTATTCAAATTAACCTAGCATAGATCCTATTGAATCAAATTCAAATTTGGTAGTAATAATTTATGTGGGAATTATTTATCATGCCATAGACTTAGTTCAATTTTTATCTTAAGGTTTAGTCATGTTTATCAACATGACCAAACCTTAGTCTAATTTGTTTTATGTTAGGTCCCTTTATGTCTTGAGCCCCACTTAGTCCTTTATATTTCCACATAGTCTAACTAACCATCTAGTCTTTTTTATTATGTCTTAGACCTTAACTAAAATCCTTATCCTAAGACTTTATGTCATGTCTTTTATTATGTGCGAGGTCCTCTCTCTCATGTTTAAAAATTATATTAAAAAGTTTATCCTAAGGTCTTACCCATGTTGATTAACACAAAATAAAACCATAATCCAAAAACTTTATGCTAAGTTCTATAGTTTCCTGAACCTAACTTAAATATCATTTTCATTTGTAGGATCAATGGTCCATGTTTACTCAGGCAATATAAATCCAATGGTATGAGATTAATGATAAAACCCTAGCCCTAAGCTCAAGTTCAAACATCTTCAAAAGATCAATGGTATGCATTTTCTTAGGTAGGATTGATCTAATGATGTGTATCAATTTAAAACTTCAACAAAGGCTTGTGACAAGTGAGAAAGTGACAAGTGTCACAATCTCAGCCAAGAACACTAAAAAACCAATGTTGTTTGACCTTGCAGATCAAGATCCAATTTAGCACATTTTCTTGGGTGAATATGATTGGATGGTGCATAAAAAATGTTAAAAAGTTAAAATACATGGGTATAAAAATGGATACAACATGTGGAATAATCATGAACCACAAATTAAAGATATAGCATCTTTCAAAGATCAATGGTACATATATGAGTGTACACATTTTGATCAAATATCTGTAAGGTAAGAGGCATAATTAAATAGATCAAGATTGATGAAACATGATTGATTTGTGCAAATGAAATCAATGGTGTGAGATCAACATTGACATTTCAACAAAGTTTGGAGTGAATGTAGAAGTGATAAGTGTCATAACCATGGGGAATATAGCTAGCAACTAATAGTGTTTGAGTTCTTAGATCAAGATTGATAGTCCACATTGATTTATGCAAGGATAAATCAATGGTGTAAGATCAATGTAGAATTTTCTAAAGTTAATAGTCATTTTTTAAATATTAATGAACAAAGTGCTATGAAAATGCCACAAGGATGCCACAATGATGCCACATCAGAGCCACATAAGTATAATATGTCAAGTTAAAGATTTTACAGACCTATGAAATGCAAAGGTATAAGTAAGCAGTCCAATTGGGATCTAAGTCATGAAGCTCACACAAGTTCAAATAACTACCACCATTAAATTATTTTAAAAACCTTCAAGAAATCCTTGACAAGTATAAAAACCCTGATTCAACCTTGTGCTCATTATAATCAAACCAAAGAAGCTGAATTATCACTTATGAAAAGATAATTTGATAGAGAAAGGAATATAGAGAAGAAAATATCCATATCAACCCAAAAAAGTGTTTCAAGGGAAGATATAGATCTTTATCTAACTTCAAATATATAAGGGAGGGTTTCAAAGACACACAATTTGATGCCATAGCTCTAAATAAAGGGGACAATAATTGGTTGAGCTCATTTTGGACCATTGAGAACTAACATACAATCACAAGAGGGAAACATGTCTATAAGGAAGATATAATACAATGATCAAGGGCATCTTTAATTGATAAATGAATAACATCATAGAATGAAGATCTTGTAGGGAAGGCAAAAGACTGCATCAACAAAAGAGTCCCAAAGTTAGTTGGATTAGGAATATTTTTTTGCAACCAACATTGTATATTTTTGAAATAGAATATTATTTTGTAAAGGCATATGTAGCTTGTAAAGCACATTCCCTGTAGGTTAGTCATTTAGAATGTCTAGAAGGTTATAAGAATATTGTAAAAAGATAATTGTCCTTACATTTTGACATGACTAACTGGCATACCTCATGAAATCTCTATATAAAGAGATACTGCAAATTATAAAAGGGAAGTGAGTTTTTAGAGCCAAAAAAATATTTGTAACTTTTGAGGCAATTAATATAAGCAAGGAATTATACAAAGTTTGTCCACATTTGCATGTGTGAATTAATATAATGGTTTCTCTCTCATTTATCTAGTTTCATCTTCAAATTTGAATGGTTTTTATGAATTTTGAATGTGCATCTTTTAATGCAAAGTTACTAATTTGGGATAATGCTAGATTAGTTGAAAGTTCTTAGGTTTAATTAACTTTATTTTCTCTTGCATCTGGGCTAATGTTATTATCTTCTAGGGGTAAAATTCTTAAAGTAAATCTTGTTCTTATTTGCATTTTTTCACACTGTGTTTAGATGTCTACCTAATGTGTGGTAGGATTTGAGATTATGCTACTTCATGTTGCACATTGGTTAAAGGCATGTTTAGGTGAAATTAGAACCTTGTCATAATGTTTGAAATAAATATTAACAACATCTCTTTTCTGTCTTACCCTTTCATTTGCTATTTTTTTATGAATTCACCTCCGAATAGCTTCGTTATGAATATTCACCTTGGTTTAGCTTTAGACTTAGTTTTGAGCATAATTCACTTTAAATATCATAGATCATCTTGAAAATCAAAGATTAAATATTAAGGCATGATGGATTCTAACCACCAACTAATAAAATTTATGAAATAGTCAACATGTATTACCTCTATTCTACCAAGGATAATAGGATTATCAAAACCAACAACTCATGTAGTGGATTCTATGAATCTAGAAATAAGAAGGGTTTTTTAAACACTATATGAACCTTCTAACACATTTAGGTGCATCAACAAGGAAAAAAATTGGTTCTAGAAGGAGGGAAAGTTATATATTTGAAAATTTACAACATCTTTGCTAATTTTGGTGAATTCTATTTAAAGATTGATGTAGTCATTGCATATTTGTGTTTCTTTTAGCATATTTGTGTAAAGATCGTTGATCTTAATGGTTTCAGACCACTATTCATGCTTATTTAGACAAAGATAGATGTTCTTTGAATTTATATGTTTAATTGTGCTAAAGATAGCTTAAGATCTATGAATCTAAGGTGTTTGAGGTTATTAATAGCTATTTTATTCAAAGATTGATTGGATCTTTGAAAATTTGAGTTTACTTGAACTTAAATGTGTAAAGATCATTCATATTTATGTGTTTGGACACATATTTGAGATAATTTAGTTAAAGATTGATGTCCTTTGCTATTATTCATACATATTTATACAAAATTTGCTTAATGTGTAAGTCTGATCATCATTATTTGTAAAGATAAGACTTACACATTGTATTTAAAATAGAGTTAAAATCTCTCAAGTTAGAATTTCCAAGGATAAGTGACATATCACATTAAAATACAAGGGTCCCTCTTCTTTAACTAGAAGTCCATAGGAGAGCTAGGCGAGACAAAATTAAGCATATAAATTCAAAGTCTCAACCAACTACACTAATTTAGGGTTCTCCTATGTTTAATCCATATCAAGGTATGGCTTGGATAGGTGGATCTTCAATCAATGTGCTAGGTGTGGTACATGACCTTCCTCATAAAATTAAAAATTACTTACCTGCCTTTAGTCCTAATGGTGTTATAAATACTGAAGAACACATTAAATCCTTTATAACTACTTAAGACTTTTAAATGTTTTTCATGAAGATGTGTCATGTAGATTTTTCCCATTTACTTTAAAATATGTTGTATATAAATGTTCCTTAACGTTTCTAAAAACTACATAGCTATCTAAAATGATTTTAATAATTGTTTCATTAATCAACTTGGTAAAATCATTAGTCCATGTGTCTTATACCAAAAATTTACCATAGTCAAAAGAGACTCAAATAAGCCTATAAGAGCCTTCAATGCTAGATTCCAAAAAATGTTTATAAAAACCATAGCTCCATATAGACCTAATGAGGATTTAGCCTTAGAGATCTATAAGGATACCTTGGATCCCATGACTTCTATGTTTCTCGAAAGATATACTCATATCATTAAAACATTAGCCTTAGCTTATGCTAAAGATGTTATCATTAATGACCAAATGTAATCATAAGGCTAAATGACATACACCATTACCAATATTAATCTAAATCTACTTATTATAAATGTCATTCCAAATGCCAATCAAAATATGCCTACCTTAAATCAACTTCTAGTTCTAAACCAATTGCCTTTGAGCCATGCATATCCTGACAAAAACCTAGGATTCTTGAACAAATCTGCCAATGGATCTCATTCACAAGACCAAAGAGCTTTGATGCATGTAGCTAGTAGTAATACTCAAGTTCATAATTTTGAGTCACCCAAGAATGAGAATGATTCTATCTTGAAGATGGTTCAAAAGCTAAGTACTAATTTCATTTAGCTACAAAAGTAAGTTGGTAATACTAGAGAAAATTCCAATAGGAACTTCTCTTTCTAAAGATTCACTAAGCCTTCCAATAAGTTTCAAAATAATAAAAATAATAGTCATAAAAATGAGTCATCCACTAAAAATAATGTGCCTAACATAAATCTTGGTGATGTAGCTTTTCCTAATTATTGTAGAGTTGACTATACTTCAAAGCATGGTGAATTAAATTGTTTAAAGTTTTGCAATACTTTTGAAGCTTTTCAAGAATAATTGGATACTTTTGAAGTTGTATCTAATAAAGACAATGGTGTAGGCACCTCAAGTTATTCAAGGTCAACTAAATCTACTGATTCAAACCTCATGGTGGAAACATCTAAGTTCCCATTCTAAGAAGAGAATGAGCCTAAGGATATCCCTAAAGAGATTCATGCTTTTAGCAATATCTAAAGAAGACATATCCTCTAAGGAATAAGGATAGAAAATAACCTTTGACTACCTCAAATCCACCAAATAATTTTGACACTTTTCTTGATACTACATCTGAAAAAAATCTAGAGCTTCTTAAGGGAAGTACCTCTAAACCTAATGCTGATACATCTAATTATTCTAATAAGACTAGATATAATATAGTGGAGGACATGAAAAATATCAAAACTAACATTAACTTGCATGAGTTTACTTGGATTATATAAAAAAGGGATCTATTGTTGGAATATTTATCTAATAAGCTTGATAAGTCTCAAAAGTCTACACATGCTAAATTTTCAATACACAAAATTAAGGAAAATGTTCCACCTTTCCTACTTATAGTCAGGATCTTTGGTAAGAATTTGTAAAATTATTTTTTAGACTTTGGTGCATCTAAAAATATTATGCCTAAAGGTATTTATGAATAATTAGGTTTGACTCCCATTAAATCTGATAGAGTTGTGACTCAATTAGATAAATTAAGAGTCAAAGTTATTGGTGAATTGTTAAATGTTCACATGCAGATTGCTTATGAACCAAGGATCCAATAGTTCATTGAAATTTAAGTGGTGAATATTATTTATGCTTATGGAATGCTGGTAAGTAGAGACTATATCAGATCATTGAATGGTTATATGTTAAATGACTATTCACACATGTGGTTACCTTAGAAAGGAGTTTTAAATCAGATCAAGATATAAAGGGAACCTAAAATGAAGAATGTGATTAATGAGTACAATGCAATCAATGAGAGGGTCAAGATGATTAACTTAGATCTAGGTGTTTACACTCTTAACACCACAAAGATATGTAACTCCAAAAGTTATCATGCTATGCCTATATTATGGAAGATTTATTTTGATGGTGCTAATGTAAATAAGGTTTTAGAGTAGGAGTGGTATTAATCAATCCCATTGGGAAAGAATATAATGCCTCTTACAAACTCTAATTCTCATGCACTAATAATTCCATAGAGTATGAAGCACTTATTCTTGGATTACAATTTGTAATCAAATACAAGGTTGAGGAACTATTAGTTTTTGGTGATTCTAAACTAGTAGTTAATTAGGTCAAGAGTAAATATCAATGAAAGTTATCTTATCTTAGGAAATATAAATTTAAAGTGTGGGACTTAATTGCATGTTTTGATGATTTCAACATTGTGTCAATCCCTAGGGAGGGCACTGTTGGGTGAATATTTTGTCACCAGCTAACTGGTGGGAAAAATAGGATGTTTCAACCATAGCATAGGGATATTGGTTAGCCAAATGTATAGGTTTACCACATCAAAAGGGGACAAATCTCTCCTCTCATCAAGGGGAGGTTCCCTATAAATATGAGGTGTTATATATATTAATATACTATAAATAAGCTAAAAATAATACTCAAGGGTAGGTTAACACCATCCATATCTCTTTTTTTAGAGATGATGTTCACAAACAAAGGATAAATCTTGGTGAAATGACAAAAGGCACATCTCTTCTTTCAGAAGTGGTCTACAGCAAACAACATGAATTCTTTCTGGAAAGTAATAGTAACTAGACACAGTAACAAGTAGAATGAGGTGTAGCACAAAGTCTCCCCTCAACTGGAAAAGAGTAAAATATGAAGGACAATGGGGGCAAAAAGTCATCCCGAGATCCTTTACATAGAAATAGAAAAACAAACACACTCAAGACAATTGTGGTAGCACAAAGTCTCTCCATAGTCAGCTTTAGGACACCTTCCTAGTTACTTCCACTAGTTCTGATTATTTAATTAGATGGACAAGAATGCATTTAGGAAATATACAAAATAAAAATTTCCTCAACAATACAAGCTATTCTAGCACAAATTCTAAAATTTCACTTGCTTTCTCATTCAGATAATGAAATATGATTAACAATCTGAGCTCAAAGTCTCAAGAAATGCCTTTCAATTTGGGTAGAGTTTTGATTCTCCCTTGCATAAAATAAGAGATTATAATATATAGTTCTCCAAGAAAGACTTGGGTGCTTTGTTTCATAAAATGGCCCATGCTACATTCAATGCCTTGATTTTTTTTAGTTCTATCAAGGGGCCATGCTAGAATAGGGCATCAACCTTAAATGTGGCATGTCAATTCATCTCAAATGTCTCCTTTTGAAGTATGGGCCACCTAGTCCTTTTCCTGATATGTGCACATCTATCCACTTTGCCTTTAATCGATGGAGAAAAACAAGCTGCATCTTTGAGTGCTTGTGCTCTTTGATGTCCACCTAGTGGACTATTTCACTAACTAGAAATAACTCTTGCATAGATATTTTTGGTCTTTCCCTCTTTCCTTGCCACGTATTTTGTCCTTTTCTTAGAAATATGAGCTCTCAAGCTATCTTCTCAATTTCTATTGGCTCCTTTGGCTTCTTCTTTGGCCAGTCACTGAGTTTGTTTTTAGATTTCATGCCACATTTGAAAATCAAAAATTATTTCATTACTTCTGAATTTGACATCCATGGGGATGTAACTTGAAACACTTTGAACATTAAACCTTTAAACCATGAGAGTTCATTGGTTTAATGGTTCACTTTAAGCAGTCTAGGTGGTCCCTTGGTTCAATCAGCTCCTTGGTTCAATCGGCTCCTTGGTTTAACTGGCTCCTTGGTTTAATTGGCTAAACCATCTCTTCAAACTTATCTTTGGAATCTTCTACTTCCTTCCTTTACTCAAAGCTTCCTTTCAAACTTTGAAATTCCTTGAACCTTTGAACTTTGAACCATTTTGGTTCAAATTTCAATGGTTCACTCTCTTTCTTAGAATCCTTTGGTCCTTCAAAGTTTTTGGATCCTTTTCTCTTCTGTTGAACTCATTAAACCTTGAACTTTGAACCTTCTTAGGTTCAAGGTTCAATGGTTCAACCTTTCTTTCTTAGCTCTTCTAATCCTTTATTCTTCTAAGTTTCTTGAACTTTATTAAACTCATTGAACATTTGAACTTTGAACTCTTTTGGTTCAAGGTTCAATGGTTTAATCTTTGTTCTTCGAAGTCTTCTTTTCTTTAAGTATTTCGAAGCCATTAAACTTTCCAAAGTGGTTGAACTTTGAACTTGCCGAAGCACTTAACTCTTTGAAGTTTGCCAATGTCGTTAAACCTTTGAACCCATTAAACCTTTGAACCTTTGGAGGTGGGGTTTAATGGTTCAATCTTTTGTTTGAAGCTTGCCAATGGACCTTTCAGTTGAACTTCGATGTTGAACCAACCTTGAAATTGCCTAAGTGTTTGGAAGTTGTTCCTTTATGAGATGCCACCTGTTGAAGTTGTTGAACCCATTAAACCTACAAGTCCCTTGATTAAAAACACTTGAATAATTGAAGAACTTGGATGCTAAGGAAATTTTTGAAAAAGGAAAGGGAGAGGCCTGCAGGACCAAAATAGTTGATATGTTGTCCCCAAAAATAAGTGATGGATTTTGGGAACAATAGGAACAAAGTCTACTAATGAACTTGCTTCATTTGTAGCCAACCTTATGTCTAATCAAGGTTCCAAGTTGTAAAACCTTACCATTGAATTAGTCTTATGTCCCTTATTACTAGATAATGTTAAACATTTACAAGTATTCAATGATGATCAATAGATAATAGACATCATGACTAACTCAAGAGTACCCTTAATGATGAAAAATTTAAAGGCAAGCTTAATGAAAATATCATTCATTTTAATGACAATAAGATCTAAAAAGGAATGATAACCTTAGAAAGATTGTTAGACAAACTAGCTAAGACTATCAAGATTCCCAAGGTAGATGGGAAGGACTAAAATGTAATGGACCTAGGTTCCCAAGGTCAACCTCAACTGGTGAACATTGGTATAGACTACATAAGCATTAAAACTGAGAGAGTGAAATATTTTTTTACCAAGTATAGGGATATAATAGCATGGAACTATGATAACTTAAAGATATTTGATCCTACTTTCATAACCCACACCATGCCTCTAAAGGAAACTTGCAAGCCATTTAGGAAAAAATAAAGACCAGTCAACCCTATCCTAGAACCAATGATATACAAAGAGGTTAAGAAGTTAATAGATGCTAAGATAGTATTTACCATTAGACACTCTACTTGGGTAGCTAACCTAGTACCTTTCAGGAAGAAAAATGGTGAAATTAGGTTGTGCATTGATTTTATAAATTTGAGTAGAGCATCTAAAAAGGATAATTACCCCATACCTTCTCTTAAAAAAGTGTTTAAAATTGTTTTTGGTTCTACTATGATGTCTTTTCTTGATGTATTTTTAAGGTATAATCAAGTGCTAGTGAGCAAGGAATATAGAATAAAGATTACTTTTATTACTAAGTGGGGCATGTTTACCTATAAGAGAATGCCCTTTGGATTGATAAATGTAGGTGAAACCTTTCAAAGAGAAATAGATCATGAATTCCAAAGTCTCATAGGTAAGTGAATTATTATTTACATGGATAACCTAACTATATTTTCAAAAAATAGGGAAGATCACATCATGCACTTGTAACAAGTATTTGAAAGGTGTAGAAGGTATGGAATTTATCTCAACCCCAAAAAGAGCATTTTTGTATAACTAAGGGGAAATTGTTGGGACATATTGTAACTAAGGAGGGGATATCTATAGACATAGATAGAGTAAATGCAATATCAAAGATAGAACTCCCTAATAATAGGAAGGAACTAAAGTTTTTCTTTGGCAAAATAAACTTTGTAAGGAAGTTTATTTCTGGTTTTATAGAAATAGAGAGAACTTTGAATGACATGTTGAATAAATATGCTAATATCACTTGGAATGAAGAGACCAAGAAGGCCTTTAAGGAAATCAAAGAAGTAATTAGACAAGCCTTTGTACTAATAAGTCTAGATTTTAATAAAGATTTATATCTTTACTCTTTTGCTTCTAACCGTATGATTTTAGCTATCTTAAATCAAAAGATAGATGGATGTGATCATATTATTTATTTCATTTATAGTAATTTTAAAAATGAAAAATTGAATTATTATCTTATTTAAATAGAAGCATGTGATCTGGTTAAGGTAGTTAAGAAATTTAGGTATTATATCCTTAGAAATAAGGTACATATAATACTACCAGACCCTCCACTAAGCTCATGCTTAGTCAATGTGAACTTGGAGAAAGGAGAGGTAAGTGGATGTCTATTCTCCAAGAATATGATCTAGTGTTGAAGACTTTAAAGTTGGTAAAATTTCAAGGTTTAATTCAATTGATTACCAATACTAATCCCAAATTGAGTGTCATACACGTAGAATAACAAAATTTTCAGTCCAATGATTGGTATGATCCTATTGTTTATTTATTAATCAATGGCTATTGTCCTATAGGGTTAATTACATATCAAAAGAGAGATTTAAGATTCAAATTAGCTCATTTTTTGATCAAGGATGGAGTGTTGTATAGGAATAAATTTGAATACATTTACCTAAGGTGTGTTTCCAAGGAAGAGGTAGCTGATATCTTGAGCACTTTCCATGAAAAACTAGGAAGCGGAAATCCATCTTGAAGGACAATAACCCATAAGATCCTTAGGTCTAGTTACTACTGGCCTACTATCTTCAAGGATGTTCACAAGCATGTGAGAGAATGCCACTCATGTCAAGTATTAAACACTAAAGACTCCAAGGTAGCGATGCCACTAAAATAAGTAATGATTGATAAACCCTTTACCTAATGGGGACTAGATGTTTTGGGTATCATTAACCCTAATTACTCTGATGATCACAATTATGTTTTGACTGCTACTGACTACTACACCAAATGGACTAATGTAGTGGCAACTAAATAGTGTAGGACTAAATAGGTGATTAAATTTTTAGAAGAAAACATATACATAAGGTTTGGGACACCTGTATCTCTAGCACATGATAATGGATTTGCCTTTGTATCCATGAAGATGACTAAGTGGGCATGTGACAAAAACATTGTCCTCAAGTTCTCATTAAACCATTATCCTTAAGGTAATGGAGTGTTAGAATAAATTAATAATAACTCAATGAAATCCATAAGGAAGTTTGTAGCTAATAAACCAAGAACATGGCACAAGCTACTCAAGTATATCCTTTGGGAAAATAGAATAAGAGTCAATCAATCTCTTAAGGCATCATCATTATTTATAGTATATGGTTAAGAACCTGTATTTCCAATCACACTCAATCTGCCAACATATAGGTTCATGCAATAGTACATGGAGGAGGATAAAAAATTTGAAAGTTTAAGGTTGATGGACATCATACAGATGGAAGATGTAAGAGAGAAGGCTTTTGAAAAATTTAGTAGACATTAAACCAAAATTAAGAGGTGGTTTGACAAATGTTCAAAGATAAATGTGTTTAGACAAGGAGACCTAGTTCTTGTTTGGGATAAGGCCTCAGAACCAAAAAGAAAGCATGGGAAGTTCACACCCTTGTGGATTGGCCCATATTTGATTGTTGAAACCCTGGGGGATAATACCTTCAAACTAAGAGAATTTCAAGGAGTAGAGTTTACACTACCAACCAATTGAAAATATCTCAAGCACTATTTCTCTATTGTCCCACCTAGAGTGTTCATGTAATGAACTATAATACTAGTTAGAGCCAGTGTAGGTAGCCTAGATTAGTTTGCTTATTATTCTTTCCTTATTGTTCCTTGCTTGTACATAGTGTTTGTTGTTTTATTGTTTTAGGAAATTAAGTGTTTAAATTCTCAGTAATAAAGGTATAGAATATGGGGACAATTTTGGTTTTATGTATTAAAATATAGGTTTATGTTAATTTGATCAATTTAACTTACATAAGAAAGAGAAGACAAAGAAAGATTAACTTAGCTAGTTTTATGCTAAAATTGATGATTTTAAGTCTATAATTTGAGGAGCAAGTGTGAGATAGTATTCAAATTTTGGCTCTAGTCTCTATTTTCTAATTGGACAAGAGCACTAGAAATAGGACACCTTGGTGTTCAGTGATATAATCCTTTCCCAACTCTATTATCCTAAGGCTAGAAGATTTCTAGGTTCTATTCATCTACTTAGTATGACCCTATGTACCAAATTTTAGGTCTTAGAAGTCACTGGAGCTTGATTTAGGTTAGTTTTAATCTTCAATACTTATATTATACTACATACATGGAAACAAAAAATAAAATCAAAGCACAAGGGGGAAAATTGGGTTAGGGGAAGAATGATCACACAATCTAAAGCCCCTACTATTTTGATCGCTACCTACATTAACCCTCAAGATAAGGGTCTAATATCCAATGTAGTTCTCCCTTAAAAAACATGCATAATCAATGTGCACAATTAATGCAAGAATGAATTCTGCCTAGGCCCTTCCTTTATCAAACATGCAAATGTATGTGTGATGTAGAAAAGCTGAGCTATACTATTGATTGATTTTATTACGTCTAATGTGCCAAAATAGTAAGTGCTAGATATAAAATGCGTTATGTAGTCCTTTATATAGGAGACTTGTTATTTTGAATTTGGGAGCTTTATTTGCATTTGGCCAACATTGGAAAACTTAGGAATGAAGAAAATAAAATGGGTAAGACTCATCTTATGGAAGAAACTGACCCTTAGAACCAAAATTATGCTTACATAACAATCCTAGAAACTAGGCACCCTAGGTTTCAGTGCTATAGTACTATTTGGGCACTATTATCTAGGGGTGTGGGATCTAGGGGGATGGGTCTAGGTCTAAAAGAGGTGCCTATTTTTGAAAGGGTTAAGTCTGAAAAGCTATGGATGACTAGGAATACACAAAGAGATGTCCAAGGAATATAGTAAGACCAAGACAAGTCAGGTAAAAAGACCTAGCTAAATGTGAATAAAATTTCATATTCTCTAATCAGAGTCTCCTATGAAAGGACTATGAAAAGACATAATATGTGTGTTTTCTTGACTAATTTAGGGTGTAGACATTTTCCCCATTTTAATTTAGTGATGTAATGAAATGAAGTACTAGAGTAAAAGAAAGAAAGAAGATGCATACCTAAACTTACCTATGTGAAGGTAAGTGTGATAAAAAGGGTCTAAATTCCTAGCCAGGGAAGTGGATGAAGAATTAAAATAATGCTTGGAAAAATAAATCCATGTAACAGATGCCCCCTGTACTGAATCTAAATATTATCTGGATAAAGAAGGAATCATTCTAATAGATGCCCCCTTGTACTGAATCTAAATAGTACCTAAAAAAAGAAGGAATCTCTATAATAGATGCCCCTTGTATTAAATCTAAATAGTGCCTAGAGAAATAAGGAATCCCTATAATAGATGCCCCTTGTACTGAATTTGAATAATCTAAACTAGATTTGAGAAGTGCTTGAAGGTCCAAAACCAATGTCTATCCTCTATCTTGTATAAAATCTTAGGTCTGAGTTTGAGTAACTATGGACCAATATCTATAAATTATTATATGGTCCAACTTAGTGACAACCTGAGTAATGCCTAGGTGTAAACCAAAAATGATGGTAAAATGTGCAAGAAGAAGATGGTATGTCCTACCATCCTAATTTTTATAATCTTGAAAGATGGAGGATATGAACATCTATGTCATGCCCCCAAATATGATATGTGAGTGATACATCTAGAAAATATATAAATCTATATAATCACATGTGATATGATCTATTATGTGATGTCCCATGTGTAAAATTAGAGATTAAAAACAATGTGCTCTATAATATGCCTATAATCTACTATCTAGTCTATAACTCTATCATGCTTTATAAATATATATATGTGAGATGTGTAGTAATGTATATGCCCCTAAATTTGGTATTTGGATAGTATATATATCTTTAAAATGAAGGTGTATCTATTTGAATTCCCTAAGTAATGCTAAGTGACCCATATAGTCTAAATCACTGTATAATCTTGATATGAGTAATGCTAAGTGACCCATATAGTCTGAACCACTATATAAGCTTGACAATCTAAGCTGAGTAATAATGATAATTTGAATACTAGATGTGTAAAAACCATGCTCAGTGACTCATGTAGTATAAATCATTATATAATTCGATCAATCTAAGCTAAATCTGATAATTTGGCTACTAGAGGTGTAAGAACCATGGTGTATCTATCTATGTGAATGGATAGGTGTGCCAGATAAGTGTAGAAATAGGAATAGAAGGAATGATGTCCTCTTTTTGGGGAAAATGATGAAATCTATGATAGAGGAGGTTGAGCCAAAAGTGATGACTAGTGGTAGAATCTATATGAACTAGATTGGTATAGTTTGAATTGATTGAGATTATATTATTGAATTGGTGAGATTGAATTACTAGGAGTGAAAGGTATCTTGGATTGGTTAGGATCAAAGATTGTATCTAAGTATAATAAAGATATAGAACATTCATGCCATGGTAGGAAAATGAGGTAGTAATAGATTGAATGGAGTAAAAGGTTTGATTTATTGAATAGGTTAGGTTGTTTGAATGTTTTAAATGAATGCTGATTAGTGAGGACCAAGTTGTATGAAATTTGAACAAGTGTGGATTGGTAGGGACCAATTTGTATGTCTGAGTATAAAAAAGGTAGATAAATATGTGTACCATAGTAGGCAAAAGATGTAGTAATATAGTAAGGCTTACTTTATGTTTAAGGTGTCATTTTGATGATTTTAAGGAATAAAATAGTTTGTAAAATAGAGCTACGAAGCTCAAGTTATGGGCAAAAGGGTGGTTTTAGGAAACTTTGACTAGTTCTAGTGCTACTGTCTAGGTTGCAGTGCTCCTATCTAGTGTTACTATCCTATACTCAATGCTATTATCCTAGAGGCTAAATTTTCTAAGATAATGCTTATTTTAGTTGTTATACTATTTCTTTGCAATTGATTTGGCATGGTGAACTAATGTATTTACTATTTTTTAGGTTTTTTGACTTGTGATCTATTACTATTTAGCTTGGCTATTTAGTTGGACATGGTTGACTGATATATATGTTGCTTTTTAGTGTTTTCTAGGGTGAGGTATAGATGAGAGAGTTCCATAAAGGCCAAGTAATGGAGACTCTAAGATTTTTTCCTTTATCAGGTAATGAGATGGTTGTGATGGATAAAGCTAGATTGGGTCATGTGTGTGATCTAGGTACTATCCAATGGGATATGCATTTGATTACCACCTTATATGGGTATGGTTGAGGAGTGTATAGGCACTAATGAGAGAAAAGGATCATGAGGGACCTACTAAGGCTAAGTTAGAACCATTACCTTTAGATACATGAGGTGTAGCTATAGATATACCTAATGTGGATGATGTTCATTGCATGGAGGCATATACCACATAGTGGGTGGGGCATCGATGGGCTTTGTTGTATCTTGTTGATGGAGGGGATGCCCTTGAGTATGAGGATCTTGATCTAATTCACATGATAGGAGGTAAGTTATGATTATGCTTGAGTTGTGTATAAGTTTGATTTTGTCTTAGTTTGTTTGGATTTATTTTGAAAATGTATGTTTAACATAGTGTTTGTATTTTTTCATGTAGGTGGAGTTGGAGGTGTTTAGGATGAGGCACCTATTGAGTTAGGTGGTAGAGATGATGTGTTATGGGAGAGTATTATTGAGTCTACACTACATGAGCTTACATAACATGTGCTTGATGATTCAATATAGGAGGGTCTTATAGAGAGAGTGACACTTATAGCTAGTGTTTATACTCATTTGTTTTATTAGGTTGATATAGCTATAGATGCATATGTTAAGGTAGTGGGAGAGAGAGATGAGCTAAGGGCTAAATGAGATAGGCATAGATGTTTCCTTCTGACTATGGATCAATGAGTATATGGGTTATGGATGAGTATATGGAGTTTAAAAGATGGTATTTATACTTACATGAGGAGCATGGTTGATTATTGGAGAGAGATAACTATTATAAGAGGAATTCGATAGGTTGAGGAGGCATGAGGCCATCAAGTGCTAGGCTAGACTATGGGACTAGTAATGAAGGAGAGACTGAGACTGAGAGTGAGGGAATGATGCCCATTCATGAGTGATTGTATTTTTATATGATATGTATTTAGAAACCTGGTTATATATATAGATGTTGGTTTGATTTTGATCTCATGTGTATTTGTGTTATGGATTCTAGAATATGTTGGTATATTGATTGTAAGTGGTTGATTTTAGAAATGGTTGATCTAGTATTAATTTTGAATCTGCATGTGCTTGGTAAATGGTAATTGGGATATGGTTTTTGATTTTTTGATAATTATGATGCTATGCTTATTGATTTTGAATTGTAATTGTATGTAGGCAAAAATTTGTTTTTTGTGGTAATTGGTAATCTATTTGGATAAATTTGAGTTATTTTTTGTGATTAGTAAAGTATGATTTGGATTGAATGAGAAAGTGTTTGGATAAGTTTGGTTTGGTAATATATAGACTTTGATAATTTGGTTTTTTTTAGGGATGGCTATCTGGAATCAAGAATGTTAGTTGTTAGTAGGAGGGGAAAGTAAGATAGCACTATATGTGTATTACCTGCCTGAGAGTGGCTCAAGAATAAAAAGGTTAGCTAGACCTTTGGCTCCATTATTTCCCTGCTAAGTGAAGCTATAAATTGATACTAAAATGAATGTATGCTATATCACACTGTGCTATATCACTATCTAAACCTTGTCAACCACATGAACAAGTGACCATATAGCTCATGCTATTTAGGAATGTGCTCTATAACTAATACTATTTGCTATGAAGAAGGCTCATCTATCTATAACTGAATACATTGTGGCATTTACTATGATGTATATGAATGAGTAATATGTTGAGATGGAGCTAAAACTAGTGTTGAGGGATCATTTAATCTTAATTTTAATGGGTTGTTATGTGAGATAGGCCCCTAAAAACTTGGTTGTAATGAATATCTCTCTAAAGTATTACTCTATAATGTGCATTCAAATTATCTTAATTGTAGTGGATTGATACGTGAGATAGGACCCTAAAAACTTGGTTTTAATGAATATCTTTGTGGAATAATACTTTGATGTGATGCATATGACTCTGTTGGATATGTATATAGAACTACACTTTGTATACCATGGACTACACTTATATATGTGGGATGCTTGTGATATACTAGTTTCCAAACTTTCTAAATAGTTGGAATAGGATATCTCCTATGAGATTCTATCCTAAAACCTACCTTGTGCTCATGATGAGTGACTGATGATTCCTATAAAGGAATGTCCTAAGATGACTCAATCATGGAAGAATGAGGTCTAGGGTTCCATAATAGAGGATATCTTTATGCCTCCTATGTGAATGCTATAACACCATCATCAACACATCTAGAAATGCAATCTCAAATTCCAAAATAATTATCATCATTGTGTCTATGGATATGATGATAATTAAAAAAGGGCCGATATGGCTATCTATGTAAGAGATGTATATCTCGTTGATGAATAGAAGGTAATGTGATTAACCTCCTATCTAGTAGTGCTTATAAAATGACAAATGAGATATCCCACTTTGAATAAAATTATAGTGGTGATTTATAGTATTTATTTTAGTGCATATTGTAGGTTGTGTTCTTGAAAACTTGCTCTTTGTTCTTGACTACTTGCTTTTCTAGTTGTGCTCTCCTATCTTGTTTAAGACATGGTGGATGTTGAGTAAGAACTAGATCTGAAGGTGCTACTATGAAGTCTAAAGTAATTTGATCAACTAAATATACCTTAATTAATCCCAATTTCTTTTCCAAAGCTATATCTATATAACAAAAATGTTTAAAATAAGGCTCTGTCTGATATAGTAGATGCTTGAGAAGAGCTTGACCAAGGCCATTGATGAAGATATGATAAATCTCTAGATCTACTAGTTTGTATATCAATTTTAAAAAATGAGCCTTGAATTTTAAGATATACTCATTAACTAGCTCTGAAGAATTTTGATGTAGTGTGACAAGTTTTTCATATGTAATAGGAAGGCCCATGTTTAAGATGTAGTTTTTGAGAAATGCCTCCTCTAAGTCAATATATGTGTGTAATGAACTGATGGGGAGTTGATGAAAGAACCAATTATGTGCTTCCCCCAATTATGTTTTCTAAAACAACTTGAGCAGAATAAAAGGAATTACATGGGGTGGTAAAGCCTTTTGAAAGGCTTGAAGATGTGTGAATGGATCTCCAGTTTCATCAAAGTGAGGTAATGATGGTGTCTAGAAATGCTTAGGCAATGCAACTTTTTTGAATGTCTTTATAATAGGTTACCATATAGATCATTAACAGCCACCCAAGATTTATAAGCTTTATTTTTCAAGGTAAGAAGATGTACTTGGTTTTGTAGTTCAAAAACTACATGCATCAAAGAGATGATCTCCTAGGATGGTATACTAGCATCTTGAAGTGGTTCATTTAATCATTCAATTTGATTGTTAATTTTAACCATGGGAATGCTAAATTTATAAATTGGATCATAAAGAGGGCTTGTGCTCACTTGAACCTTGGGATTAATGTTAACTTGTACCTTACTAGAGGGATGCGGGCTACCATTCTCTTTAGGTAAGGAGTGAGAACTAGGATCTACTGTAGTGAGGGGTGGCTTGGGAGATTCATTGATATCTTTATGTTTTAGTGAATCACATTCTAATTTATTAGAAGATGTGCTATTAACATTAACATGTGAATATTTTGACATATAATCAAAAATAAAATTAGGAGAAACATTTTGACATGCATGAGATTTGAGAGAAGGGTTAGAAGCATGAGATGCATTTTCTTCTTCACTATATACATAGTAGTAATAATTATGCCATGTATTATCATAATATGATTTTTTTTATTTGAAATATCAAAATTTGAATTATCATTTTTGTATTCACTTTCATTCTCATATTCATTTTCATGTTCACTATCATATTCATTATCACTTCCATCATTTCTAGGGAGAGGGGTAAGAGAAGAAGTTAATTCCTTTCTAATATGCAATTAGTTATCATTGGAATTTGGAATATCATGTGTATCTATGATATCCATAAATGGAGTATATGCATTTTATTTATTTACAATATGAGAAGTGAGAGTAGAGGAGTTATCATTTGAACATTCTTTAGGAGAGTATAATTAGGAACAGATAATGCATCATTTGAACTATGCTATGGTAATTTGATTCTATTGCATTTATATTATTGTATTTTGAACATATTAATATCAAAAGGTAGAGAGAGATTAGGTTCACAGGGAAGCAAATCATCACCAATAAGAGGTTCACTTGGAAGTGCATGATTAATATGTGCATTGTGTCTAGGAGAATGAGGTGAGAAGTATCTTTCCCATTTATCAAAATTATTTTCATGAGAAGAAGGAATAAAAGAGATGGGTTTAAGAGAAAAATATTCACCCATTTGTGATTCATGCTCATCATTACGTATATCATCATATCCTTCATTACAATAATAGTTATTATCTTCACTATAATTTAAATCATTTTCTATAGTTTTAGCTAATTGGCAATTTTGTAAATTTGTCCAATCATTGTCAAGATTGTAAGAAAACTTTAGAAATTAATCTATGGGATGAGAAGGAGGAATTGCTTTTGTAGCCATTTTATTACCAAAGAGAATTTTGAAAATTACTATTATGCAAATGAATGCACAAAGAACTACTAACATTGAATTTTGAAAATTACTTTTGATAACCCAAATAATTTGCAATAAATTCAAATTATTTTTCTAAAAATTGTGAGTGAGGGAAATTTGAGGTTAGAGGACCTAGTTTAGAAATCTAGGGTTTTGAGCTAGGGTTTTAGAATTTTTGAAAATTATTCAATAATTTTAAATTCTAAAAATTATTTGAAATAGGATAAATACACAAAAATTTATACAAAAATTAAATTTTTGGAAATTAATTTTTTTGCACAAGAAACTACTAATTTTGAAATTTTGAGATAATTTATGAAAGGACTATGAAAAGACATAAATATGCGTGTTTGTTTGACCAATTTAGGGTGTATAAATTTATTTGCTTATTTCCTTTGATTTTTATTGGTGTGCTTTTTGTTTGGTTTATTTGATTTCCATGCTTTATTTATTATTTTCAATAAGTCCTTTTGGATAGTCCTCAGCTGAAAATACATTTATATTCTCAAAAGGAACTCCATAGTTCAAGAATGTAGGTATGTTTTCTCAGCATTGGTTGATCATGGATTATTGTAACATGAGCTTAATATTATAGTTTAGAGAAACAAGTAAAGACTAATGAATATGTTAGTTTTTCCTTGAGATTCTAAACCTTGTTATGATCTAAGTTTGGTTCTAAAAATAACTACAAATATAGGGTGAAATCTTGAATCATCAAGACAAAGCCATGTTTGCACATAAAAAAAATTAATTGGCTAGGGATAAAGTTTACAACTAAGGATGATTGTCTAAAGATCAAATATTCATCCAAATCCAAAAACCAAGCTAATCTAGTTCCAAGCATTTGTTAAAAAGTCATAATATCTAAAAATACAACAATAAGATCTTTATTGAAAATAAATTAAAAGGCTTTCTAGGTAGATGTGATTCTGGTAATCTCTACCAGTGTTATGGATGCTTGACTAGCATGGAGCAAGGCCTTGAGTGGATATAAAGGTATTTCTATCAGGGATATGGATGCCTAGTTGGTAGAAAAGCAATGCCCAAGCCTTCCCTAAACTAAAACATGATTCTTAATGAACATCCAAATATGTTGTAAGTTAATATTAATGGTTAAAGTCATGAATTTGGAACCTGTTCTCTAAATCCTATGGAAATCAGTAAGTGGAATCAAAGCACACACATAACATGACTATGTCTTGATGTTTGATCCCAATTATACATGTGAAAGACTTGGTATAACCATGAACTGATCTTAATAATGGTGCTAATCAAGTGGAATAAATAGCCTATTTACTAGTCTAAATTAGAGTCTCTGAATTCTAACATATTACTATGTTCACCCAAAAATTGTCATTTGTTGAGTTCAACATACCCCCATTTCTAAAATATGGGAACCCTTGTTGTAAATTATGTAAATTTGTACCTTAAAATTGAAAAATCACATAATCAAAGTACCACTATCATGATTGCATAGTCTTTATTTGAAGATCATTCACACTTGATTTGGTTGGCATATTTGTTCATAATTTTGATTTAATATTTCCTAAAGTTACTAACATTGGATCTTTATGTTTTAGGCTAGAACTCCAATGGAGTCCATTTGGAATGGGTAATGCTTGGGTTTCATGATTTTTATATAAATTTGGCCTTTTAATAGCCTTTGGTCTATCAAGGATAAAATTAAATTAATTATTGAGCATCTTAAAACCCTTATTCAAATTACCCTAGCTCAAATCCTCTTGAATCAAATTTAAATTTGTTGGGAGAAATTTACATGGGAATGATTTATCATGCCATGGACTTAGTTCAATTTTTATCCTAAGGTTTAGTCATGTTTATCAACATGATCAAATCTTAGTCTAATTTTTTTTTTATGTTAAATGACTTTATGTCCTGATCTCCCTTGGTCCTTTCTATTTCCACATGGTCTAACTAATCACTAGGTCTTTTTATTATGTCTTAGACCTTAGCTAAAATTCTTGTCCTAAGACTTTATGCCATATCTTTTATTATGTATGGGGTCCCCTTTCTCATGTTTAAAACTTATCTTAAAAAGTTTATCCTAAGGTCTTACTTATGTTTATTAACACAAAATAAAATCATATTCCCAAAACTTTATGCTAAGATCTTTATTTTCCTAAGCCTGACTTAAATATCATTTTCATTTGTAGGATCAATGTTCCATATTTGCTCAGGTGATCTAGATCTAATGGTGTGAGATTAACAATAAAACCCCATCCCTAACCTAAAGTTCAAACATCTTCCAAAGATCAATGGTATGTGTTTTCTTAGGCATGATTAATCTAATGGTGAATATCAAGTCAAAACTTTAACAGAGCCCCAAGAAAAGTAATAAAGTGACAAGCATCATAATTTCAACTAAGAATACTCAATAATTAATGGTGTTTGACCTTGCAGATCAAGATCCAATGGAGCATATTTACTTGGGTAAAGATGATCAAATGTTGGATAGTAAATGTTGAAAATTCAAAATCTCTAAGATTGAATGTAGAGATGGCACATGGCATAGCCATGAGCCATAAATTAAATCTTGAACATCTTTCAAATATTGACAATAGGTAGATGAGCATACACATTTTGATCAATGGTACATAGGGTAAGAGGAATAATTAAGTAGATCAACATTGATAGAGCACAATTAATTCATGCAAAAAAGATCAATAGTATGAGCTCAACATTAACATTTCAATAAATCTTGGATCCAATGCTAAGTGAAAAGTTTCATAATCATGGGGAACGTAACTAGTAGCCAATATCATTCAAGTTCTTAAATCAATATTGATGGCCCACATTGATTTGTGCAAGGATGAATCGGTGATGCAAGGTCAAGGTAGAATTTTTAAAAGGAAATAGTCATTTTTAAAATATTAACAAGCAAAGTGATGCAAAAATTCCATAAGGATGCCATGATGATGCCACATCAGAGCCACACAAGTATAATATGCCAAGTTGAAGATTTTGTAGACTTGAGAAATACAAGGGTATAAGTACGTAGTCCAATTGGGAACTAAGTCATAAATCTCACACAAGTTCAAATAGATGACACCATTAAAGCATCATAAAAACCTTTAGGAAAGCCCTAACAAGTACAAAAAACTTGATTCAACCTTGTGCTCTTTGTAATCAAATCAATGATGTTGAATTAACACTTGTGAAAGGATAATTTGATCCATAATTGAACTACAGACCACTAACAAGAGATATAGAGAAGGCCACAACCATGGAAGCCTAAAAAAGTGTTTCAAGGGAAGGTGTAGATCTCTATATAACTTTAGATATAAAAGGGAGGGTTTTTAAAGACACACAATTTGATGCCACAAATATAAACATAAGGGACAATAATTGGTCAAGATCCTTTTAGACTATTGATGAACAACAACCCATCACAAGAGGAGAACATGTCTATAAGGAGGTGCTACTACAATGATCAAGGGCATCTTGCAATAGAACAAAATTTAGAAGAGACTGCCATCTTATCAATCCACAAAGATAGATTTAAGCTATATGAAGACACCATGATTGACTTGTTAAATTCCTTAAAGGTAGTCAGAACTAATTAGAAGGTAATAATTAAGAAAAATTCCATGGCTATAGGCCAATTTCGCCAATGGCAGGCTTCAATCCATTAAGTTAAAGACTTGATCAAATCTTTGACCAAGAATCAAGTCCTTAAATTCAAGATAGTTAGTCTAGATCATTTAAATATGTCTATAGCTATATTTGTGGACAAAATCAAAGCCCTGAGTAGTTAGTCCAAGTAGATGAAGGACATTTCCAAAGACCTCAAACAATAGGAAGATAAAATGCTATACATGTTGGATAGCTTAATCAAGTAGCCCACCTCACTTAGTCCTTTGAGCCTTATCACTAGTGAGAAGTTAAAGAATAGAACTTCTTAATTCATGCAAGAAGAAAGGAACCAAGGCCAAGGAAAGATAAAGGATGATAATAAGAATATCATGGACATATTTTTGTCATCTAAAAAGAAGATAGGAGATTCTAAGATCATCAAATAGGCCTTGGAAAGAGCTAAAAGGACCTCAATAACTTGGGAGATCAAGAAAGATAATTTTTGATGAGACCCATTATTGATCTCTAGTTGATTAATGAATAACATCATAGAATGAAGATCTTGTAGGGAAGGCATAATTCTACATCAACAAAAGGGTCCCAAATTTTGTTGGATTAGGAATATTCTTTTTCAACCAACCTTGCATATTTTAGAAATATAATATTTTTTTGTAAAGGCATGTGTAGCTTGTAAAGTACATTAGCTATAGGTTAGTCATTTAGAATGTCTAGAAGGTTCTCAAAAGATTGTGAAAGGATAGATGTCCTTAAATTTTGACATGACTAATTGACATACCTCATGAAAGCTCTATATAAAGAGGTATTGCCAATTGTAAAAGGGGAGGGAGGCTTTAGAGCCAAAAAACTATTTGTAACTTTTAAACAAATTAGTATAAGTAAGGAATTATACAAAGTTTATCCACATTTTCTTGTGTGAATTGATATCATGGTTTATCTCTCATTTTCTTGGTCTCATATTCAAAGTTGAATGGTTCTTATGAATTTTGAATGTGCATCTTTTAATTCAGAGTTTCTAATTTGGGTTAATATTGGGTTAGTTGAAAGTTCTTAGGTTTACTTCACTTTATTTTCTCTTATTGCATCTAGGCTAATATTATTTGCTTTTAAGGGTAAAATTATTAAATTAAATCTTGTTCTTATTTACATCTTTTCACACTTTCCTTAGATGTCTACCTAACGTGTGGTAGGATTTAAGCTTATGCTACTTTATGTTGCACATTGGTTAAATGCATGTTCAGATGAAATTGGAAATTTGTCTTAATGTTTGAAATATAGATCAACAACACTTCCATTTTTTACCCTACACTTCCTTTTACTCATTTTTTTATGAATTCACCTCAGATTAGCTTCATTGTGAATATTCATCTTGGTTTAGATTTAGAATTATTTTTTAGCATAATTCACTTTAAATAGCATAGATCATCTTCAAAATCAAAGATTAAATATTAAGCCACGATGGCTCCCAAATACCAACTAATATAATTTGTGAAACAATCAACCTATTCTTCCTCTATTCCACTAAGGATACCAAGATTATCATAACTAGCAACTCATGTAACTAATTTTGTGAATTCCAAAATGAGAAGTGTTTCTTAAAAACTATATGAACCTATTGACACACTTAAGTACACCAAAAATTGGGATATTGATGGCCATTATCATGGCCCAAGAGTGAAGTCTACCAGAAATATTTTGTAACCTAGGTCCATACATGAACCATTATGGAATGGTTGGTCTATAAATCAAGTTATCTTCACTAAATAGATTAACTTCACCCAAAGGAGGGGTGAAAGTTACCTTGGGATTCCTAGTATTTACTATAATAATGGCCAATTTAGATTTTCTCTTGGTGGGATCCATAGGAATTAAGTCCAATGCTATCTCTTTCCCTTTTTCTTTCTCTGTCTCCTTAGCTTGACCTTCTTCATTATTTGAATCATAAGCTAGTGATAGCATTTTTAAAGCATTTTAAACTATCTCATTAGGGTATAATGCTACCATATGAATCTCTTCCACTAGTGATCCTTTTACCTCTGCTTGGGTTGAAGAAGATGCAATCTCATCAGGCCTTCTTTCTTCTAGCCTGTGCTTAATTAATGTTTTAGGTTTGGGTTTTTCTTGTGATTGAGTTGGTGGAGGTCTAAAAGGTACACCACTTAGTAAATGGTATTGCCTTATCCCTAATTTACATCTAACATCTCCTTTTTTATTTCCATTTATCCTAAATTTAGTCCTAAGGTTATGTTCTTTTAATCTCCTAGTGACCTTGGAGAATGAGGCTGCTTTTGTGTATAAAGGTCAAAAATACCAGGCTGATGATCATAAGGTGCATTAATCCATTTAACCTTAAAATTTTCCTTAACCCTTTGATAAGGTTCCCACTATCTTAGCTCATCAATTTTTAGTTTGAAGGATGTTCTATGTCTATATGTTGATTTAATGTTCTCCCATTATTTCAATATGATCCTCCCAATAGTTATTGGGAGATTGTGGAGGATCCCTTTCTTCTTGATTATAAATAGGTCTTCAATGCCATGGAATAATTAATATACTATCTCCTATTCTATTGGCTTATTAGGTACATGAATTGGTATCTTAAGAGGTTGGATTTGAGTCCCTTTAATTCTAATGATTGTACAATCTGGGTATAACTAGATATCACCCATAGCTTCAACATATTTCTTGACCAGTGGGTTAACCCTTTCCATGGGATGACCAGTTACAATCTCAATAGGTGATGGATAAATAGAGTCACAAATAAATTAGATGTGGTCCCTATATTTGAATATGTACAGTTTGGATTAATAGTATGAAATAGTTCAAGTTCCACTAGGTGACCATTCCCTTAGGTTGGGAATCTTGGCTGTAGCAAGAAGGGCATCCAAAAGGTATGATATCATATAAAATTGGGGTTTTTTCCTCTTTATAACTATAAATAACTATCTAATTAAATAAATGCTAATTACTTAAGCTAAAGGAGGGGTGATCTATTTTTCAACCATGAAGTAGACAAAGGACACCCAAATTTGGTCTACATATTTAGTGGTTAAATTACCACACAACCTATTCATCATTGTCATGATAATACTTATTATAGGTTTGAATTGACTAATAGGGATGTTGTTATTGAATTTTGAAAACACTTGGTTCCCTGAATATAGCCATAAGGAAAGGATCTTTAAATCATTCTCTTTAGCCCATTTTTTGACTGGGGTTAGGTCTTTTTGTGGTTTGTGCAATTTGTAATAGTTTTCAAAGGCTATGGGAGAAATATAGGCCATTTTATTTTGAGTATGTCCATTAATTATCATACATTTATCTATTTTATCATCATTAAAAATTAGAGCAAGAATGTCTGTGCATCGAAGTACCACTAGTTTTGCTACTGCATAGTGTAGACCAATCATTTGTATAGAAACTATGTCATAGTATAGTCTCTTTGTAGACACATTATTATCCTCTTCTCTTGTAATGGGTGTTTATTCTTCAATGGTCTAGAAAATCTTAGACTAATTATTGTCTCTTGTATTTAGATTGGTGGCATAAAACTCTATGTCTTTGAAAATCCTCCCTTTTGCATCTGAGGTCAAATAAAGCTCCACATCCTCCTTGGAAAAACATTTTCATGCTACCATGGTTGTGAATTTCATTAAACTACTCACTAGTGGATTGCACTTCGGCTCTATATTTAATTATTATTGCATAGATGGAAATTCACCTCTTCTTGGCTTGATTGTGATGAACATAGGGTTGAATTAGAGCTTTCATACTTTTTAGTGATTTTTGAAGGTTTTCATAGTGATTTAATGGTGGTATCTATTCAAATTATGTGAAATTTGTGACTTATATTATGTTTATATTTGCATATTTATACCTTTATAGGTCCACAAAATCTTTTGAGTTGACATGTATGCCAACATGGAATTTGCATGTCATTCTATTTATTAACTTTCATAATGTGACTATTGCCTTCAAGATGCATGTCAACATCTCATTAGACCTAAATCCTTTGAAAATTCCACCATGGATTGCACCATTTGATTTGTTTATATAGATCACCATAATATGTACATCTAGATCTAGGAATTTAAATGCCATTGGCTACTTCTACTATGTTTCTTGTGGTTGTGACACTTGTCACTATCACATTCATCTAGTGATCCATAGTATAGTTTGGAAAAGTTTTCAAATCATGACGAAACCTCTTTCAAAGTGTATATCTCATCAATAGATTTTTGATGCTTTTTTTAGTTTAAAAAATGAACACTATATGCCCAAGTTATAGGCTACTGAAGTTATTTTGAGATAGGCAAAATAAGGAGGTGTCACAATACGTGGTGCAATTTAAATGCAACAAGTGGACCAATCCCTTGTTGACATGTGGCAGTACATTCATGCAAAAATTTGGTTTGGTTTTAGCCTCTGGTGTTTAAAAGTGGTCAAATGGAGATCCATGGGCCTCGCTATTGGCTCACTAGGGGCCCTCAGTGAGGGTCGACACACTTGATTAAGGAGGGGTGCCTTGGCCTCCATCTCATATAGCATTGCATTTGCATTTGCTGTTAAATCATATTTTTTTAACCACCAGATGCATGTGGGATAATTAAACTATATGTTTTTAAAAGATTTGTAATTTTCCTTGGTAAGACTTTGTAATTCAAACTTACCAAGCCCCATACACCACATGGGAGAACCAACAGTTGCCACGTTACTATGCCACAAAGGCCCTTCCAAAAACCATGCTGAGTCATTTTTCATGCCTCAAGATTGAAGATAGTTGAGTCAAGATTGAAGACCAAGCTATATCATGTCTAATATTGGCATTTATGTTAAGCTCAAAGATCAAGTACCACACCAACTACATTTGGCCTTGCCACAAATGTTGAGATTGAAGACCGAGCTACATCATTGGTGGATATGTTCAAAGTTAGCGTATATGCTAATCAATACATATATAATGGATAATCCAAGTTGGAAACCATGATATATTTAGCACCTTAAACCCACCAAAAGGAGTGTTGACATTGTCTAAGGTGGATAAAAGCCTTTAAAAAGTCATCAAAGCTGATCCCATTTGCCAATATGGGACTAAAGATAAGTATAAAGCGCCTAAATAGAAGGCTGAAGACTTGAACCGTGGACCTCCCGTGTAAAAGGGATAGGTCTTAACCAACAAGGCTATGGACTTGGAAGTGTTTTAAAAGGAGTGAAATTGTATTTGAAGGTAAGCTTTTGGTCGACTGTGTATAAGAGAATTATAGACTAGCTTAAAGTATTTGGCCATTTTGGAGCCCTTAAAGGCTGAACCAAAGCTTAGATTTAAATACAAACTTGTTTAAAATTCTGATAATCTTTATGATGTATATTCATTTTAACATTTTGGATTTTTTTTGACATCATTTTGAGCTATAAAAGTTACCAATTTTGATTTGGAGAAGCTTTTACGTGTGATTCTGGAAGGTGAAGGACATGGTGAGTCAGCCAAGGTCTTTCAAAGGTCTGATCACTATTATTATAGAGAGATATGATCATTTATTGTTTATAATTATTATTTTGGCTTGAAAATTTAGTAAAATTAATGGAGCAGTTTGATAAGAACCTGAGGACGTAGGAATTTTGAACCCCGTAAACAATTTCTATGTTATTGATCTTTGAATTCATTTTTGCATTTTAGTTTTCAATTTATTTGTAGATTATAATTTCATATTTTAATTAGAATGAAAAAATTAATCATTTGATCATTTACAAGAAATTGAGTAAATTAGGAATTTGAAAAATCTGACGGTTTCAATGGATAATTGATGTGATCTTTTAATTCACCTTTATTTCAATTTTGAAACTTGATTTGAATTAGATTTTAATCAGTTTTTAATCATTCCAACATCTTATAAGTTGAGAAATTTATACTTCTAATTCATTTTAAATTTTAGAATTGAGAACCTAATAGATCTTGGTAAACATTTTTAAAAAGTAGTGAAGTTCGTACTAGTGTTTATGGATCATATTTTGTTATCAGAGTAGTTATAAAGCATGGTTAGCTTATGATTGTGATTTGACAATTAATTTCAGTTTATTGGTTATCAATATCACTTGATTAGATTGTAGTTTATAGTTTTGGAATTAGTGTGTTTGTAGGAAACCATGGGCAAGTTTTCACATAAAGCTAAGATGGAAGAGCTTAAAACCATCAACACCTAGATTCAGGATGAGAATGCATTCTTGAGATGCATGCTCTTAGCTCTTGAAGAATAAGTTGCAAGTTTGAAATTAGAGTTTGAATTTAAGGATGAGCTCTTGATCAAAGTGTAGTGTGGTGAACCAAAGAAGCCAATACCTTCTACTTTAGATGTAGAGACATGACTAAGTGCACTGTAAGTTATTCACCAAGTAATTCATATTCTTCTTTCCATTCAGGTTCAGATTTAAGTAATGATTCTTTTGGTAGTTTTGAACAACACATTAAGGGTATAGGATCCAAATTGTTGATGAAAATGGGCTTTAATGGAAGAGGTCTTGGTCAAGATGGCCAAGGAATTACTAACCCAATACAAGTAGAGCATATATCTCTTTATGCAGGTTTGGGTTACACTAGTGAGCAGGTGGATATCAGAGAAACTTCCTCCATGGATAAAGGAAGACAAGATTCTAATAGAAAAGGATTGAAGCCACTAGTAGAGCATGTGCAGTGTAAGAGGACACATAGATGAGGTATTGAGATTCCACCTCCTAGTTCCTACACTAGAGTTAGCACTAAATCTTCTGATCCACTTTTTATGTTTAATAAATTTGGATTTAACATTCAGAAGATGATGTAATCATTCCCTTGCACTTTTGTGGGATGCATAACCATAGTGTTGCATTTTTTTGGAAGAGACATGACTTGATTAATAAAATTGTAGGTGTTAAAAATCATTCTCGACATGGAAAAGCAAGAAGAGGTAAAAGGGAGATCTCACCTAAGAAGGTTTTATGCACTCATTAACATATGAGTGGACCTCAGATTGATCATTGTCTTAAACTTCAATCAGCTTCTCATTCTAAACATGGTAAAACTAAGATGATTTATCAACCTATTAATAAGGTCAATGAAGCTAAATCAATCCATATGATGTTAAGGAATCCACTAAGGAAATCAAGTTAACTAGGCAAAAAATTTGATTAAGTGGATTAATAATGCACTTATTTTTCAAAGCATTGTTAAGAATTATGCTTTGATGATGCATTAGTAGAGCTTGTGAGAACACTTTGAGATAGGTTTATCATTCAAAGTATTTCAATTCTCACCTTATGTCAAATAGCTCTATGTTTTTAGAAACTCCTATTTATGCTGAGTGAGTTGTCAGTAGGACTTGAACTCATTTGACTAGTTAGAGATAATAGTAGAATGCATGTTGTGGGTTGAGTTAATTTACTATCAATACTTTCTCATATTTAATTTCTATTTTTAGAATGTATCTATTTTTGGCATATAGATGCATTGTAAGACCCTATGGGCATGTTTGGATGTTACACAATATACACTTTATGTTGTTTGCATTTTCTTAGCATTGTAAGTCCCATACCAGGGCATTATATTGCAACATGTCTAAAACATTTCATGTATGTTGTCGACATTAACAAACTTATTTTGTAGTTACATTGGGAATTATTTCAATTTATTGATAATTCACTGCTTTATAAGATGTGACATAGGCAGATAGTTTTGGTATGTCGTGATCAATTTATTGGCAGTTGTAAATTCCTATACTCATGCCATGTTGTAGGTATTTTCACTTGAGTTGTGAATAATTTATTTTTCCAATGTTTATCTCTTGATATGATTGGGTTTTATTTGATGTGATGTAGTAGACAAGTTATCAGTTTTTAAGAGATAATAGACTTTTGGAGACCAAAAGCCTCTTTTATAGGGAGGTGTGATCCATAGTTCAATTTGAAAAAGTTTCTAAATCATGACAAAACCTCTTTAATATTATATATCTCATTGAGAGCTTTCTAATTCTTTTCATGGTTTGAAAAATAGACACTGTATGCCCAAGTTATAGGCTGCTAAAGTTATTTTGTGACAAGCAAAATAAGGTGTCACAATGCATGGTGTAATTTGAATATGACAAGTGGACCAATCCCTTATTGACATATGGTAGTACATTCATGCAAAAATTTGGTTTGGTGTTTGGTTTGGTTTCAACCTTCAGTCTTTGACAGTGGTCATATGGAGATTTGTGGGCCCTGCTATTGGCTCGCTAGGGGCACCTAGTGAGGGTCGACACACTTGATTAAGGAGGGGTGCCTTTGCCTCCATCTTACAATGCATTGCATTTGAATTTTCTTTTAAATCATAATTTTTTACCCACTTGATGCATGTGGGACAATTCAATTATATGTTTTTAAAACTTTGTAATTTTCCTAGGTAAGACTTTACAATTCAAACTTACCAAGCCACATATGCCACATAGGAGAACCAACAATCGCCACATTGTTATGCCATGAAGGACCTTCCAAAAACCATGCCGAGTCTTATTTCATGCCTCAAGATTAAAGATAGCTGAGTCTATCTTGAATACCGATCTATATCATGTCTAATGTTGGTGTTTATGCTAAGCTCAAAGACTGAGTACCATGCCAACTACATTTGGCCTTTCCACAAACATTGAGACTGAAGACCAAGCTACATCATTGGCAGATATGTTTAAAGTTAGCTTATATGCTAATCAGTACATAACCAATAAACAAGCCATGTTGGAAACCATGATATAGTTAACACCTTAAGCCCACCAAAAGGGCGTCGACATTGTCTAAGGTGGGTGCCAACCTTTCAAAAGTCATCAAAGCCGATCCCATTTGCCAATGTGGGACTAAAGATAAGTATAAAGTGCCTAAATAGAAGGCTGAAGACTTGAACCACATACCTCCTATGTAAAAGGGATAGGTCTTGACTGACCAAGCTATGGACTTGGAACTATTTTAAAAGGAGCTAACTTGTATTTGAAGGTAAGCTTCTGGCTGACTGTGTATAGGAAAATTATAGACCCACTTACATTATTTGGCAATTTTGGAGCCCTTAGAGGCTAAAACAGAGCTCAGAGTAAGCTAAAAACTTGTTTATAATTATGATATGCTCTATATTATATATTAATTTTCCCATTTTGGAATTTTGGTGATGTCATTTTGAGCTATAGAAGTTGCCAATTCTGATTTGGAGAAGCCTCTGCAAGTGATTCAGGAAGGTGAAGGATGTATTGAGTTAGCCAAGGTATTTCAAAGGTCTGATCACCATTATTGTAGAGAGATATGATATTTTATTATTTGTAAGTATTATTTTGGCTTGAAAATTTAGCAACATTAATGGATCAGTTCAATAAGAACCCAGGGATGTAAGAATTCTGAACCCTGTAAACAATTTCTAAGTTATTGATCTTTGAATTCATTTTTTCATTTTCATTTTTAATTAATTTTCAGATTATAATTTCAAATTTTAATTAGAATTCAAAAATTAATAATTTGATAATTTATGGGAAATTGAGTAAATCATGAATTTGAAAAATTTGATGGGTTCAATGGATAACTGATGTCATCTTCCAATTCACCTTTATTTTAGTTTTGAAACTTGATTTGAATAAGAATTTAATCAATTTTTAATCATTCCAACATCTTATAAGTTGAGAAATTTCCACTTCTAATTTAGTTTAATTTTGGAATTGAGAACCTAAGATATTTTGGTAAACATTTTTAAAAAGTAGTGGAATTCCTACTGGTGTTTACGGATCAAATTTTAGTATCAGAGTAGTTAGAAAGCATGGTTAGCTTTTGATTGTGATTTGATAGTTGGTTTTGGTTTATTGGTTATCAACATCATTTGATTAGATTATAGTGTGTAGTTTTGGAATTAGTGTGTTTGAAGGAAACCATGGGCAAGTTGTCACATAAAGCTAAGATGGAAGAGCTTGAAGCCATCAACACCCAGATTCAGGATGAGAATGCATTCCTAAGATGAAAAATCTTAGCTCTTGAAGAAAAAGTTGCAAGTTTGAAATGAGAGGTTGAATCTAAGGATGAGTTCTTGATCAAATTATAGTGTGGTGAACCAAATAAGGCAATACCTTCTACTTCAGATGTAGAGACTATGACTGAGTGCACTGTAAATTATTCACCAAGTAATTCATCTTCTTCTTTCCATTCAGATTTGGATTCAAGTAATGATGATTTTGGTAGTTTTGAATAACACACTGAGGGTATAAGACCAAATTATTGATGAAAATGGGATTTAATGGAAGAGGTCTTGGTTGAGATGGCCAAGGAATTACTAACCCAGTACAAGTAGAGCATAGATCTCTTCATGCAAGTTTGGGTTACACTAGTGAGCAAGTGGATATTGGAGAAAATTCCTCTATGGCTAAAGGATGACAAGATTCTAATAACAAAGGATTAAAGCCACTCATAGAGCATGTGCAGTGTAAGAGGACACATATATGAGGTATTGAGGTTCCACCTCCTAGTTCCTACATTACAGTTAGCACTAAATCCTCTGATCTACTTTTTATGTTTACTAAATTTGGATTTAACATTTAGAAGATGATGCAATCATTACCTTGAACATTTTTTGGGATGCATAACCATAGTGTTACATTTTATTGGAAGAGACATGCCTTGATTAAGCAGATTGTAGGTGTTAAAAATCATTCTCGACATGGAAAAGTGAGAAGAGGTAAAAGGGAGACCTCACCTAAGAAGGTTTTATGCACTCATTTCCATATGAGTGGACATCAGATTGATCATTGTCTTAACCTCAATCATCTTATAATTCTAAACATGGTAAAACTAAGATGATTTATCAACCTATTAATAAGGTCAATGAAGTGAAATCAATACATAATGATGTTAAGGAATTAACTAAAGAAATCAAGTTAACTAGGCAAAAAATTTGATTAAGTGGATTAATAATGCACTTATTTTTCAAAGAATTGTTAAGAATTATGCTTTGATGATGCATTAGTAGAGCTTGTGAGAACACTTTGAGATAGGTTTATCATTCAAATTTTTTCAATTCTCACCTTATGTTGAATAGCTCTATGTTTTTGGAAACTCGTATTTATGCTGAGTGAGTTGTCTGTAGGACTTGAACTCATTTGATCAGTTGGAGATAATAGCAGAATGCATGTTGTGGGTTGAGTTAATTTCCTAATAACACTTTCTCATATTTATCTGATATTTTTAGAATGTATCTATTTTTGGCATATATATGCATTGTAAGACCCTATGGGGATGTTTGGATGTTAGGTAATATACACTTTATGTTGTTTGCATTTGCTTAGCATTGTAAGTCCCATACCATGGCATTATATTGCAACATGTCTACATCATTTTGTGTATGTTTTAAACATTAACAAACTTGTTTTGTAGTTACATTGGGAATTGTTTCAATTTATTGATAGTTTACCTCTTTACAAGATGTGACATAGGCAGATAGTTTTGGTATGTTGTGATCAATTTATTGGCAGTTGCAAATTCTTATACTCATGCCATATTATAGGAATTTTCACTTGAATTGTGAATCATTTATTTTTCCAATGTTTATCTCTTACTATGATTGGGTTCTATTTGATGTGATGTAGTAGACTAGTTATTAGTTTATAGGAGATAATAGACTTTTAGAGACCAAAAGCCTCTTTTATAGGGAGGTGTGATCTGAATTTTATTTCAAAAAAGTTTTCAAATCATAAAAAACCATCTTTCATAGTGTAGATCTCATTGGGAGCTTTCTGACACTTTTTGTAGTTTGTAAAATGGACATCGTATGCCCAAGTTATAGGCTGCTAAAGTTATTTTGTGATAGGGAAAATAAGGAGGTGTCACAATGTCTGGCACAATTTGAATGCAACAAGTGGACCAATCCCTTCTTGACATGTGGTAGTACATTCTTTCAAAAAATTGGTTTGGTGTTTGGTTTGGTTTTAGCCTCTAGTCTTTGACAGTGGTTGTATGGAGATCCGTGGGCCCTACTATTGGATCGTTGGGGGCCCTCAGTGAGGGTTGACATACTTGATTAAGGAGGGGTGCCTTGGCCTCCATCTCATAATGCATTGCATTTGAATTTTATTTTAAATCATAATTTTGTACCTACTAGATGCATATGGGATAATTCAATTATATGTTTTTAAAGCTTTGTAATTTTCCTTGGTAAGACTCTGCAATTCAAACTTACCAAGCCCCATATGCCACATGGGAGAACCAACAGTTGCCATGTTGCTATGCCACGAAAGACCTTCCAACAACCATGCTGAGTCATTTTTCATGCCTTGAGATTGAAGACATATAAGTCAAGCTTGAAGATTGAGCTATATCATTTCTAATGTTGGCATTTATGCTAAGCTTGAAGACCGAGTACCATGCCAACTACATTTGGCCTGCCACAAATGCTGAGATTAAAGACCAAGCTACATCATTGGTGATATGTTCAAAGTTAGCATATATTCTAATTAGTACACAACTAATGGATAAGCCAAGTTGGAAACCATCATATATTTATCACATTAAGCCCACTAAAAGGGGCGTCGACATTATCTAAAGTGGATGCCAACCTTTAAAAATTCATCAAATCCGATCCCATTTGCCAATGTGGGACTAAAGATAAGTATAAAGTGTGTAAATAAAAGGCTAAAGACTTGAAATGTGGACCTCCCATGTAAAATAGATTGGTCTTGACTGACCAAGCTATAGACTTGGAAGTGTTTTAAAAGGAGCAAACTTGTATTTGAAGGTAAGCTTTTGGCCGACTGTGTATAGGAGAATTATAGACCTACTTACAATATTTGGCCATTTTGGAGCCGTTAGAGGCTGAACCAGAGCTCAGAGTAAACTAAAAACTTGTTTATAATTTCAATACTCTCTTTATTGTATATAAATTTGCTAATTTTGGGGTTTTAGTGATGTCATTTTGAGCTATAGAAGTTGACAATTTTTATTTGGAGAAGCCTCTGCATGTGATTCAGGAAGGTGAAGGACGTGCTGAGTCAGCCAAGGTCTTTCAAAGGTCTGATCACTATTATTTTAGAGAGATATGATCTTTTATTATTTTTAAGTATTATTTTGGCTTGAAAATTTAGCAACATTAATGGATTAGTTCGATAAAAACCTGGGGACATAGGAATTTTGAACCCCATAAACAATTTTTGTGTTATTGATCTTTGAATTCCTTTTTGCATTTTAGTTTTTAATTAATTTATAGATTTTAATCAAAATGAAAAAATTAATCATTTGATCATTTATGGGAAATTGAGTAAATCAATAATTTGAAAAATTTGACGGTTTCAATGGATAACTGATTTGATCTTTCAATTCACCTTTATTTCAGTTTTGAAACTTGATTTGAATCAGATTTGAATCAATTTTTAATCATTCCAACATTTTATAAGTTGAGAAATTTCTACTTCCAATTCAGTTTAAATTTTATAATTAAGAACCTAAGAGATCTTGGTAAACATTTTTAAAAAGTAGTGAAGTTCGTACTAGTGTTTATGGATCATATTTTGTTATCAGAGTAGTTAGAAAACATGGTTAGCTTCTGATTGTGATTTGATAGTTGCTTTCAGTTTATTGGTTATCAATATCACTTGATTAGATTGCAGTGTGTAGTGGTGGAATTAGTGTGTTTGCAACAAACCATAGGCAAGTTATCACATAAAGCTAAGATGGAAGAGCTTGAAGCCATCAACACCCAGATTCAAGATGAGAATGCATTCCTGAGATGCAAGTTCTTAGCTTTTAAAAAATAAGCTACAAGTTTGAAATCAGAGCTTAAATTTAAGGATGAGCTCTTGATTAAATTACAGTGTGGTGAACTAAAGAAGGCAATACCTTCAACCTCAGATGTAGAGACAATGACTGAGTGCATTGTAAGTTATTCACCAAGTAATTCATCTTCTTCTTTCCATTCAAATTCAGATTCAAGTAATGATGCTTTTGGTAGTTTTGAACAATATAATAAGGATATAGGATCCAAATTTTTGATTAAAATGGGCTTTAATGGAAGAGGACTTGGTTGAGATGGCCAAGGAATTACTAACCCAATACAAGTAGAGCATATATCTCTTCATGTAGGTTTGGGTTACAATAGTGAGCTAGTGGATACTGGAGAAAATTCCTCCATGGCTAAAGGTAGACAAGCTTTTAATAGAAAAAGATTGAAGCCACTAGTAGATCATGTGCAGTGTAAGAGGACACATAGACGAGGTATTGAGATTCCACCTCCTAGTTCTTATACTAGATTTAGCACTAAATCTTCTGATCCAATTTTTATGTTTAAGAAATTTGGATTTAACATTCAAAAGATGATGCAATCATTCCCTTACACTTTTTATGGGATGTATAACCATAGTGTTGCATATTTTTAAAAGAGACATGCCTCGATTAAGCAGATTGTAGGTGTTAAAAATCATTCTCGACATGGCCAAGCAAGAAGAGGTAAAAGGGAGACCTCACCTAAGAAGGTTTTATGCACTCATTGCCATATGAGTGGACATCAGATTGATCATTGTCTTAAACTTCAATCATCTTCTCATTATAAACATGGTAAAACTAAGATGATTTATCAACCTATTAATAAGGTTAGTGAAGTTAAATCAATACATAATGATGTTAAGGAATCAACTAAGGAAATCAAGTTAACTAGGCAAAAAGTTTGATTAAGTGGATTAATAATGCACTTATTTTTCAAAGCATTATTAAGAATTATGCTTTGATGATGCATTAGTAGAGCTTGTGAGAACACTTTGAGATAGGTTTATCATTTGAAGTATTTCAATTCTCACCTTATGTTGAATATCTCTATGTTTTTGGAAACTCTTATTTATGCTGAGTGAGTTGTCTGTAGGACTTGAACTCATTTGATCAATTGGAGATAATAGAAGAATGCATGTTATGGGTTGAGTTAATTTCCTAATAACACTTTCTCATATTTATCTGCTATTTTTAGAATGTATCTATTTTTGGCATATAGATGCATTGTAAGACCCTATGGGGATGTTTGGATGTTAGGTAATATACACTTTATGTTGTTTGAATTTGCTTAGCATTGTAGGTCCCATACCAGGGCATTATATTACATGTATACAACATTTTGTGTATGTTTTCAACATTAACAAACTTATTTTGTAGTTACATTGGGAATTGTTTCAATTTATTGATAGTTCACCTCTTTATAGGATGTGACATAGGCAGACAGTTTTGGTATGTTGTGATCAATTTATTGGTAGTTTCAAATTCCTATACTCATGCCATGTTGTAAGAATTTTCACTTGAGTTGTGAATCATTTATTTTTCCAATGTTTATCTCTTGCTATGATTAGGTTCTATTTGATGTGATGTAGTAGACTAGTTATCCATTTTTAGGAGATAATAGACTTTTGGAGACCAAAAGCCTCTTTTATAGGGAGGTGTGATCTAAATTTTAGTTCAAAAAAGTTTTCAAATCATAAAAAAACCTCTTTCATAGTTCAGATCTCATTGAGAGCTTTTTGACACTTTTTGTAGTTTGTAAAATGGACATCGTATGCCCAAGTTATAGGCTGCTAAAGTTATTTTGTGATAGGGAAAATAAGAAGGTGTCACAATGTGTAGTACAATTTGAATGCAACAAGTGGACCAATCCATTCTTGACATGTGGCAATACATTCATGTAAAAATTTGGTTTGGTGTTTGGTTTGGTTTCAGCCTCCAGTCTTTGACAACGGTTGTATGGAGATCCATGGGCCCCACTATTGGCTCGCTGGGGACCCTCAATGAGGGTCGACACACTTGATTAAGGAGGGGTGCCTTGGCCTCCATCTCATAATGCATTGCAATTTGAATTTGATTTTGAATCATAATTTTATACCCACCAAATGCATGTGAGATAATTCAATTATATGTTTTTAAAGCTTTGTAATTTTCCTTGGTAAGACTTTGCAAATCAAACTTACCAAGCCCCATACGCCATATGGGAGAACCAACAATTGCCATGTTGCTATGCTATGAAGGACCTTCCAACAACCATGCTAAGTCATTTTTCATGCCTTGAGATTGAAGATATTTGAGTCAAGCTCGAAGACTGAGCTATATCATTTCTAATGTTGGCATTTACGCTAAGCTTGAAGACCGAGTACCACACCAACTACGTTTGGCCTTGCCACAAATGCTAAGATTAAAGACCAAGCTACATCATTGGTGGATATGTTCAAAGTTAGCATATATGCTAATCAAAACATAACTAATGGACAAGCCAAGTTGGAAACCATGATATATTTAGCACATTAAGCCCACTAAACGAGGCGTTGACATTATCTAAAGTGGATGCTAGCCTTTAAAAATTCATCAAATCCGATCCCATTTGCTAATGTGGGGCTAAAGATAAGTATAAAGTGCCTAAATAGAAGGCTAAAGACTTGAACTGTGGACCTCCCATGTAAAATAGATTGGTCTTGACCAACCAAGCTACAGATTTGGAAATGTTTTAAAAGGAGCGAACTTGTATTTGAAGGTAAGCTTCTGGCCGACTATATATAGGAGAATTATAGACCCGTTAACAATATTTGGCCATTTTGGAGCCATTAGAGGCTGAACCAAAGCTTGGAGTAAGCCAAAAACTTGTTTATAATTCTAATACTCTCTATGGTGTATACTCATTTGCTAATTTTGGGGTTTTAGTGATGTCATTTTGAGCTATGGAAGTTGACAATTTTGATTTGGAGAAGCCTCTGCATGTGACTTAAGAAGATGAAGGACATGTTGAGTCAAACAAGGTCTTTCGAAGGTCTGATCACTATTATTTTAGAGAGATATGATCTTTTATTATTTTTAAGTATTAATTTGGCTTGCAAATTTAGCAACATTAATGGATTAGTTTGATAAGAACTTGGGGACATAGGAATTTTGAACCCCATAAATTTTTTTTGTGTTATTGATATTTGAATTCCTTTTTACATTTTAGTTTTTAATTAATTTATAGATTATAATTTTAGATTTTAATCAGAATGCAAAAATTAATCATTTGATCATTTATGGGAAATTGAGTAAATTAGGAATTTGAAAAATCTAACAGTTTTAATGGATAACTGATGTGATCTTTCAATTGACCTTTATTTCAGTTTTGAAACTTGATTTGAATCAGATTTTAATCAGTTTTTAATCATTCCAACATCTTATAAGTTGAGAAATTTATACTTTCAATTTAGTTTAAATTTTATAATTAAGAACCTAAGAGATCTTGGTAAACATTTTAAAAAAGTAGTGAAGTTCGTACTAGTGTTTACGGATCATATTTTGTTATCAGAGTAGTTAGAAAACATGGTTAGCTTTTGATTGTGATTTGAAAATTGCGTTCAGTTTATTGGTTATCAATATCACTTGATTAGATTGTAGTGTGTAGTTGTGGAATCAGTGTGTTTGTAGGAAACCATGGGCAAGTTGTCACATAAAGCTAATATGGAAGAGCTTGAAGCCATCAACACCCAAATTTAGGATGAGAATGTATTCATGAGATGCAAGCTCTTAGATTTTAAAAAATAAGTTCCAAGCTTGAAATTAGAGCTTGAATCTAAGGATGAGTTCTTGATTAAATTACAGTGTGGTGAACCAAAGAAGGCAATACTTTTAACCTCAGATGTAGAGACTATGACTGAGTGCACTGTAAGTTATTCACTAAGTAATTCATCTTCTTCTTTCCATTCAGATTCAGATTCAAGTAATGATGCTTTTGGTAGTTTTGAACAACACACTAAGGGTATAGGATCCAAATTTTTGATAAAAATGGGCTTTAATGGAAGAGGTCTTGGTTGAGATGGCCAAGGAATTACTAACCCAATACAAGTAGAGCATAGATCTCTTCATGCAGGTTTGGGTTACACTAGTGAATAGGTGGATATTAGAGAAAATTCCTCCATGGCTAAAGGAAGACAAGTTTCTAATAGCAAAGGATTGAAGCCACTAGTAGAGCATGTGCAGTGTAAGAGGATACATAGATGAGGTATTGAGATTCCACCTCCTAGTTCCTACACTAGAGTTAGCACTAAATCTTCTGATCCAATTTTTATGTTTAATAAATTTGGATTTAACATTCAAAAGATGATGCAATCATTTCCTTACACTTTTTTTGGGATGCATAACCATAGTGTTGCATTTTTTTAGAAGAGACATGCCTTGATTAAGCAGATTGTAGGTGTTAAAAATCATTCTCGACATGGCCAAACAAGAAGAGGTAAAAGGGAGACCTCACCTAAGAAGGTTTTATGCACTCATTGCCATATGAGTGGACATCGGATTGATCATTGTCTTAAACTTCAATCATCTTCTCATTATAAACATGGTAAAACTAAGATGATTTATCAACCTATTAATAAGGTCAATGAAGTTAAATCAATACATAATGATATTACAGAATCAACTAAGGAAATCAAGTTAACTAGGCAAAAAATTTGATTAAGTGGATTAATAATGCACTTATTTTTCAAAGCATTGTTAAGAATTATGCTTTGATGATGCATTAGTAGAGCTTGTGAGAACACTTTGAGATAGGTTTATCACTCAAAGTATTTCAATTCTCACCTTATGTCGAATAGCTCTATGTTTTTGGAAACTCCTATTTATGTTGAGTGAGTTGTTTGTAGGACTTGCACTCATTTGATTAGTTAGAGATAATAACATAATGCATGTTGTGGGTTGAGTTAATTTTCTAATAACAGTTTCTCATATTTATCTACTATTTTTAGAATGTATCTATTTTTGGAATATAGATGCATTGTAAGACCTTATGGGCATGTTTGGATCCTAGGTAATATACACTTTATGTTGTTTGCATTTGCTTAACATTATAAGTCCCATACTAGGGCATTATATTACAACATGTCTACAACATTTCATGTTGTCAACATTAACAATCTTGTTTTGCAATTACATTGGGAATTGTTTCAACTTATTGATAGTTCACCACTTTACAGGATGTGACATAGGCAGACCGTTTTGGTATGTTGTGATCAATTTATTGGTAGTTGGAAATTCCTATACTCATGACATGTTATAGGCATTTTCACTTGAGTTGTGAATCATTTATTTTTCCAATGTTTATCTCTTGCTATGATTGGGTTCTATTTGATGTGATGCAGTAGACTAGTTATCAGTTTTTAGGAGATAATAGACTTTTGGAGACCAAAAGCCTCTTTTATAGGGAGGTGTGATCTATAGTTTAGTTTGGAAAAGTTTTAAAATCATGAAAAAACCTCTTTCACAATGTAGATCTCATTGGGAGCTTTCTGACACTTTTTGCAGTTTGTAAAATGGACATCGTATGCCCAAGTTATAGGTTACTGAAGTTATTTCGTGATAGGAAAAATAAGGATGTGTCGCAATGCGTGGTGTAATTTGAATGCGACAAGTGTACCAATCCCTTGTTGACATGTGGTAGTAAATTCATGAAAAAAATTGGTTTGGTGTTTGGTTTGGTTTAAGTCTCTACTCTTTCACAGTAGTCATATGAAGATCCGTGGGCCCTGCTATTGGCTCACTGGGGGCCCTCAGCGAGGGTCAACACACTTGATTAAGGAGGGGTGCATTGGCCTCCATTTCACAATGCTTTACATTTGAATTTGCTTTTAAATAATAATTTTTTACTCATCAAATGCATGTGGTACAATTCAATTATATATTTGTATAGCTTTGTAATTTTCCTTGGTAAGACTTTGATATTCAAAATTACCAAGCCCCATATGCCACATAGGAGGACCAATAATTGCCACATTGCTATGCCAGGAAGGACCTTCCAACAACCATGTCGAGTCATTTTTCATGCCTTGATATTGAAGATAGCTGATTCAAGCTTGAAGACTGAGCTATATCATGTCTAATGTTGGAGTTTATGCTAAGCTTGAAGACTGAGTACCATGCCAACTACATTTGGCCTTACCACAAATGCTGAGATTGAAGACCGAGCTACATCATTGGTGAATATGTTCATATTTAGCATATATTCTAATTAGTACACAACCAAAGGATAAGACAAGTTGGAAACCGTGATATATTTAACACCTTAAGCCCACTAAAAGGGGCATTGACATTGTCTAAGGTGGATGCCAACCTTTAAAAAGTCATCAAAGCTGATCCCATTTGTCAATATGGGACCAAAGATAAGTATAAAGTGCCTAAATAGAAGGATAAAGACTTTAACCATGGACCTCCCATGTCAAAGGGATAGGTCTTGACTAACCAAGCTATGGACTTGAAAGTGTTTTAAAAGGAGTGAAATTGTATTTGAAGGTAAGCTTCTAGCTGATTGTGTATAATATAATTATAGAACCACTTACAGTATTTGACCATTTTAGAACCGTTAGAGGCTAAACCAGAGCTCAGAGTAAACTAATAACTTGTTTAGAATTATAATACACTCTATGTTGTATATTCATTTGAATATTTTGTAGTTTTGGTGATGTCATTTTGAGCTACATAAGTTTCAAATTTTGATTTGGAGAAGCCTCTACATGTGATTTAAGAAGGTGAAGGACGTGCTGAGTTAGCCAAGGTCTTTCAAAGGTCTGATCACTATTATTTTAGAGAGATATGATCTTTTATGGTTTTTAAGTATTATTTTGGCTTGCAAATTTAGCAACATTAATGGATCAGTTTGATAAGAACCCGAGGATGTAGGAATTTTGAACCCTGTAAATAATTTTTGTGTTATTGATATTTGAATTCATTTTTGCATTTTAGTTTTCAATTAATTTATAGATTATAATTTAAAATTTTAATCAGAATATAAAAATTAATCATTTGATAATTATGGGAAATTGAGTAAATTAAGAATTTGAAAAATCTGACGGTTTCAATGGATAACTGATGTGATCTTTCAATTCACCTTTATTTCAGTTTTAAAACTTGATTTGAATCATAATTTAATAAATTTTTAATCATTCCAAAATATTATAAGTTGAGAAAATTATGATTCAAATTCAGTTTAAATTTTGGAATTGAGAACCTAAGAGATTTTGGTAAACATTTTTAAAAAGTAGTGAAATTCCTACTAGTGTTTACAGATCAAATTTTAGTATCAGAGTAGTTAGAAAACATGGTTAGCTTCTGATTGTAATTTGATAGTTGATTTCAATTTATTATTTATCAATATCACTTGATTAGATTGTAGTGTGTAGTTTTGGAATCAGTGTGTTTGAAGGAAACCATGGGCAAGTTGTCACATAAAGCTAAGATGGAAGAGCTTGAAGCCATCAACACCCAGATTCAGGATGAGAATGCATTCCTAAGATGCAAGTTCTTAGCTCTTGAAGAATAAGTTGCAATTTTGAAATCAGAGCTTGAATCTAAGGATGAGCTCTTGATCAAATTGTAGTGTGGTGAACCAAAGAAGGTAATACCTTTTACTTCAGATGCAGAGACTATGACTGAGTGCACTATAAGTTATTCACCAAGTAATTCATCTTCTTCTTTCCATTTAGATTTAGATTCAAGTAATAATGCTTTTGGTAGTTTTGAGCAACACACTAGGGGTATAGGATCCAAATTGTTGATAAAAATGGGCTTTACTAGAAGAGGTCTTGGTCGAGATGGCCAAGGAATTACTAACCCAATACAAGTAGAGTATAGATCTCTTCATGCAGGTTTGGGTTACACTAGTGAGCAGGTGGATATTGGAGAAACTTCTTCCATGGCTAAAGGAAGACAAGATTCTGATAGTAAAGGACCAAAGCCACTAGTAGAGCATGTGCAGTGTAAGAGGATACATAGATGAGGTATTGAGATTCCACCTCCTAATTGCTACACTAGAGTTAGCTCTAAATCTTCTGATCCACTTTTTATGTTTAAGAAATTTGGATTTAACATTCTGAAGATGATGAAATCATTCCCTTGCACTTTTTGTGTGATGCATAACCATAGTGTTGCATTTTTTTGGAAGAGACATGCCTTGATTAAGCATATTTCACGTGTTAAAAATCATTCTTGACATGGTAAAGTGAGAAGAGGTAAAAGGGAGACCTCACCTAAGAAGGTTTTATGCACTCATTTCCATATGAGTGGACATTAGATTGATCATTGTCTTAAACTTCAATCATCTTCTCATTCTAAACATGGTAAAACTAAGATGATTTATCAACCTATTAATAAGGTAAATGAAGTGAAATCAATACATAATGATATTAAGGAATCAACTAAGGAAATCAAGTTAACTAGGCAAAAAATTTGATTAAGTGGATTAATAATGCACTTATTTTTCAAAGAATTGTTAAGAATTATGCTTTGATGATGCATTAGTAGAGCTTGTGAGAACACTTTGAGATAGGTTTATCATTCAAATTTTTTCAATTCTCACCTTATGTCAAATAGCTCTATGTTTTTGGAAACTCGTATTTATGCTGAGTGAGTTGTCTGTAGGACTTGAACTCATTTGATCAGTTGGAGATAATAGCAGAATGCATGTTGTGGGTTGAGTTAATTTCCTAATAACACTTTCTCATTTTTATCTGATATTTTTAGAATGTATCTATTTTTGGCATATAGATGCAATGTAAGACCCTATGGGCATGTTTGGATGTTAGGCAATATACACTTTATGTTCTTTGTGTTTGCTTATCATTGTAAGTCCTATACCAGAGCATTATATTACAACATGTCTACAACATTTCATGTATGTTGTCGACATTAACACACTTGTTTTATAGTTACATTGGGAATTGTTTCAATTTATTGACAGTTTACCACTTTACAAGATGTGACATAGGCAGATAGTTTTGGTATGTTGTGATCAATTTATTGGTAGTTGCAAATTCATATACTCATGCCATGTTGTAGGCATTTTCACTTGAGTTATGAATCATTTATTTTTCCAATGTTTATCTCTTGATATTATTGGGTTTTTTTTGATGTGATGTAGTAGACCAATTATCAATTTTTAGGAGATAATAGACTTTTGGAGACCAAAATCCTCTTTTATGGGGAGGTGTGATATGCTATTCAATTCAAAAAAGTTTCCAAATCATGACAAAACCTCTTTCACAGCATATAGATCATCTAGATCTTTCTAATGCTTATGATATTTTGAAAAATGGACATCGTATGCCCAAGTTATAGGTTGCTAAAGTTATTTTTTGACAAGAAAAATAAGGAGTTGTTGCAATGCGTGGCACAATTTAAATGCGACAAGTGGACCAATCTCTTGTTGAAATGTGGCAGTATATTCATGCAAAAATTTGGTTTGGTGTTTGGTTTGGTTTCATCCTCTAATCTTTGACAACTGTCATATGGAGATCCATGGGCCCCGCTATTGGCTCGCTGGGGGCCCTTAGTGAAGGTTGACACACTTGATTAAGGAGGGGTGCCTTGGCCTCCATCTCATAATGCATTGCATTTAACTTTTCTTTTAAATCATAATTTTGTATCCACTAGATGCATGTGGGACAATTCAATTATATGTTTGTAAGGATTTATAATTTTCCTTGGTAAGACTTTGCAATTCAAACTTACCAAGCCCCATACCCCACATGGGAGAACCAATACTTGCCACATTGCTATGCCATGAAGGCCCTTCCGACAACCATGCCGAGTCATTTTTCATGCCTCAAGATTGAAGATAGTTGAGTCAAGATCAAAGATCAAGCTATATCATGTCTAATGTTGGTGTTTATGCTAAGCTCAAAGAGTGAGTACCATGCCAACTACATTTGGCCTTGCCACAAATATTGAGATTGAAGACTGAGCTACATCATTGGTGGATATGTTTAAAGTTAGCATATATGCTAATCAATAAACAACCAAAAAATAAGCCAAGTTAGAAACCATGATATATTTATCACCTTAAGCCCACCAATAGGGGTGTCGACATTGTCTAAGGTGGATGCCAGCCTTTAAAAAGTCATCAAAGCTGATCCCATTTGCCAATGTGGGACTAAAGATAAGTATGAAGCACCTAAATAGAAGGCTAAAGACTTGAATCGTGGACCTCTCATGTAAAAGGGATAGGTCTTGACCAACCAAGCTATAGATTTAGAATTATTTTAAAAGGAGCGAACTTGTATTTGAAGGTAAGCTTCTGCCCGACTATGTATAGGATAATTATAAACCCGCTTACAATATTTGGCCATTTTAGAGCCCTTAAAGGCTGAACTAGAGCTTAGAGTAAACTAAAAATTTGTTTAGAATTCTGATATTCTCTATGATGTATATTCATTTGCCTATTTTAGAGTTTAGTGATGTCATTTTGAGATACGTAAATTTCCAATTTTGATTTGGAGAAGCCTCTGCGTGTGATTCACAAAGGTGAAGGATGTGCTGAGTCAGCCAAGGTCTTTCGAAGGTCTGGTCACTATTATTTCAAAGAGATATGATCTTTTATTATTTGTAATTATTATTTTGGCTTGCAAATTTAACAACATTAATGGATCAGTTTGATAAGAACCTGGGGACGTAGGAATTCTGAACCCCATAAACAATTTCTATGTTATTGATCTTTGAATTCATTTTTGCATTTTAGTTTTCAATTAATTTGCAGATTATAATTTCAGATTTTAATGAGAATGCAAAAATTAATCATTTGATCATTTACGGGAAATTGAGTAAATCAAGAATTTGAAAAATTTGACAGTTTTAATGGATAACTGATGTGATCTTTCAATTCACCTTTATTTCAGTTTTGAAACTTGATTTGAATCAAATTTGAATTAGTTTTTAATCATTCCAACATCTTATAAGTTGAGAAATTTTTTCTTCCAATTCAATTTAAATTTTGGAATTGAGAACCTAAGAGATCTTGGTAAACATTTTTAAAAAGTAGTGAAGTTCCTACTGGTGTTTACGGATCATCTAGCTTTGTTGAAAATTCCACATTCATCTCACACTATTAGATCATCTCTACCTAGATGAATGCACTCTGTTGGTCTTGATCCATTAGATTTTTTCATTTGCTCCACACCATTGATCAGACGGTGTATGCTCAGCCACATACCATCGATCTTTGGGAAGATGCTCGAGCTTTAATTTTTTGTCCATTGTTATGCCACTTGTCATCTTTGTGTTTGATCATAGGTTATTTCACTTTTCAAACTTCATTTTTCACTATCAGATCATCTTCAATTGATTGAACACACTCTATCTGATTGTAATTTGAGGGGTTAAATGACATTAGATACTCACTATTATTTTTCCAAAATTATGACACTTGTCACCTTCTCACTTATCTTAAGGATCCATTAAAGTTTTGACTTAATACACACCATCAATCAAAATGTGTATGCTCAACTATATGTTATTAATCTTTGGGGTCATTCTAAATATTTAATCATGAGCCATAGGATTGACACTTGTGGCTTCCTTGCTTACTCTAAATCCTTTGAATTGTCAATGTTGATCTCACATCGTCAGATCATCATTTCTCAATTAAATGTGCACTATCAATCTTATAGGTAATAAAAATAAGCTATGTCAAGCTCAAGAAATATAGAGATCTTAGGCTAAAGTTTTGGACTAAGGTTTTATTTGTGTTGATAAAAACGATAAAATCTTAGTTTAAAATTTTAGGCTAAGTTTTAAAACATGATAAAGTGACCCCACAGATAGTAAAAGACATGGCATAAAATTTTAGCTTAAGGTTTTTTTTGTATTAATAAATTCATTTAAAACTTTAGGATAAGGCTATAGGCTAAGTTATAACATAATGAAAAGGACCATGTGATTACCTTGTAGACACTAAGAAACTACACACCTATTTTTAGATGTTGAAGTACCCCTAGGGACTCAATCCTGACCTCTCAATTATGAACCAAACCTAACCCAAGTTAGAATTTACCTACTAGATAACTCACCCATTTTTAACCCAACTTGACCTTTGACCCTCAACCACCAATGATCACCTTAACATATCAATTTTTAGGCATGACTAATAATGGTCATGTTTCCACCTCCTGAATAATCAAACTTTATTCAAATATAATTGGATTTTTTATAATTATCTCATCTATTTCATATAAAAAATAATGCATGGAAGAGATAAATTTGGACTGCTTGTTTGAACCTCTTTTCAACATTTTATTTCACCTCTCCTTCCTTCCTATAAAGAGAGAGGAGGAAAGGGTGAATGGAGGTCTAGAATCAATCAATCATCCATATCCTAAGATATAATCCCTTGTATTAGCATTCCCTTTTTAAAGTGTTCTTCTAGTGAACTAGCAAGTGTGATAGAGATCTAAAGTGTTTCCATCCATCAACAAACAACAAAGTGCTGTTACTCTACCAAAACTACCCTAGACTACACTAATGAGTTTATCATCCAACTACCTCAACCATTCATCAGGTCAACAAACAACAAGCTAAGTATCTATTTTTAATCATTCAATTACTTTATTTTTATTTCATAATCAACCTAGCCCAAACCCATATCTCAAAATCCTATTCTATGATCTCATCCAAATAGCCTTTTCTTGACTAGACCTGACCCATAGTAACAAATAATGGTCACCCTAACTATTGATGGTATGTTTCAATTGTTGATGGTTATCCCAACTACCAAAAAATACTCTAAATGCCAATGGTAACCCTAACTGTTGATGGTCACTATGTGACAAAATAATAGAAATCTATTTTCACCCACTAGACCTTAACCAAATCCAACTCTTAGACCCTCTACTTGATCACAGAGCCCTAACCTATTTTTTGAATCATACCTTACCTATTTAGCATTAATATTGACCATCTTATTGTTTTAATTAATTAATTTCATCTAGTCTTTCATCAAGCACTTCTTGTACTTAATTTCATTACCTTCTATTATTTATGCAAGTATTTTATCTTTCAAAACTTGATTGCTTAAAAGTGTGGATTGACATCCTCCAAGGAAGATCTTGCTTCTTAGATCTAGCTTGCTAAGCAATCCACCCTAATATCTATCTAATAAAACCATTTGTTTGAGTGCTTTCTTATTTTTAGGTCATTCCTCCCAAGCTAAAGAAGAGTATCTACAACCATCTAGACCAATATGCACATATCATATTAGGTTTTTATACCATACCATTCTTGAGTTTCTTTTCTCTTTCTTTCAAAGAACATAAGAGAAATTTATTTGAAACATTTTGACATGCTAGGTGGGACCCTTGAGTCTTTTATTTGGTTCATAGTTACATCTAGGTGCTTTTGTCTTCTTATCTCTCTGCTCATACATGAAATCAAAGTTTGTTTTTGGAATTAAAACTAATTGCATCCATTATCTACTTGCTTATTTTAGGTCACATAGCTTAATTAAAAAGTAATCAATCATAGCTTCATTCTTGTCTCACGTAAAATACCAAACCACTTACATCTCAATAAGCATTAAACATTGACATAAGGATTGACTAGGATTTCATTACATAATGGTCACCTTTCTCAGCTATCCTACTTGGATTTCATCACCAAGGGGAAAACTAAATTAGCTCTCTAGTTGAGTATAATCTCTAAAAATTAGTATATCTTAGCTAAGCACCTGACTCCCTTATAATTGTGGTGTCTGAAGGGAGGGGGTAGGCCCAAACATCAAACCATGTATTGATCTCTAATATAGATCTCTTTGAGAGCCTAAACACAACCTAAAACCAACCATAGACTTCTTTTCTAGTACTTACTCTACAAGTCAAATTTAGATCACATAGTTCTTAAAGCTTAAGGCATAAGACAAAAGAGAGACTAAAAGGAATCTTAATTTAATGTGATTTAGAGTGTGCTTTACTTCCTTGACTTTTCTTACCTTCTCTTTGTTTGAGTTGTGAGATTGTTTATATCTTCTTCTTTTCCTTGCATGGTTTTAACAAGGAAATAACTAAGAAACCAAGCAAATTAGGACCCATCTTCTAATCATCCACCTTATTATTCTCCATCATCCATGGAGTACATCTCAAATGAAAATATTTCTCATCATCCTTCTAAGAGTCCTACCATCCCTCAAATGGTTGCCCAAGGTGATGTGGACTTTGCCACCTTTCTAGATAATAACCCCATAGCTCTTCAACATTAAATTAACACTATATTCCACCATGCCCCTACTTCAGTTCCACTTATTGACCTACCCTAAGACATGCCATCCCACCTTATGGATGACACTTCTATAGCCACCATCTCCACCCAACCTCTAGTAACCTAGGCATCATCTTTTACCAATAACCCCACTGACACCACCATTTAAAACCAACCTACTCAATCAAGAAACATTCAAGTACCTTCCTCCCTAACTAATAACCCTCCTAGTATAAGAAATACCCAACCTTTTGGCACCGGTACCTCCCTTACTATAGGATTACCCTCTGCTAGTGCCATCATCATTCCTCTCACTTCCAACCTACCTGCCTCCACTCTATTTTAAAGTTTTGTGGTTCCCATACCTTTTACGCTTCCACCCATCAATGCTAAAGTGACCACCTAACCTTTACTTACTAACCTAGCCATACCTCCTACCCATCCTATGTTAACCTCTCAACACATGCCTACCATGCCAAACCCAAACTACATCTCTAACCCATAAAGTTACTTACCTCTACCTTCCACCCAATTTCCTATCTCCATGTATTCATAGGTGGCATTGTCTCAACCACCCATGACCACATACCAACATGTGGTAGCTTCTCAACCACCCATCATCTACCCATACATTACACCTAATTAAACCCAAAATAACCTACCTTACAACTATGGGGTTACACAACCCCAAACCAACCTTGTCAAATGTTAATGGACAAAATTACTACTTTGGAGTCATCCATTTATAGAGCTCATAATATTTTATCATATGATGAAATCTATAATTAACCAATTCACCCATCCATCCCCATTCGACCATATCCTCCTCAATGTGAACTTCCAAACTTTTTGAAGTTTGAGAATAAGGAGGACCCTCAACAACACCTAAGATCATTTAGGAAATCATGTTATATGATTGGATATGATGATTCTCTCCTTCTTTACACCTTCCCCATGTCTCTATCAGGTTCAGAACTAGATTAGTATAGTGCTCTTATAAAGTACTCCCTCTTTTATTTTTCTAACTAACTCAAAGTTTCTTAGATCAATTTTCTATAAACATCTCTAAGAAAGTCTCCATCACTAATCTTTACTCCATTCAACAATTTGATGACAAATCCATTACTGACTTCATGTATTATTAGAGAAGTCTCATATATTAGCTCTCCTTTTCTCTACCCCAACTTGAGCTAATTGAACTCTTTTCTTGGGCTTGTGCCAAACACGTCTCCTCTACTTTATAGGTTCAAAGTTTTAGGACCTTTGATGAGGTTTTCACCATGGCACAAAAACTAGAGAATAGGGCCATTGATGAGGGGTAGTTGAAACTAAGAAACAAGAAATATACCTTCAAATCAAATAAGGCTTCCTATTACAAACCAAATAACCAAACAAACGCTAAATCTAAGAATAAGGGAACAATGAATGTGGTTGTCCTTAAGACTTCCCATTCACCTATTGTTAACCAATCTAACTCTTCCAATTCCTCCAATTAAAATACCAAAAACCCAAGCTGTAACACCCAAAAACAATTTACTCCACTTGGAGAGTCATATGTTTTAGTCTTGGAAAAATTGTTAAAATTCAATATTATACAACTTCCCCTAATCAATCCTCCACAATCATTCAATTCTTCTCATCTTGCACCTAGTTGGTACAAGAGAATGAATTATGCACCTTCCACTAAGTCATTAGACATGACATTAGTGGTTATAACACCTTTAAGAATGTCATCTAAACTCTCATTGATAAGGGGGATCTTGTGTTGGATAACCCTAATGCACCCTTGGACCAATCACTTGACATTTTTAGACAACCATTTCATAACCACGCTCCTTCTACCAATAATGAAAATAATGCAAAATCTTCTCATTCTCATGAAACCAATACTATCAATATGGTTCTTGCTAAACTTACTACTGAGGAAACCATCAACCAAATCAAATCTTACCTTACTCTACTTATTGAGGTAGTGGAGTCACCAACCTATCCTTTTATATGCATTTCATAAGAGGAAACCCTTTCCACTTTATCATTTTATTCCATCAGACAATAATCTTCCCTTCCTTTAAAAATCACTCCTAGGGAAGAAACCACTTTGCCTGAATCTCCCACCAAGGAGTTACCTTCTTAGATATTAGAACCCCTAGATCAGGAAAAGGATGAGGTAACTATTCCTCCTCCTCAAACCCTAAGACTATCCTTTGTATCCACTATCAGAGGATTTAGACCTATCTATAAACCTTTCTCCAAACTAGTTAGAAACATAGAATTCATATCCGATCCTAACCTAGATAGGAACACCTTTTGGAAACATATTGGACTCCTATATAAAACCTAGTAGGAGCCCTCTTTTTTAGAACAACCTACCCTTTCTAGTACCAAATCCACTATCACCACAACTCAACCTTTAAACACCCCTTCCCAACAAACCATAACAACACCACTAGAACCAAATTCACCTAAAGCCATAAAATCACCTTCTATCATTTTAACCAAACCCACCAAGAACCTTTGCACATTTCCTACCCATGACATTACTCACCCATCAATAAATTTGGACCTAATACCACTAAACCTCTCAAAAAAATTCCATGCTAAACCAACAAAGAAGGTAAAACCACCTAGAAACCCAAAGATCAAAACTTTGCCTCCCTTTTCCATTTTCCCTCTATTTTGGGACCCTATCCCTCTACACTAATTTGGAAACCAACCTTCCTAATCAAAACCCAACCACCACTTTTGGTTACACCATTGATTTTACTTTCATCCACACCTATTTTCATTGAACCACCAATGGGCATACCTCCTATCTCCCAAATGGATATAAATAAACCAATTATCTCCTAAACATCTACCCCAACACTTTATAACCCCAAACCCTTAACCTATCTACCAAAAATAAAACCATCCAATAAGGACATCCTTACACCAAAGTTTTTGACCATTAAAACCACTCCTAAAAGGGCTTTCACACCCATTACCATACCTAATCCCTTCATGCATTTGACACCATTATCCAAGTCTTACTCCACCATCCTATAGAGGATATTAAAAACATATTATTTAACCTTTCCACCTATTAGACCATTTAACCCACATAGTCCTAAACCATCTAGGTACAATGACAAATTCATATGTTCATACCATAAGACACCTAGGCATGACATAAAGAATGATAAGGCTCTCCAATCATTAGCCCATTAGCTTTATCATGAAGATGAATTATTATCAGACAAACCCCCTATGAATCCAACATCAATATAAAAACCAACAACCATCAACCAATACCTACCTACCCTTCCACTCTCACCTCAGGGTGAAGAAGAACTAAAGTAGTTACCTAACCTAACTCCTCCCCTAATCTATACCATCTATGTGGTCACATGATCATAGGCTCAACCAAAGGATAAGGGAAAGATAAAGGTATCCATTATATGGACATTACCCCCTTAATCCACCTAAGCACACATCCAACACCAAGTAAAAACTTTAACTAAACCCAAAGTTTCCATCTTGAGACCCTCTCACCCTAATCCATCTAAATCAATCCAGTGAGTAGTTCTAAAATAACTTCACCAAACCCCAGTGAAGATGAGTTTGTATGAACTAATCAAAACCTCACCCCATCATTACCAAGTAATGGTAGAATCATTTTAATCTATAGAGGTTTGAGAAGAAGACCCATAACCTTTATTAGAGCCCTTCACATTTCCAACATTTTTACTTTCAGGATTGAAAAATACCTTCCATCCATCTAGATGACTCAAATCCTCCTCTCTTCATTACCACCTATATCAACCAGACCCACATCAAGAGGGTTATGATTGATGGGGGGGATAGTATCAACATCATCTCCTCCCACACATATAACCAACTCAAATTACCTGAGAGCATCATGCCATAAAACTTAACAGTACTCTAATGATTCAATAATACCATGACCATAACTTTAGGAACTACTATCTTTCATATTCACCTAGGACCATGCATGATTATTGAGATCTTATATGTGGTAAAAGGTGAGTTCTAATATAATGTCTTATTAGGATGTGATTGGATTCATTCCATGGGTTATGTGTCATCCACTCTACATCAATATGTCAAATTTTATCATGAAGGTCAAGTGGTTACCATATAAGCTGACCCAAGACTTTTCACATCATATATCTTGACATACCAACCCAATGACATTCTCTTTCCTCCATCTAACAAGCCTTCCCTAGTCAAAGATGAAACCCTATCTTTTGTTACTAATGAAACATCCACCAGTTCTTCTATCCCTTCCAACTAAATCCCCATAACAGACCCTTTAGAATCAACATTTTAACATATTTCATTTGGGGAATATCACCTTCTCACCTTTGATGCTTTCCCTACTCCTCAAAAATATGGGAAACTTGACCACCAACTTGGTTATGACCCCAATATCAGAACAATTATTCCTATCTAACCCTCAACTTGTCAAACCAATTTCTTCTATGGGGGACTTGATAAACCCCTTAACACTTGCACCACCTCTTTTTCACCTCAACCATTCACCTTAAGATTTTCCTATCTAGATAAACCAAAATTTTCCAAAACATACCTCTACTGGTGTGCTTGAAAGGGATTTGGCCTAGGTTAGTATGAACATAGACCACATGAGTTACTTATAATCAAAAATTGAAAACCTCACAAAAATAATGGCCTCAATTTTATGCCACCTAAACAACAAAACAACCTACTTCCCATTACCATCATTAATGAGGAAAGCCCATCCTTACCATGCACTCCACCATCGATAGCTGATGATTCTAATATCAGCCCTCCTAACTTTTCTTTTATCAACATGATCAGCCTTAGACCCTTGACTTATCAAACAAAGGGGGTGACCATAACCATTCCTCTAACCCATCCTAAGATGATAGGCAATTACTCTCTTACCATTAATACCATTCAATGTCAGGATGATAATTCTATTCTCACCTATCTTGGTGCCCCATATTCCTCTATCCATAAATCCCTACCTTCAGAGACTTCAACCATGTTGAATGAATCCACTATGGATATCAACTTGGGTACTTTGAATAACCCACACATTATCAAAATTAGACAATCACTAAATTTTGAGGAGCTTCATGACTTCTCTTCCTTACTACAAGACTAAAACATAGCATTTCCTTGGTATTATAGTGACATGCCAAGAATTGACCCCTCCATCATTACCCACAACATAATCACCAACCATGATGCCAAGCCTTTTAGATAGAAAATTTAGTGAATGCACCTTTAAATATCCCTTCTCATAAAAAAAGAGCTCTAATGTCTCCTATTCATAAATTTTATTCAACCCATTGACTATCCCTAATGGGTTTCAAATGTCATACCTATCACCAAAGCCACAGAGGGATTACGTATTTATGTCAAATTTCATGATCTCAACCTTACTTGACCAAAATATTACTTTATTATACCAAACATTGACCAATTAGTTGATCTTATAGTTTGCCATGAGATGTTATCTCTCGTAGATGGATTATTAGGTTACAATCAGATCCTAATTACCCCTGAAGATCAACACAAAACTAGCTTTATCAGCCCATAGGGGACTTTTTGCTATAGGGTCATGCCTTTTAGACTAAATAATGTTGGTTCAACCTACCAATGTGTTATGACTGACATCTTCCATGACCTTATCCATAAAATCATTGAAAACTATGTCAATGAAATCCTTAGAAAATCCAAATGTTAAAAGGATCATTTGGTCATTCTTAAGATCATCTTTGAGCACCTCATCCATTACCATGTCTACCTTAACCCAAACAAGTACATTTTTAGGGTCTTGTCGAGGAGGCTCCTTGGCTTTATCATCTCCCTTCAGGGAATTAAGGTTGATCCTACCAAAATCAAAGCAATTCTCAACATGCTTCCTCTAATCAACCTTAAGTAACTCTACAGTTTATAGGGGAAGCTCCAACCCATTCATCACTTTATCTCCCAAATCTCAAATCAATGCTAACCCTTCCATCACATTATAAAAAGGATGTATCTTTTAAATGGAATAATGAATATTAAAAGGAATTTGATTCACTCAAAGAGTAAATTTTGTCTCCACCTATTCTCACTCCTCCCAAAGATGATCAACCTTTCTACCTTTATATCTTTGCCATTAACCACTCCTAGGGGAAATTCTTGCTCATCAAGATAAAAAACACAAAGAGTAATCCATCTAATACATTAACTACATGATTGTAGAGTAAAATACTTGGTACACCCATACCGAGAAACTTTGCCTAGCCTTGGTCTTCATGGCAACCAAACTCTGCCATTACCTTCTCAACCACAAGACCTATGTCATGACCAATGCTAACCCACTCAATTATATGCAATTTAAACCATACCAAAACCAATGTATGGCCAAGTGGATCATGCTTTTAGCTAAGTTTGAACTTGATTTTCTTCAATAAAAGTAAATTAAATAAAAATTCATTGTTAACCAATTGTTTGATGCACCCCTAGCAAATGATCACCCTCCTTCTCTTGAGTTTCCTAATGAGTCCATTACAACCCTCTCTCAGGGAGACTTCACCCATCAAGTAACCATGTTATTCAATGGATCAAAGAGTCAATGTGGTAGGGGAGTTGACATTATCCTTATCTCCCTTCATAGTGAACCTCTTCCTTTCTCCTTCAAGCTATATTTTGAATGCACCAACAACATGGTTGAGTATGAAGCCCTAGTAATAAGCCTTCAAACTACATTAGCCTTAGGATTCAAAAAGATAAACATATTTTGTGACTCTTAACTAGTGGTCAATCAAATAAATGGCTCTTACCAGTGTAAAAATGATGTTTTTCAATATTACAAATAAATAGCTGACATACTCTTAGCCTCATTTGAACACTATCATATCTAAACCACCCCACAATCTATGAACAAGTTTGCCAATATGATTGCTTCCCTTGCGTCTCAAATCTTGTCTACACCCATTGACTCTAAGCTATGTATCATTATACATAGACTTACCCAACCTTATTATATCAAACTAGACTCTCCCACCATCTTTAATGTGGAGGAGATCCAACCTGACCTTTGGTATTAGTAGACCTTTAACTATCTTAACCTTTCCATCATTCCTTCTAGTCTTTTTAGGAATTCTCAAAGAGAATTTATTTAGATCACCTCCCATTACACCATACTAGGAGAAATCCTTTATAAATGTGGCTTTGATGGTATTCTCTTTGAATTCCTATGTAGTCATGAAGCCTCTCATTTTATTAGAGAAACATATGATGGGATTTACGGAGGACATTTTAGTGGTCTAATTATCGCTAAATGTGTCCTTCACATTGGCTACTACTAGCCTAACCTCAAACAAGATTATTGTGATTATGTGAAAAAGTGTGTTAAGTTATAATAACATGCCATTATATATCATGCACCTAGCCATAGTCTTTAGGTATCCAAATATTTTTATCCCTTCTCACAATGGGGTCTAGACTTTATTTGAAAATAAAACCCCCATTCTTCATAGTGACATCAATATATCATCACTACAACTGAATATTTCACCAAGTGGGTAGAGGCTACCCCTTTCATTTTAACTAAGGATAACAAAATCATTGACTTTATCAACCATAACAACATCTACTATTTCAGTGTTCCACACAAAATAATCACTAATAATTGTAAATCTTTTAAGAATAAGCAACTCCAAGGTCTTTGTGATACATTTGACATTAAGCTCAATTTATTATCACGCTATCATTCATAAGCTAATGGATAAGTCAAGGCCTATAACAAAACTCTTAACAACATGCTAACCAAAATGGTCAATGTATTTAGTTAGGATTAACATTTCCACATCCAATTCACTTTATGGGCATATCGTACTAGCATTTAAACCCCTATAGGTGATACACCTTTCTCTCTTGTGTTTGGAGCAGAGTTTGTCTTGCCTCTGAAAGTCAAAATTACATCTCTTTGCATATCCCTATGTGATATTATTTTGGAAGATGATTATCATCAAGAATGTTCAACCTAGCTTGAATTACTTGATGAGCATCATTTAGTTACTCTTACCCATCCTCTTGTCTATCAAGAGATAGTCAAATGTGCCTATGACAAACACCTTACAGTATGAGAATTCAACATTAGAGATCTTGTCTTAAAGGAAAATCAACATGTGACCAATATGGAGAAAATCAATCGAGGCAAGTTTACTTTTAATTGGCTTAGACCTTATATCATAATGCAAAAGTATGGATCACGAGCTTACTAGTTATCCTCTCTTGAGGGAAACCCAAAGCTTGAGGCCCTCAATGCTTCATATCTGCATCCTTTGTTTTGTTAAAATGGATCAAACTCACCTTTTTTCTAACTTAATTTCATCCCTTGCTTTTAAACTACATTCATCTCCCTATTCTAGGGGTAATTGATTAAAACTGAATCATGTGATTATCCATCACAATCATAGCCTAATATCAAATAATGGGTACCATGGCTCTATTGATGGCATGATTTTATGGTACTTTCTACCCCTTTCCTAAGATGGATCTCCATGGTTTTTTTCACCTCAACCTCTTTCAAACCTACTCAATATTCTTGTGATTTTAGTTTTACCTTCATAAAAGGAGACCCTTTGAGCCTATATTAGAAAGTCTATGTCAAAAAAAATCAAAAGAAAAGTCATAACCAAAAACAATCATGGGCCATTTCTAGCATTCATAGATTACTCCCCTAAAGGACAAATGCCAAGGACATATCAAAATTATTCAAAGTAAGGTAGAATGCTCCTTTAAAGGATAACTACCAAAAACATTAAACAAAGCACTTAAACTTAGACCATTTCCTTGAAAGATGGTTGAATAATGCATTTGTTAAAGCATATTAGTTTATTGGAAGCTTCCCACATTGATCAGCTTCCCTAACCCTTTCCAACAACAAAAAAATAACAAAATACCCATTACCCAACATAAAACATTAGTAAAAGAAAAATAATTTTGAAACCCACAATCTGCTCTCATGAGTAGACTTCCCACATTGATTAGTATACATCTTATATGGCATAGAACTATTTATAATGAGTCTTTGGTAACCTCTTGAAGAGGCATGCTATTCTCATAAGAGGGTTCCATTTTCATCCATCTCCCCTTTATACACTATAAGCAAGGGTTTTTTTTATCTCATTTGACATAACATGATCAAGACACCTTTTTAACCAACCAACGAATGTTAATGTGAAGCATTTGATGGGCTTATGTTTCTTAAGCCAATATAAATTTGGTTTTTTTTTATTCCTTACCAAAGAATAAGCATCATGACCTCTTTGTATCCTCTCACAACTAGTTGATATATTCCCTTAGACATCTGTCTCTTGATTATCTACCCTTTCTCAAATCTAGTTTTGCTATTTAACTTACTTTATGTGTTTCACCTTGAACAAAATGACCATAATCATAACCACATCAAATCATCATCATATCATAAACAAAGAAAAAACATTATTATCATAAACCATATTCATGAACATACTCATTACCATCAACATCATAACATCCATGAACAATAAAGTAATAAACCACTTTTAACACATGTCTAAATCTAAATGAGGAAGTATATACTCATTAAATCAACAAACCAATTTCACCATAATAATATTAGCATATAAAAATCATAGAAAAAACCATCCATAAATAACATCATCAAGAATAATAGTAATAACTATCATAAAACTCATCCTAATCATCCATAAACAACATCATCATCATAAACAATAACAACAAACCATAAACAATAATCCATGTGATCAACATCATATCATTTTACATTCATCATGAAAATGATTATCATATCAAATGTACCAAATATAATCATCATATCAATATCATCATGAACATAAATAAAAATCCATCTCATCACATGCCTAGCTAGGTGAGTCTATATCAACATCCATATCCCTATCATCATGAGCATAACCATAATAAATAATCACATCATCAATAATCAACATGATCATCACAACCATAAACCATAATCAATAGACAAAGATAATATCTATAAATCATGAGTCTATAATCAACCATAAACATCATCATGTATACAAAAATATACTTCTATCTCTCAAAATAAATATACATCTCACCACATTAAATTGTAGGTTGGTATCAAAATCATATACATCAACATATGTAATTTATCATAATCAAACAATGCCCTTGGGGAACCATTACCTCCTAGTGCCTATCCTCCTGATGTACCTACCTATCCTCTTATGGATGAAACCACTGACCTAGTGTTGCCATGATATCACCTCTAGCCATACTAGTTCTATAATCACCCCATCAAGGTTCATCGAGACAACATCTAAATACTATCACCTCATAATAACAGAGTTCCTCCACTATAGCTATGTACCTTTATATGGGAATACTGCCTAGTGGTCTTATAGGTGCTATAGCTCATCTTTTGGCCTATCTCAAGGAATCTCTCTCTTAGGTAACCAAGGCTAATGTAGCTATATCCTAGTCCTTCTCACCTATAATTTCAACTACCTAACCTTATGTTTCTACCAAATGACCTTGTAATGCTACAACAAAAGCCTAAACTATGGATAATGCCACTTGTGCCTTATCCCTCTCTAAAATAATTACCTATACATATAAGGAAACCCCCTAAACCTAAGCTTGCTAGCCATTTATCCTAGCTGGGTCAACATCTATCATCCACTGACCATCATCATCCCACCCAAAATCAACCATTATATATAGTTCTTGGTACCATGTAGGATATTATTTTATAACACCTATATCATCATAGTCTATCCACATGGGAAACTCTTCATGATCAATAAAAATATAAATTGGCTATGGCTTAAGAAGTAACATATCTACATCCTCCCACTTATATCTCAAGAATGGACCTGGTATATCTTGTACTAGGCCAAACTATCACTACACCCTGTCAAAATGAATGAGGTTTATCTCACCCTCTCTTGCCAAAAATCCATATATAGATTTATAGGGATAGTGTATGTCTCCTATAGTGAGCCCACTTTAGAAAATAACATAGGGTATCCAGATCACATCTCTAACAACCAAGTCATCCAGTGCACCTTTGAAACAATCAATGTCATGAACCCCTTCACTTGGTCCTAAAAGGGAAAAATTAGATCTCTATCTCATAAAATTGACTCTAAAGTCCATCAGTGCATACCCCTCCCATGGAACCCCCATCAACCTCAACACCTAGATGTTCTCATAAGCACAATAGTGGATAAAAAATCTGATGCTAATACCATAGCTCTTATGGGTTCTGAATCCCCATAAATCCCTGTATATCTAAACCAATAACATAGGCACCCAATCAAACACTATGTGGCCCAATAACATCTTAAAAAATACCCCCAACAATAGATAAGGGAACCTCCCACTACTTGATTCTAGTATGAAAAAGCACAAAATGGATATCATCATCATTGTCAGTAGCCTTTTATCATCTATCACCCTCTAGTATAGTAGAATGTAGCTAAAGCCTTTTTTATGCCACCTCATAAAGTTGAGGTCATCTCCATATAATAGATCCATGAATTCATCCTTATCCTCCCTCTCTATATGATAAATTAGATCATCCCAAATGGGTAGCCATGTAATCCTATGGACGTCCTTTAGTAAGATGATCATCTCACCTATAAGTAATAGAAAGGTGTTTGTGGTAGGATCCCATCTCTTGATGAACACCATGATCATCACTACATCCCACATCACATGCTAGTAATGCATCATAAAAATAACTCCCACCTCCTTCATATGAGATTGATCATCTGCATCCATCCCTTGATGAATCTTAGGAAAGATACAAGACACTCTATAATGCATTTGGATCTACTCTTGTGCCTTTAAGGTTTGATATTTAACAAACTTAGTTCTCTATACTATTTTTGCCTATGAACTCTACCTATCACCCTAGATTATTTAAATATTTACTAAATTCATACATTATCCTTACCTATTTATATAATTACCTATTAAGCTTAAACCTTTAACTTACCCTTCAAAGATTCACCTTGACATCACTTTTTCAAACATTGCCTAAACTTTTTTTTCAAAAATGAAACTAAACCTTGTTGACTGCCAATGGTCATGGCGACCACTAATGGTCAGGAAGTAACCTCTAATGGTCCTTCATTAACCTTAGATGGTTATTAGTGACCACTGATGGTTACTATGGGTGGCTACTAGTGAATGCCCAAACCCTACCCTCATAAAAAACTACTAGACAATAGCTAAACACCTACCAATTTATGCCCTTACACTGTTGCTTACCCCTACCCAAAACTTGACTATATAAAATATCAACTACCATTTTGAATTTCAAATTTACACCACAAACCTTAAATCTATGTCATAATCCAACCATACCTACATCTATAACCAAACAACCACCTGAATTCAAATCAAAATGCATTTGCTCAATCAAACTACTTTATCAATTAAATATAACCCCTACCTCATTCCTTGATCATAATCAATGAGAAATATTGAGAGATGTTACCTGGCCATGCCTTTATCCACCTTGCATCCTAGCTAGGTCCACCCTCTAAATCTTGATCAATAATCCAACTCAACCATTCACTGATTCAACAAACTCCATTAATGTTTTCTCACACAAAATACTAGGGAGTAAAATGCCAAAGTCAAAATGTTCTAATGAATGAAAATGACTTATAGGCTCACTTTTTGTCTTTAACTTTTTAGGGTTTGCACCTTACTACCGATGATCAGTGTGACCACCAATAGTCAATCCCAAGACCCTTGATTGTTGATGATCAAGGCATTGGATTTTTCTCTCCACCCAACCAAATTTTAACCAAAATTATAAATAAACCAAGTGCCTATCCAACCCATTTCCTACCAATAGAGAATACCCATCCTCCACCCATCATTACCACTAACCACATTACCTCACCACTAGCCATTTTATCCCAAACTATTGCATGCTTTACAACAACCTTGCCTGGTCATTTTGACTACACCAACTAATCACCATGTTAAATGATTTTGAATTTGTATTACCTTTCACACACCCAACCAATTTATATCTTCTTGAGAACACTTCTTACTTTAATTAATTTTAGAAACACTAACCTCATCTAGGAGACTTCAATTTACAAGTGTAACTCAATCATCACATATGGTCACGTAATCCACTTGTCACTTGTCATTCTAGCATCGACCTAAATTTTTACCAACCATGGAAACCTAGTCGATATGTGATCTTGTCTATCACACTTTTATCACACTTTATGTGCATGTTTATGCTTTAGTGCCAAAACTATCACCCACCTTCATCATCACCTTAACTACTTATCGAACCCACACCTCATTTTGTTTCACTTCGTCAACTCCTAGTTTGAGTGGGAACACCTCCTCCCATACTCAAGAAACCATAACTTTTACCTACAATAAATTTTTGTTTTACCACTTGATGATACAAAATACATAACAAAAAGTGGAAAAATGTAGATATTGGAAAACTGTACACCATGGTTCTTGATGTTGAACAGCCCTAGGGACTCAACCCTAAACTCTTGACTACAAACCAAACCTAACCTAAGTTAGAATTGACCTAATGGCTAACTCACCCATTTTTAACCCAACCTAACATTTGAACCTCAACTATTGATGGTTACCCTAACCATTGATAGTTATGCCTGACTATCGATGGTCAGGTTTCCACTACTTGAACAATCAAACTCTAGTCAAATAAAATTGGATTTTTTATAATTAGCTCATCTAATTTGTGTTAAAACTAATTAATGTTAGAGCTAAATTTATATTTCTTGTTGAACCTCTTTTCAAAATATTATTGTACCACTCCTTCCTTATTATAAAGAGAGAGGAGGAGAGGGTGAATGAAGGTCCATAATTATATAATCATCCATATCCTACTCTAGATCCCCTTGCATCAACATTCTCTTTTATAGGTGTTCTTTTAGTGAACCAACAAACCAACAAGTATGATAGAGATCCAAATTTTTACCATCTATTGGTCAACATACAAGTACCACTACTCTACCCAAAATACCCTAGACTCTACCAATGAGTTTATTAGTGAACTACCTCAGCTGTTCATTAGGTCAACAAACAACAAGCTAAGTATTTATTTTCAATTATTTAGTTACTTTTTTTTTATTTTGAAATCAACCTAGCCCAAACCCATATCTCAAAATCCCATTATGTGACCTCATCTAAATAGACTTTTTTTGACCAAACCTAACCCATAGTAACCTCTGATGGTCACCATAACCATCAATGGTCACCCTGACTACTGATGGTCTATTCCAAATATTGACGGTCTATTCTAACCACTGATGGTCATTCCAATTACTGATGGTTACCCTAACCACTAATGGTCACCCTAACCATTGATGGTCACTATGTGACAAAATAAAAACAAGCTATTTTTACCCACTAAGCCTTAACCCAATCCAACTCTTAGACCCTCTACCTGATCATAGAGCCTTAAACTATTTTCTAAATTATACTTGACCAATTTAACATTAGTATTGACCTGCTTATTTATATAATTAGTTAATTTCATCTAGCATTTTATCAAGCACCTCTTGTACTTAATTTTAGTACCTTCTATTATTAATTCAAGTACTTTATCTTTCAGAACTTGAGTTTTTAAAAGTGTGGATTGATAGCCTCCAAGGAAGCACGTGCTTCTTGGATCTAGCTTGCTAAACAATCCACACTACTATCTATCTAATCAAACAATTTCTTTGAGTAATTTCTTATTTGTAAGTCATTATTCACAAGCCAAATAGGAGTATCTATAACTATATAAACTAATGCACACATAACATACCAGGTTTTTATACCATACCCTTCTTGAGTTTATTTTCTCTTTCTTCCAAAGAACATCAACAAAATTTCTTTGAAACATCACTAACCCATATGAATAAAGGGGGATCAAGACATAAAGGGACCAAATATAATATTTTTAGACTAAGCTTTGGTTGTGTTGATAAACATGACTAATCCTTAAAATAATAATTATAGTAAGTCCATGGCATAAATAATTATTCCTACACAAATTGTTCCCATGTAAATTTGAATTTAATTCAAAAGGACTTAGGCTAAAACACTAGACTAGGGTTTTTTAACATGATTCAAATGTAGATCCAATTAGTTTTTTTGACAAACCAAAGACTAGTAAAAGATCAATTTGACATTGAAGTACAAAACCCTAAGCATGTTCATTCCCAAATGAGATTCCATTGAGCCTACAATATAGAAACACAGACAATAATGATTAACAACTTTAGAATGGGTAAAACAATGATCACTTGAAAATATGTCAATTAATCCAAATGAGAACCAAGTGTGGATGATATTTAAATAAATATTATCTATTTAACATGTTAAAAACAACCTGATCAAGTAGGATATTTAATTCAAAACATAAATTTTTAAATTTGAAACAAGGGTCCCCATTTTTTAGAAATGGGGGTATGTTGACCTCAAAAAATAGTGAAATCTATGGGAACATAGAAATATGTTAGAATTTAGAGACTTTAGTTTAGAATTATAACTAGTCCATTTAATCTTTTTGATTAGGCACCATAGTTAAGATCAAGCCATAATTAAGATAAGTCTCACACATGCAGAACTAGGATCAAACATCAAAACATAGACACGCTATGTGTGTGCTTTGATTCCAATTACTAATTACCATGGGGTTTAAATAACAACTTCCAAATTCATGGCCTTGACCATTAACATTTACTTATAACATATTTAGATGTTCATTAAGAATCATGATTTAGCTCAAGGAAGGCTTGGGCATTTATTTAATGCCAACTAGGCATCTATATCCATGATAAAGATAACTTTAGCTCCAATCAAGGCCTTAATCCATTGTTAGCTAGGAATCAATAGCCCTAGTGGAGATTACTAGAATCACCTTTGCTTAAAAAATTTTTGAATTTTTTAATAAAGCTCTTATTTTTGTATTTTTTAGATATGTTTTTCTTTCCAACAAAGGTTGAGAACCAAATTATCCAAGTTTTATGAATTTTTCATAATTTTTACCCTATGACTTTGTATTAATAATTCAAACTTTCATCTTACATAAGCAATACTTTTGGAATCAGACTTAGATCAAGAAAATGCTTCAAGATTTTAGGAACAACCATCTTAGATACCAACCTTTACCAAATCCTCAAAACTATAAAATCAAGATCAAATTTAAATATCCATGATCAATCATTTAGAGAAGTCATACCCACATTTATGATTTGTTGAAATTTCATTAATTACATGTATTAGAGATTTAGGACTATCTTGAAAAGACATATTGAAAGGAGGGAACATAAATAAAGGAAAGGAAACACACAACAAGAAAACAAATATTTACATGCACTAGGTAAACATATATTTACATGTACTATATACAAGCAAAAAATAGGAAGGAAATAAATAGTAAATAAACTAATCTAAGCCTACCTACACTAATCCTAACTAGTCTTATAGATTACTCTATCTATACTTGTGGTGGAGAAGTAGAGAATTAGTACTTGAGATATTGCCCATTTATTGGAAATGTAAACTCTAATCCTTGCAAGTCCTTGAGCTTGAAGGTGTTATCTCCTAGTATGTCAATAATTTGATAGGGACCAATTTACAAAGGTGTGAATTTTTCATGATTTCCCTTAGGCTCATATGTTTTTTTCTAAATAAGAACCAAATCTCCTTGTTTGAACACCTTAATTTTAGAACATTTGTCAAACCATCTCTTCATTGTGGTTTGATGTCTACTAAAATTGGAAATATCTTCCTCTCTTACATCTTCCATTTGAATAATGTCAAGTAACCTTGAACTTGAAACTTCTTTATCCTCTTCTTCTATATACTCTTGCATAAAATTATAGTTTAGAAGCTTGAGTGTGATGGGGAATACTAATTCTTGACCATATATAAGTAGAAATGGTGATGATTTTAGACATTTCTTGGCTCTTATTCTATCAACCCAAAGGGTATACTTGAGTAACTTGTGCCAGGTTTTTGGTTTGTTAGCATCAAAATTTCTGATGGCTTTCATCAAATTCTTATTTGTTGACTCAGAGACCCCATTGCCTTGAGGGTAATGGTTTGATGAAAAAATTATAATAATGTTATTGCCATATGACCACTCAGTCATCTTAATGGATATAAAAGTAGATCCATTATCACACACTAGAGATACTATTATTCCAAATCTATTACACATGTTCTCCACTAAGAACTTAATCACATCCTCAATCCTGCATTATTTGGTTGCCATTGCTTCAGTCCACCTAGTGCAATAGTTTGTACCAATAAGCACATACTTATGTCCTTTTGAATAATTATGGTTGATGACCCCCAAAAAATCTAATATTTATTAAGCAAAGGGTTTATCAATCATTACTAGCTTCAATGGCATGGATACCTTAGGTTCTTTAGTATTGAAAATTTGGCATTGAGGACACTCTCTCACATGCTTGTGATCATATTTAAAGATAGTAGGAAAATAGTAACCAACCCTAAGGATATTATGTTTTGTTTTCCTTCCTAATGGGTGTCCACTTCTAAGCCTCTCATAGAAAGTACTTAGGATTTCACTAGCTTCCTCTTTAGAAAACATCTCAGGTATATCCCTTCATAGTTCTTCCTAAAAAGTATTCCATAGTTGATCAAGAAATGATCTACCTTGAGCCTTATATCTCTCCTTTTCTCCCTAGTTAACCCTATATGACAAGTTCCATTGATTAGAAAGGGGAAAACTGAATCATAATAATAATAATTGGGTTGAAAACTTTATTTTTCTACCTGCACAATACTTAACTTGGGATTAGTATTGGTAATCAATTGAATTAACCCTTGGAAACTTATCAATTTAGTAGCCATAGTTTAAAGACCATATTATTAAATTATAGACATACACTCACATTTTCTTTCCCCTAATTCACATTGAATAATCATGAGCTTAGTGGTAGGGTCTGGTAGTATTGCATGCACCTTATTCCTAAGGATATAATGCCTAAATTTTTTCACTACCTTGATTAAAGCAATGCTTATTTGTCAATCAGGGAATAGTTTAACTCATAATTTTTAAAATTGTTACTCTTGAATGAAATAGGATGATCACATCCATATATTTTATGAGTTAGAATAGCTATAATTATATATTCAAAAGTAAAAGAGTAAAGATAGAAGTCTTTTAAAAAATCAGGACTTTTGAATATTGGTGCCTGCATTATTGCTTCTTTTAATATCCTTGAAGTCTTTTATAGTTTCTTCATTCCATGTATTCTTGGAATATTTATTCAACATGTCATTTAAAGGTCTCAAAATTTATTTAAAACCAAAAATAAACTTACTCATAAAGTTAATCTTCCCAAAGAAAGATTTTAATTCCTTTCTACTATTAGGGGGTTCTATCTTAGATATATCATCTGTTCTATATAGGTCTATGGAAATCTCCTCTTTGGTTATAACATGTCCTAATAATTTTCCCTCAGAGACACAAAAAATACTTTTGTTTAGGTTGAGATAAATTCCATACCTCCCACATCTTTCAAATACCTATTACAAGTGTATGATATGATCCTCCCTATTTTTTGTAAAGACAATCAAGTCATCCATGTAAATGATAATGCACTTACTTATTAGACCTTATAAAGCATGGCCCATTACTATTTGGAAAGTTTCACCTATATTTATTAGTATAAAGGGCATTATTTTGTAGGTAAAAGTGCCCCACTTAGTTGTGAATGCAGTATTTAATCTGTCTTATTTATTCATAAGCACTTAGTTATAACCTAAAAATCCATCAAGAAAAGACATCATTATAAAACCACTAACAATTTGAATAACTTGATCAAGAGAAGGCATAGGGATTTTTAAAGTCTACACATAATATTATTTCCCCATTTTTATTACTAACTATCACTAATTTAACTACCCAAGTGGAGTGTCTAATGGGAAACACTATCTTTGCATCTAGAAGCTTCTTGAACTCTTTGTATATCAATGACTCTAGGATAGGGTTAACTGGTTTCTATTTTTGCCTAAAAGGCTTGTAGGCTTATTTTAAAGGTATGGTGTGAGTGATAAATATAGAATAAAAGATCTTTAGGTCATCATATGACCATGTCACAACATTTTTATACTTGGTTAACATCTCTTTAGATTTTCTCAACTCTTCATCAGTGCAAGTTGTCACAAGATTGACTAGTTGGGGTTGGCCTTGTGTTCCTAGGTCAAATCCTTTATAATATTTCCCATTCACCTTGGGAATCTTAACATTTTAAGATAGTTTATCTATTTCAAATATTATTTCTATGGAAATCATACCCTTTAGAATTTTATTTTAACTTAATTGCATAATTCTATCATCAATGTTGCCTTTATCAAGATCATTTTCATTGGCTTCATAAATGATGTGAGCCTAAAATACTCTTGAATTTTTTATGAAGTCTAAAATATATTGGTCATCACTAAATACCTACAAATGGTTGATTTTATCATGGACTGAGGGATATGGGACTAACTAAACACTAAGGTTTCCTAGTTTAGAGTCTTGGTTGGGCATAAGATTAGCTGCAGTTGAAGCTAGCTCATCTACAAGATTATTTTGTTCCCTAGGAATGGATATAATATTAAAAACATGAAAATATTTTATTAGGTCCCAAACTCTAAACTTATATTTCTTATGGTATGACAATCTGCACTGGTATTTGCTTCTCACTTAATTGACAATAGCTCTAAATCACCATGAACTAGTGGTTCTTTCACCTTATGTTTGATGGAAAATTTCAAACCTAATATCCAATCCTAATATTATACTAGATTATTAGTGTAAGAAAATTGAAGTCTGTATGAAGTACTAAATACTTTTCTAAGAGGATTAACCAAGATAATTCCTACACCAGAACTAGATTTACTTCTAACACTACCAAATTTTTTTTTCCATATTTTAGGCATATCATGAGTATCATTTGAGTCACATACCTTAGATGTGTCAAAAGTATAAAATATCAACTTAGAATTGGCTATGTTGACCCTCTCATTTACAACATTATACTTGGTGATCATATGTTTCATATTAGGCTCTCTTTCAGTTTTAATCTAATTTAGAACTCCCTTCCATGTCAGCCATATGTGTGAACAATCCATAGACATGTAACCATTCAATGATCTGGTTCATTGCTTATTCAAAAAAATTTCATAAACATTAGGAATATCTACCACTTGGATATCAATAAATTGTTGGATCCTTAGTTTAGCTGCAAGATGCATGTGAAAATTCAATAATTATCTAATTACTTTCACCATAGATTTATCTAATTGAGTAATAAACCTATAAAATTTAATTGGAATCAAACCTATTTTCTCACAAATACCTTTAGGCATGATGTTAGCAGAAGCACTTGAGGATAATAAACAATTATGTAAATTCTTACTGAATATCCTAACTATAAGTAAGAAAGGTGGAACATCTACCTTGTTATTTTACATAAAAACATTAGCATTTATAGCCTTTGGTGGCTTACCATGCTTATTAGATAAATATTCCAATAATAAATCCCTGTGCTCAGTGATTTGAGTTATTTTATGCAAGGTGATATTAGCGTTAATCTTCTTCATGTCCTCTACTATATTTTACCCATATTTAGTATAAGTACTAGATGAAAAAATATTATGCTTATAAGTACTTCCCTTGGGAGGCTTAGGGTTGTTGTTAGCTATGGGATCCAGAGAAGTGTCAAAGTTATTTGGTGGAGTAGAGGTGGTCAATGGTTTCTTCTACTCCCTATTCCTTAGAGGATAGGTCTTCTTCAAATATTGATGAAAGGCATGCACCTATTTAAGAGTATCCTTAGGCTCATTCTCTTCTTGGAATGGGAATTTAAATGTCTCCAACATCAAGGTTCTGTCTAAAGATTTGGATGATTTTGAAAAACTAGAGGTACCTATAGAATTATATTTGTTAGATCCACTTTCAGGTGTATTTAACTCATCTGAAACAACTCAAAAGCATTAAAATATTCAACGTAATCTAACTCATAATGATTTTAGGTATTGTGAACCCTATAATACTCAGTCAGTGCAACATCACAAATATTAATCTCAAGGTTATTATTTTCCCCTGATGATGACTCATTACTATTATTGTTATTTCTATTTTTACCATTATGAAACTAGTTTTTAGGCCTATTAAATCTTTGATGTGAGTAATTCTTATTAGATTTTTCCCCAATATTGCCTACTTACTTTTATAATTGGAGAAATTAAAAAATCAACTTTTGAACCATCTTAAGTAAGGATTTATTCTCATTATTTGGTACATATGAACCATGAACTTGATTGTTGTTACTAGTTATTTGCATCAAAGCTCTTTGTTCCTATGGATGATATCCATTTTTAGCATTGTTGTTCAAGAATCTTAAATTTTGGCCAAGATGAGAATGGATTAAGGGAAATTGGTTCAATATTGGTGTCTATTTTAAGGTAAGAACATTCCAATTGGTATTTAGAATGACCTTTAGTGATAGGAAAGTGGGGTTAACATTGGGAATGGCATACACAAGTGTATAAGATCTAGATGCTATATAATCCATAAAATAATGTAAACAACAAGATGGTGCATGGATATATGGTGTTAGAATTGGGATGTGAATGGGTGCTATGTTTAATATTTATGTGAGTGTAGTAAGAAATTCATGTAACATCATGATTGTTTAATATAAGGCCAAAAAATGAAGGTGGACATAGGCTAGTATTGTGATATCCACCATAAAAGCTGTGAGTATCGAGAAAATTTATTTATGTATGAAATAAATGGGCATATCTTCCCCTAGATATTCATGGTATGGTTATGTTGGCCCTCTATGAAAATCATTCAAAAAGTGTGAGATTGTTGGAAATGTGTTTTATATTTTCCATGTTTTACACTCTACTAAGCTATAAAGTCCATGGTTTTGGTAGCCATGGTTTGATACCCATGGTTTTGGAAACCATAGTAATGCTATCTATGGTATTTTAGGGAAAAAAAATTTTGATGTGCCTATGTATACTCACACATCAAGTTGAAAAAAATAACTTGATAGTGACTTATTTTAATGTAAATGGTCGAGTTAATGCAATAAATGAGTTACTTTTTTGGGTTTTTTACCCAAAAGGGTTTACCTAGGATAAATATTATGTGTATTCCATTTATCTTATTTTAATAGCTTAAATATTATATTAGTATTGTTTATATAATTTTATTTTATTGGATCTATTTTCTCTTCATGGTTGATACATTTATGAGTCATGTCCTTGTTAGTTGTACTATATTGACCTGACTGATACAATACTATGTTAGCCAACATATTTTTAAATGTATTACCCTAACTAATACTATTGTATTATATTTAAAGGTTAGTTAAAGATATTAGATCCATATATAAATGTCATATTTCATTCCTAAACCATTTAACACACTAATATAGTATGCTTTCACTCATATTTATGTTCTTAAGTAGTAGGAGTTATAGTTTAACACCTTATCTTGGAGGATTCATATTGATTATGGTCTTTAAAGCTCAATAAGAGGAGTCATGCTGAGGTGTCACAATATTTGGAGTCCCAAACTAAGGATATCTAGGTCTTATTATTTCCATTTTATGTCTCCAACCTTTAGAATATCTTGTGAATTTTCAATTGAGTCCAAGGGGGGGATTGAGGCATTGTCAAGTCCACCTAAAGGTAAGTATCTCTATCCCTCCTCTCTTTCATTTATTCACATAGTATATAATATTTTGATTTGGTCAATGTTATTACAGACATGTTTCTTATCCTTGACTATGCTCCTCCTTATATATAATAAATTGGTATAGCTATATGGTTTCTTACTCTTTACATTTATCACCTTAGATTACATAGACTACCCATTGGTTAACAATTGTGCAATTTATATTCTTATTAGTTTAATACTTATAGCTATCTTGGATTTGGGTTACCCTTATTTTTGAGTTATTTTCATGAAGTATCCTTATTATATATTTGATACACCCCTTTCGTAATCAATAATCTATAATTAACCCTAGTAAGAGATATATCCCATGTCATAGGCTTAGAATTTGAAACCCTTTATTCTTAACATTTGATTGTAGATTACACTCTGCTATGTACATAATTTTTCTAGGTTCTTACCCACTCTTCCAAGTATGCATAGGATCTATTATTATGTTCTTATTTATATCCTATTATATTGTGAAAAAGAGGATTTTTATAGGTCATCTTATCTCATGTATATATTCTAGTGAACCCAATGTGAATCCTATCCGACTACTAGTTGGATTATATTCATGTTTCATATCTTTATTCCAAGAGTTATCATTTTGAAAAGAACCTCTTATAAAAATAATTATTATTTATTTTTCTTAGTTTTTACATATTTTTAACAATGACTTACCCTCTTAGGGTCCTTTTAGAAAGCCTTAATCTATTTAGATTACATGTGTTAAACATTTATCCCTCCCACCTCCACCTTTGAACAAGACTCCTCAGAGTGTAATTTAATTCAATTTCAATCTTGATCTATGCCATATGACATGATAGATGCAAAAAATACTCAAAAGCAAATATAAAATTATGAATAACACACTACCCATACTCTTTGCACCATTTTTACTCCTTCAACACATATAAACCATAAAATAATAAAAAAATAAACATCAATGACTAAAAAAATCACATTATGTTCCACCTATTAAAACCAATTTACAAAATCCTCTTGTTACACCAATAATAATAAAATCAAGTATTAGCACAATGAAATGCAAAATGGTTCATTTATATTTGACTTATGAGATAAGAGATCCAAACAAACTTATCAAAAATATTGAAAATATCCCTATTTATACCCAAAATAAGAATGGGAATCATAGTCATATTAATTCATATATTATGATAGCTAGGGCAACTAATAATGATTCTCTTAACACCAATCTTAGAAATCCTCCCCTAGTAGTAATCCTCCTAACAATAATCTTAAAAATTCTAATGAAAATCCTCCCATTGATAGCTCCAAAGTCCTTACACAAGTGGTTCAATAGATGCCCCTTATGAAATATTATACTATTAATCAAATGTTCTAAATGCAAAAGACACATTTTTCAAATGGCTAATAAAGCTATCCAAGTTAGGGTTAATATACCAATTAAAAATTACTTCCCTCTCCCCTTAGAGATGCCAACATAAATATCATCCCCCATCCTCAAATCCAAAACAAACTAATTCAAAATATTCAAGATGAATTGTTATCTCCCTTCATTGTGTCTACAACTATTATAAGCATTTATCCAACCATCGCATATGTCGAGACTACTAATCTTGCATTACATCTTAAAATTTTTAGTATTCTAAACAAGAAATTGATGAGAACTAACACCTTTACAACTACCAAGATCCTAGCCAAATCCTTTGTTGGATATGTGTTAGAATGGTACAACCAAATTCCAACTTATTTCATTAAAAAAATATAAGACTTAGTCAATTCTATAGTTAATGAATTTGAACATAGTGAAATTCACAAGAGTAGCCTTATAAACTTCATTAATGCTTAACAACCACCTAAGGAATCTACCCATAATTTCATCAAGTGATGGTAATATTTGGTGCATAAAGTGGATCATAAAATGAGTGATAAAAATATATTCAATCTATTTGTTACTAATATAAAATAACTTCTTCAATATAAAGTTTAGATGTTATCATTTAAGACTTTAGAATAGGCTTTTGATCAAAATAAAAGATAAGACTTCCCAATGAGCCAATTTGAAACATCTCAAAATGCCAGAAAGGAATATTTACTAACATCAAATAATACAATCAAAATTAATAAATATATAAACAAGTCTACCTAACAATATCAAGTGGTATCTTCTACTACAAATAATGCAAACCATTCCCACCCTCCCTTAAGTCTCAAATAACTCAAGTGAAATATACCATCTTATTTACCCATGAGTTTTGACCCTTTCAAGCCTACCCTCCTATGGTATAATCCCAATAAGTTTAGCTAGAAGCATGTTGTTTTCAGTCATTCCAAATATATTTTATATGACCTTCAAATATTTTATTTTATATTCTTGTTAGGTGCACACTTGAATCATGAATCCATCACCCAAGAAAGTTTTAAAGATTATCTTACAACTTATAAAGCCTAGTCAAACCAATCACATCAAACTCACCATTCACAAATAATTGAGAATCGATCTCTAAATCCTTTAAATCAAGAACCAACTAATAATGATGTACAAACCATGATTAATTCTAACTCTTGCAGTAATGAGAAAAAATTAAATCAAATGAACAACATGAAGCATATTATATAATTTTCTGATCCTCGGCCTCTTATGTCACACTACCCTCATGAGCACCTAGTTCAAATGCATATTTTAAAGCACATTATAGGTGATGATGATCCTACATCTTATATGATTGTTAAAACCTATTCTACAAGTCTAATTTAATTTTCAACCCCTCCCAAAAAATTCACGTTCACATAATCAATTACTTCCAATTGTATGGGACATGAAAATATAGTTCAAAACTATTCTAGTCTTTATTAATGTGTTAACCAACATGATATAGTATTTACTCACTAATGTTCTCCTAGATAAATATAACATGTTGATATAGTTCATTTACAACCATCCAATAGTATTGATGAATAACTAGAAAGTGTTGATATATTTCATTAATAACATCATGAAGATATTGGGATTTTTTAATAAAATTTTGATATAATATTATTATTGCCTTTTAATAATTTAAACTATATCTACTAATACTCAGAAAGAGCTGATACAATATTACACCTACTTCCTAAAAATATCAAATACATTGACCATTCCTTAAATAGTTCTTATATAATGCTATTCACTTATTCTCCTGATCATAACTATATCAACTATTATTTAAATTAATTCAAATATATTAGCCTTGTTGATATAATAGAATCAAATGAAAATAACTAAACTGTATTAGCCTCCCTAATACAATTTAGTCTAATTTATCCAAACCCAAGTAGATTGACTAGCCAATTCTATACAAAAAAAAAAATAGAATCACCTCTAAAAGATCCCAAATTCACCCTAGTTAAAAAATTTATTCTTTAGGATATCTCTACATATAAATTGACACCTAAATTAATAGATATGTTGATCTTAATATTCCTATCAAGCATAATCCTACATTACCCCACTCTATATCACATTTTGGGGAATATTATGATTCCCATACATATTTAACTTCATCTATCAAGGCTTCTTGTATGCCCACCTGTAATCACCTAAAAATGAAACTTGAGTGCTAAGAGTGGTACTTGAGACCACCTATACCTAGCTTAGCCCTGGACCTATCTTAGGTCATATTTTCACACTTATATAGGCTTCATGTGGGATACAAGCATCCATATATATATCCCTAGAGTAGTCCTAAACCTTCATTCTTGCATCTTATCCCTTCATGCCTCAAGTTATACCACTTGGACACTACCACCATAATAGGGAAATAGTGTCACATGCCAATAGTGTCCAAATTTTAGTGCTACTATCATTTCCCTCCTTTTTCCACAAACTGATATATTTTTAAATTTTAAACCACCTAGGGTTAGCTTAGACCTCTTTTGGCACCCACACAAGCACTAGAATAATATATACACATTAATTTTAGCCCTCAACTAGTAGATGGAAATTAAATGTAAATTACACATACAAACTCAAAATAAGTTGTGCATAATTAAGGTTATGAATCCCTATTCAGTCCTACTTCTAAATATAACCATCTAAAACATTCCTAAGCTCATACTACTCATATTTATAGTCTCAAGCACATTCAAAGAACTCAAGTTAACCATAATACTAGTTTCACCCTTGATTTAATATACTCAAATATTTAACAACATATGATTTAAATTCATATAAGTCTTAACAGGTTAAAACTTTTGGTGAACCTAACTTACTTTAAATACTACACAAACCTTAACCCTAGATGATACTAGGGTTTGTATACTTATTTTTTGTATTTTCATTGGTTGTGTTAATATTTTTATATTTCACACATTTTATTTTAGTATCCCTATTTCACTTTGTTTACTCTATACCATCTAAAAAATCTACTTGTCTTCCCTTAAGAAGTGTTAGGTTTAACAATAATCCTATTGATCATACTTAGTTTCCTTCCATTTGAACTTATACCATGTACAAGGGACCAATTAAAATTTCCATCATTGATCCTTGACACCTTGATTATGTTGAATTCAATGATAATGCATCTAAAGACGAGAAATAATATCAAGATAAAAATGATAAACAAGATGCGAATTGAGACACTCTCCCCCACTTAATAATGCAATTATAATTGCCAATAAGGATGAGATTTTATAGATCTTTAGAGATGGACTTAGGGAATAGCCCCATGATCATGCAAAAATTTTACAAGCCATAATAAAAATAAAGAATAGATCAAATAATGGTCAATCTTATATTTCCAAAGATAAAAACATTGTTATAACTACTTTGGGGCTAACTCAACTTGTACAAAAACCAATTTTAACTCCATAACATTCAATGGTAGATACACATCCTATGGCTAGTTCCTCCTCTCTAGATGTATAATCACTTATGCATTAGGTTCATCCTCTACAAGCTAAGGTGTTACATCTTGATCAAGGAGCCACTAGGCCATCACATACCTTGGATTCTTATGTTTTTTTACATACACCTTTGGCACATCATATAGAAGTAACTCCTTTGCCATCTAGATTTGTGTCACCTAAGCTTATATTATATGATGGTAAGGGTGACTTAGATCATCATATCTAAGCTTTCCACATAGTATGTTTAGACTATGTGTCCAATGATTATCTCCTCACTAAGTTGTTTGCATATAGTCTACATGAATATGCTTTATATTGGTTCTATGATCTACCAAATTAGTTTATCACTGCATTTAATCCATTGGATGATATGTTTTTATCACACTTATAAATTAACATCAATGATAAGATATCATATGCTTAATTAACACAACTAAATTAAAAATCCAATGAACCTATTGCAAAATACATCTTGTAATATAAGACTATATTGGGCAAGTTAACTAGCCCCATGGTAGAAAGAGAGCTCTGGGTCATATTTAAATAAAGCCTATTACTAGCATTACATGAAGCCATATTATTCAATAAGTTTCCAACCTTCATAGATTTTTGACACATAATGAAAGAAAGATAAGTCAAGCTTATCTCTATGGGTAAATTAAAATATACAAGTCGATCAAAATTAACTATTAAGAGTTATAGTAAGCCTCCATACAAGCTAAGGGCCACTAAAAGCATGAGTGATCCAAAGGGAATAGTTAATGTAGCTTCAAAGCCATCTCCTCGCCTAGTTTTTTTAGCTCTTCCATGGAGAGTTTTCACCAACCTTCCATAAACACTTGCACATGTTTTATAACAGCTCCTAAAATGTAATGTCCTATCTCTCCCTCCCATCAAAGAAGTTTATACGACATGCCATCTTAAAAAAGCTATGATTTCAATGAATTCTATGAATATCATAGGGCACTAGGCCATATAAAAAACCAATGTATCACATTAAAACATAAAATACAAGATTTTATATAGGTAAACATTATTGATGTGAGCACACCCAAAAAGACACCATAAATTCAACAAAATGAAGATAAGACATTAAAAATATTCTTAGATCCATTTTATAAGCATAGAAAAAAGAGGTAGGGGGCACTTTAGGTGTTCACTATATGTATCAAGCACATCCACCACCATCATCATATCACACTAATACAGAGGATACATACCCCTTACATAATATCATTAGTGTGTATCATACAACAATACTAGCTAGACCACTCATCACTTTCTTAGATCAAGAGATTGTTAATGATCATTCAGATTTATATGCACTCTTTATATGAGCCTACATAGATCATCATCTTATTAAAAGTGTTATGGTTGAAAATGGGTCAAGTATTAACATGTGTAATATCACACTTATACAACATTTGGGGTATTTAGATAAGTGTACATATCCTACATAGTTATTTATGGTTTCAATGGCCATGTTCAAATCTCCATCAGAGAGATTGTAATTTCATTACAAGTTATATCAGCACATGTGTCCACTAGATTCTTAGTAGTACCTAGTATGGGCACATTTGACATATTATTGGGTAGGCCATAGATATAGTATTTATGAGCCATCCAATCCACCTTGCACAAATGCCTCAAATATATACATGCCAATCAAGTGATAATAGTTAAGGATATTTCATATGAGTATCCTCTACCTATCCCATAGGTAGTTATACCACATTTATCAGTTATATCTTAGTTAAAAATTATAGATCTGTCCATAGTTCCTATCAATGGACCATAGAGTTTAGTGGAGTCACCAGTGTAGGTGATGTTTGCTCCTACAATGTTGCCATGTATACATACTCTCCTATATAGACCATTATTAGAGAGACCCTTGTGTTAGATAGATGTTTTATATTCTAGAGGGCCTCCTTTTACTGATTTTATTTTGAGATTAGTATTATTGAGTTCTCTAGGTTCTCAGCATAGGGCACATATTACAACTATAACATCTTCTACCAGATGGGTCCTTGGGACTGCTATAATTCACATGACAACATAGTTGGTTTTATATATTCTTATCACCACTTCATAGGTAGTACCATATATAGATCACTCAATACATTAGGTTCTAAGACCATAATTACCTTTTCATATATCATGTATAATCACTATTCCTTTATTTGACACATGACACATTTATAGTGAGTCTCCCATGAGACTCATCAGTTAGTATTGTTCCTCCTTTATTATACATACTTTACTTATTTATTGATCCTTATATATAGTTTCATTTTCATGTTACTTGTACATATATTATATCCAAAAAATATAAAAATAATATAATATTTCAAAAACACAAAAACATTTAAATATTTATGCAAAAAACATAAAATTATAGATTGTATGCATTGCCATGTTTACATTTTTCGTAGTTTGTAGACACTACATATTATATCTATATTAGTATAGTCAATTTTTATCTTACATACATACTTCACTTGTTCTTATCAAATGATTATAAATTATTATAGGACTCAATTCTACCACACCAATCTAAATTTGTTATTATGTATCCATTGGGGGCATATACATAGGTTCTTCATTTGATAGATTTGCCCATTTGGGGAACCCTATACATATTTTGATTAGCAGTTTGCATATTTTAAAAATATACAACACACATCTATCATTGTTATATATTTATATTGATCATTCTACACTTACTCAAAAAATTTATCAAATACTAATACTCTAGACTCAACATAAGTACATCTTAGTTCTTACACATATTTGTATTAAATGTTCATGCATACTTGCATTTTTAGTTTTCATAATTTAGAATTTTTATATCTATATGTTTATTATATTATAGGGAATTTAAATATTCTATTAATCTATGGATTTATACCACTTATTTTCATTATTTTTATGATTTGGACATGTGCCCATGCTCTTGTATGTACATTTTTGATTGTGTATGAAAATATTTAAACATGTCCCTTTATGTTGCTCTGAGCTAACTTGCTTGGTGTTTGTATATGTGGAGATATAAACATATCCATGTATGTCTTAATTTCTCAAATTTAGTGACATGTGCCCATATCCCTTGTATTATGGCCCCTTGGCCTAATTTTTATGCCTCATGTGTGTTGTATTTATGATTTATTATATACATTATGGCCATGACACTTGTCTCTTGTTTGCTGCACACTCTAGTTTTAAATTCCATGAGGGACCTCATGCATATCCCCTTCCTACTTAAGTGACATGATGGACATCATGCCACATCTCCCTAGGTAGTTACTCAGTTATTACTTAGATTTTATATTCACATATATTGTTATATCTATCTTGATAACCTTGTGAATGCTATACATAGCATACATCACACATTACAAACTTATGCTCATATTATCTTACATTTTGATGTTATGTATAAAAATTATATTGGTTTATTTTAAAAATATCATATATGCTCTAGCTGACACACATTTTTAGAGATTTTAAATGTAATTATATTTATTACAAAAGTATGACAATTCCCCTCAAAAGAGGGGGCATTCTTAGGAGTTTTTCATAGAGATCAAGCTCTCAAAATGCACTCAAAGTAAAATTTTCATCACACAAGCTTAGATTATAGAAATCAAATTTAGGTTACCATAATGGGAAATTATGACACATAAATTAGTTATAGTTGCATAAAAATTAGAATAGTCAGACATTAGTTCCCACATTAGGACACTAGCACCATGTGGCACTACTATTTAAGATTTGGTGCTACTATCCAGTAGCTTCAATTTTAGAAGAATATAAATTGGCCATAAAAGTACAATAGGTATAATATAGGTTTGCATAGGTTTAGTTATATATTTACTATTTTTTCTTAATTTATCTTAGATTCATACCAGTTTTCTCAGATTGGGGGCATCATGCACAACATGACCATTCTCATTTATAATTTGGATACTCAGATACAAATGAATACAACTAATTATAGAATCCATATGATTAGATATCAGATTTGGGGGCATGTGCATGACACATAATTTTTTATGATAACTTATACATCAGTTGATTAGATGGAATGAAAAATTCTATGTTAATATCTATGATATATACATCACACACCCTATTTTAGGTTACACACTAGATTCATGCCTTACTCCATATATAGTGTTGTCATTCCTAAGTGGCCCAAAGCTACCTAAGATATTTGAGTGGCCATAGATACAACATCTTCATTTATACATCTCCAATTAGACATTATAGTACATCATGTAGCTTCATTTTAAGATGCATCTATTACACATAGGTATGTAATGATGGAGTCATAGTCTACTTGAGTTCTTGAGCCACCTACATGAGAGGGTTAGACACACCACCAATCCAATCCAACCTATTCAAATTTCATGACCCACCAAATTGGAGTGGGCAATGATGGAGTCAAAACTAAATTGAGTTATTGAACCACCTATACATGGGGATTGAGCAGAGACATCATCTCAATCCAATCTATTCACCAAATGATCACTATATACATGCACATGCACAAATTTTTATTAGGTATATGCATTTGTTCACATACCCAGTGAGGTGTATTCATTCATTTCATCTCTCTTTACTCAATTTCAATTATTTACTCACTTTTGTCTTTACTTTTGATATCTCTTAAGTAAGGATTGGTTTATGCATATTTCACTTGTAGGACATGTAATGGAGCATGATTCACATATTTAGATCTAGATTCATAGGTTTTGCCTCTTTAGTAAGTCTAAGTATGCTTGTTTTTACTCTATCATAGTCATTTAACTTTACTACATTATATAATAAAGGGGGGAATGTCATTAACTAAAAATAATGCCTGAGTGCTAAGAGTGCTACTTGAGACCACCTATCCCTATCTTAGACTTAGACCTATCTTAGGGCATATTTTCATAATTATCCAACCTTTGTGTTGGTCATAAACATCCCTAATCATCTTGAAAATAGTCCCAAACCCTCATTTTTACATCCTAGCCCTTCGTGCCTCAGGTTATACCACTTTGACACTAGTGTCATAATAGGGATAGTAACACAACATGGATTTAGGGTCCTAATTTTAGAAATACTATAATTTCCATCCTTTTTCCACAAATGGATATCTTTTCAAATCTTAGACCACCTAGTGTCATCCTAGACCTATTTTTTCACCCACATAGTCATATATATATATATATAAGAATTTTATCCATATAACCAATAGATGGAAATCATATGCAAATTACACATACAAATTCAAAATAAGTTGTTCACAATTAAGGTTATCAATCCCTATTCTGCCCTACTTCCACATACAACCATCTACAGTATTCTTAAGCTCATGTTACTTAGATTTATAGTCTTAAGCACATTAAAACCACTCAAGTCATTAATCATAATAGTTTCACTTTCACTTGCACCATCACTTAGGTGGGTATAAGTACATTGAGCTTGATCCATATTTAGAGTATTGGTATATAGGTAACTCTCATCATAATGGGGTGTTAAGGATGTCCAACCTTCCCCACTAAAAAATAAAATTTACTACTTGTATCAATTGGATTCCCTATTAATATGGAGGATTAGGGTTTAATTACAAAATTAGTCAAAATAGGTCATCTATAGGGTTCCATAACTAATGTGTGTAAAAGCATGCTTGATAGACCTAGACATAGGTGCACCTAGAAGTTTGAAATAGTTTTGCATAGAGGACACTACCATAAAAATGAGGACACTAACACCACATGGATTTATTGTTTAGAAGGGTTTTTTACACCTATATCTTATAATCAACACTAAAAATAGCATTTTCATTAGTTTTTAACCTCCATATCATCCATCTCAATTTTTTTTAGCTAAGTTCTAATTTGCATTTATTGGTATTTTTAGAAAGGTCAAATTTATTCAATTATGTAACAAATAAATAGTTGTATTTATTTCATATTTCTACCCTAATTTACTATACTCAACTCCTTAATAACATATGTTTTACATTCATTTAAGTCATAAAAGGTTAGAACACAACCATTATACCAATTCAAACTTTGGGGAGTTTTAAAATGCCCATCCTTGCATCAAATTAACCTTTGGGGCATCATATGATGCCAAATATTCCTTCACATTACACAATCATTACAAAAATCCAACTTTAATAAAATTTCAAAGAGCCAACCATGTGTTATGTTTGATGGTTTAATTTATTATACATGGTTTAATTTATTTTAAATATTTAAATTATATTTTATCATGGTAGCACTTTCATATAGGTTATTTTCTAGAAATTATGTTTCAACTTAGATTTTATTTATCTACACCTCCAAGTTTCTTAACATAGTCCTATTACCTTTTCTTGGTCCTTATGTCTCTTGTAATTTTTACACCTCTTAGTTTTTAGTTTTTGAGTTGCATGGTAAAACATGGGAAATAAAGCAAACCCTCTTTACAAATTCTAATCCTCTTGATTTCCCTTTTATCATCACTCTCTCTTCACTACATTTGGCCTTAGTTTCCATTGTGTTTCTTAGATAACACATTTGAGTTATATTTTTAATAATTTTAGATTTTCCCTCTTTTAGGATGATTTTTAGTCAACCTTAGTTTCCTTTATGGATCTTGAGCATCACCTTTGTGTTTATGTTTTTCATTTTTTAGGATCCTTACAATTGACCTTAGTTTCCTTGTGATTCTTTGGAATATTTTTGAAATCCCCCTCTTTTGGGATAATTCCTCATATTAGTGTTTGTGTTAGACCCTATGTAGCTTAGTATGGATTCTCTAGTGACATGATAACCTTATTTCATAGTGTTTCACTTTATTGGGTTTAAAATTTCATGATTTGACTTACATTCCCATGTACTTTGAGATCCATATTTTTTCCTAGTCACTCATGAGTCAAAATTCTCACTTATTATGTTAAATTAATAGTATATTTTAATTGTATAATCCTCTTACACCTAGGTAAATGTTATATGATCCACATCTTTCCATTTCCTTTCACTTAAGGAACATTTGGGTTAATTTAGAGATTGCACTCCTTTATAATGTGAAAGTATTTTAGTCTTTAAGATTTTTGGTATTTAGGTTCTCCTACAAATGTATAAGTGTAAGATATCTTGTGTTATCCATATTTAACACTAATATTTTTTAATTTCAAATCCATATAGAGAATAAATATAAAAAATACAAAAGATTTTAAAGCCAAACCATAAGAAAATTTAGTTTTGAAAAGGAAAATTATATCTTAAAATTTAGATCACACAAAAAATATGACATTTTTGGCACGTATCCTATTATATTTGAATCTCACATTCCATAGTTGGAATAATGATAGAGCTAAGGTTTAGTAGGGTGCATTAGGACAATAAAATATGGTAGAAGGTATCACTATATCATTACTTACATACCTATATTACATTATCATGCCACCTACATTTTCACATAAGTACCCTATAATATTTAACATGGAAATATCTTCCATAATCCCCCTATTTCCATTTTATTTCACGTGAGGCACACTTGGGTCAGTTTTAATATTACACTCATTTATTAAGTGAAAGTCTAGGATTATTTAGGAATCTTGGACTTTAGGTTATCCTCTCTAGTTGCTAGGTATAGGTTCTCTTATGTTAATCATCTTTAGAACTCATATCTTATTTTTACAAATCCATATAAAGGAGGGAAATAGAAAAATATAGAATATTTAAAATACATATCATAAGAAAAGGTAGTTTTAAAAAGGCAAATTATATCTTACTATTTAGATCTCATAAAAATACTTGATATTTTTGGTACAAATCCTATCCTATCGATGCTAAAAATACATAGTTTACCTCATGATATAATAAAGTTCCATTAGTGGTAGGAGGTGCAATTATATGATTAATTTCATACCTATATTACATTATCATGCCACCTCATTTTTGCATAAGTACCCAATATTTTTAGTAGATTGATAACTTTGTAAGGAATCTTGAGGAGTAGGGAACATGTTGTGGGAAGGTATGACCCTTTTATTATTCATGCATACAGTTTTTATGGGATGATATTTATAATTCAATTGTTATATTGTCTTTAATGTGGATATTTCTTAGCCTATCCCACTTGATAAGAGTGGATTGACTATACTAAATATTTATATGTCACCTTTATGTCACCTCATTTTATTTTATTTTCCATCACATCATTTATGATATCCCCTTGTTGGATATTTATAGCATATGATTATGCCCTTATTATTTACATTCCCATTTTTAATATATTTTCCTTATATCTGACTCTTATCCTTCATGTCTAGTGCCTCTTTAATTTGTAGTTTATGAGTTGAATTATAAGACCTTTCAAAATACAACTAAAACATCCTAAAAAATCCAATAATTTTCCATATTTGAACCACCTCTATTATTAAATTTATTATTGTGACCAACACACACCATTTTCAAAATTTTAAATGAGGACTGACTCTGAGCTCAACTCCCATGTTCATGTCTTTTTGTGAAATGAATCAAGCCAAGTATAAGCTATAAATCACTATCTTAGCTCTATATTTTTATTATTTAAAATTAATTCTTGATTTTATTTTATATTGACTGAGTGTTTCCATAGTTACCATATTAGTTTGATTGATATTAGAGTCTAATGGTCTATTTGGACATCTTTATAAAGGTTATTATATGCATCTATTTGACTTTTAGTTCTATGATGTTCATCAAATTCAATTTTTCATTTGATTTATGAAATAACATAGCTAATTGGATTTGCTCAACTATGTGATATTTTTAGGGTTACTCAAAATCCATAGGGACAATTTACTCAATCCCATTGATCTAGCTCAAAAATATCCTTTGCAATACGAGTGAATATTTTATACTTAGTTATTTTATAGAAGTTTTTATTTAACCTAAATTTGGATGTGGATACTACTTGGGTAGATAGGGTTAAAGATATAAAAATGATAGGGCACAAGGGTGAATATAATATCTACATGAAGTCAATTAATATGCTAAACTTAGATGTATCATATTTTAAATTTATTAAACTAAGATAAGCTATTAATGAAATGTACAATTATGCTAGACATAGAAAATGATATAAAAGTAATGCAATTAACTATTTTTTATGATAATTCATATCTAGATCTAGAATAGGCTAAAAATAGGGAAGAAGTAGATTCTAGAAAAATCATCATAGTTTGGATTTGGTGCTTTTCAATCTATAGATAATTGCATTAGCCTAAGACAATTGTGTTGATGTTTCTATATAGGTTTAATACAAGTGTTCAGTATGGAATATAAATTGAAATAAGATGAAATTACCTATATGATTCTAGGTTTTGATTCACCTTTGCTCTGGTGTATTTAGATCTAGGTCATGTACTGTCACTCTTGGTGAAATGGAAAAAACACTAGTTTTTCATCTTAAGTGTGACCTTGGGAAATAGGGTAAGTAGGAACCTGATGTTGAGTTGACCCATAATGACCCTGATATTAAAGGGTACTACATATATAGCCAATACTCTAAAAGAGATTTTTAGACTCATTTAGTTCTCCCTTATGTTTTGGATTGTGGGTGAATCATGTAATGTGTATAAAACAAGTACAATAATGACCTCTATTATAAATTTAAAATAAGACCTTATGATTGTTACTTTAGTACTTAAGACCTATAGCTAGGATTGTTTTAATTGATTTCTTACTCTAATTATTTTTTATTGAAATAAGAGTAAAACAAAAAAAAGTGGTGTGTAGGGGTACTTGGTATAATTACATGCATTGATATCTAGACAAAGTGGGAACTCTTCTTTGGTGATGGAAGAATGAACTTTGTTATGTTGAAGATTTGATAGCTGAGTGCTAAAGAGATTTGAGTAGCATAATAGTAATTTAACTTTAAAGAATCACATAGATAGGGTTTTGAGATGTTAATTCTTGCACAAAGAAAACAAGAGAGCCTAGATATGCAAATTTTTTCATCCATAACTCTCCCAAGAGCCCTGTATTTATAGAAAAAACTTATTAAGTGAAGAGGGAAGCTTTGAGGGAAATTTTATAAGTTGGGAGGATAAATATGCCTATTTTATAAGAAAGAAAACTATGAGATGTAAATTTGAAAGTTTTTATTTTACCTGTGCAAGCTCATCCATAACTAGATGATTTTTGTGTTGTAGGGTGGAGACCTAACCATCAACGGTTAGGGTAACTATCAATAGTCAGGGTGACCATTGATGGTCTATCCCTTGGTTTAATAAGGGTTAAAAAAAAGTTAAGGAGAGAATGTTAAAATGTTTGGTGGCTAAGTGTAAAGGGTGAGCTAACTAGTTAGATAGTTAACTAAAGGTTTAGAATAGGTCCAAGGTGATGCGATACTAAAAACATTCAAAGGGATGTTTTTAGGTAACTAAATTTTGCCCCTTTTTATTGTGTGGCTTTAGGTTAGTAAGTTATAAAACAAAAATAGTTAGTTGATAGTTTAGGGTTAGTTGCCTTGAGTATGGGAGGAGGGTATTCCCCCTCAAACTAGGAGTCAATGAGGTAATATAGAATGTGGGTCATGGTTTGATAAAATGAAAGAAGGTGTAGGTACTAAAACATAACTATGTGCATAAGGTGTGATGAGATGCTAAAGGCATAAAATAACACAAAGACAAAAAATGGCCAATGTTGATAATAGGAAGTTTGGGTTAGAATAAGTGACAAGGTAACTGGTCTCCAACGTTGGTCATAGTTGATCAAGTTACACATATAAAATGTCCTAGAAAGGTTTAATGTTTACTTAGGTATCCAAGGTAGGAAGTGCTCATGATAAAAACATAATTGGTTGGGTCACACACAAGGTGGTGTAAAAAAAATTCAACAAGGCCAAATTGGTTGAAGCATTTAATATTGACCAAAGCAAGGTCATTGTAAGGTATACAAATAAGTTTATTATAAAAAAAGGGGTGATGTCATGGTGGACATAGGCAATTGGGTGGTTGGGTAGGGGGTGTATCTAAGTTGACTCCTAATGCACAAGGCAAGAGAATGCTGCCTACATAGTCCCAGGGATAATACATCCAAGATGAACTTCATGCCAAATGTATTTCTTGGTCAGGGAGAGGGTGACTCCCAAATAAGTTTGAGTGTAGGGGAAATAGATTGTCCCATTTGGGTATGGTCAAGGTTAGGTTAAGGTGAAGAAGAGGAAAAAGTTGAAGGGTAAATGTTTAAGGTGGTCTTTAAAAAATAAAGAAGGAAAAATCCAACCATTAATGGTTAGGGTCAATTGGTGATGGTTACCCAACCATCAATGATCAAAGTTAACCATTGACAGTTTGGGAAACCATTGATGGTTATGAACCCAAAACCCTAAAACCATGATAAAAGCAAAAGGAATGGTGAATAAAATTTATTGTTTTCATTTTTACAAAATTAGTAAAGCACTATAATTTTGTGGGTTGATTCATATGAAGAGTGAAAGGGATTACTAAGAGTGGGGTGAGGTGTTGATATGAGATTGGTTTTAGGAGAGTAAGAGTGTGGTGGAGATGGAGCTAGGAAATGCACTAGTGTTAAGGCATGGTTTGAGGAGGTGCCATCAATCATGGAATGAGGTGGATATTGTCTATTAAATTGATAGAATAAAATGATAATAGAAAGAAAGAAATAAATTTAGGTATTATGAATTATTTGTGTGTGGGAGTTGAAAACCTAGGGTTTAGATAGGGAAATGTTTTTTTTGAACTATGTGGGGATAAAGAGAGTGGGGTGGTTATAAAAATCATCATGGGATTGATAGGGGTGAGGAAGTGAGAAAAAATACATGGGAGGGGAGTCTTTGTTGTGTTTTTGGGTGTTTTGGGGAGGTTGGGGGGTCAAAACCCATGGCCAATGGTCACCCATATGTGACTATCAACAATTGATCCTAGGGTTATAAAATACCCTAAGGAGACCATCGATAGTTGGAATAACTAGCAATGGTAAAAAAGGGGGTTTAGGTTTTTATGGGATAAAGAGAGCATGAGGGGAAAAGATTTGTTGGAATAACTAGTTGTTTTAAATAGTTGAATAAATAGTTGTTTATGGAAAATATATATAGTTGTTTATAGGAATAAGGATAGGGAAAGTGCTTAGAGATGCAAATGGTTTTTTGGGGATTGAGAATCTTATAGGGCATATAAAAGGTGGGTATGTGATTTAAATAGTGTTGTGGTGTAGAGGATAGTAAAGAGGTAGGGTAGAAGTTTAACTACGGGGATAGAAGAGAGAAAAAAATTAATGGTTTTAGTTGTCATATTCATAGGGGTAGGTATTTACATAATTAATGATATAATTGTTTTGTAGGCATGAGAGTAGATCCATCTATGAGATCAAGTGCCTGAGATCTTTGTAGAGGTGAGGGATGCCATGTCAGTAGATGATTGGCAACACATGGAGATAGTGGGTTTTGGAGTGATGTGACATTACCAACACCTTCCAAGAGAAGTTAGGATGATAGTCACCCTCATCAAGAGATGGGATCTGGTGACTAACACCTTTTAGTTATCAACAAGGGAGATGAACATCCTATTAGAAGATGTGCACTAGATTACATGTCTACCTATTTGGGGTGATCCCATCTACCATATTAAGAGGGATGATATGGATGAGTGTATGGAGATGATAGAGGTGATGCGTATTTCTATTCTAGAGGGTTTAGTATTAGGCTACTATACTAGAGAGCCCTAAGGGATAGACACTTGTTAATTATGTTGCAGTTAGTAGTTACCTATTATGCATTACCAGATTTAGTCAAAGGAAGATACCCTAGTGTGTTATTTGGGGTGTTGGTTGAGTTATTTTTTGGTAGAGTTATGTTTGGATGGGCACAAGTATTAATGGTGTAGATATATAGAGAGTTGTGGGACTTTTGGGCACATAGATGGTATGGAATTAGTGTGGGATTTGTATTTCACTATTGGGCTTATGAGAACATATGAGTGTTATAGCTATTAGGTTTACCAACTAAGGGGTATCTATCAATGGATTAAAGGGTTGGTTTTTACTGATGGATTAAAGGGTTAGTTTCTACTGATGGAGGAGAGATAGGGCCATGATAGGGGTAGGTGGTGGTACACATGACCTAAACTACTTTAGAGAGGCACTAGAGGGTTTGGTCTATGTGACTTATTTGGGAGGTGTTATACTTATCACTAATTTATTGGCTTGTCATAAAGAGTCTCTCTCTTGGGTCACCACACCAAGCAAGACCCTCACCTGGTCTTGTTACCCTATCAATATAGTCACCTACCCATGTAAAGCTATGACATGTGTATGGGCCTAGTCTCTCTCCATTATGAATCCTCCTACCTGACCTTGAAGAGTCATAACCTACCCCTATAATGTAGCTATCCAAGCTTGAGCTACTACTAATTCCACTATACTTATGGGTCCCCTTGTATTATCCCCTATCTCTAATCTACAACCATTGGGGCCTTATCACCATCTCTAAAACCAAAATCCATTATAGTATATATACCCTGAAACCATGTAGGGTAGTTGGCTATCATCCTTTCATTATCACCTCCCCTCAATGGCATCTCCTCCAATTCCAAAACTTCATCTTGTGGCTATGATTTTAGAAGTGGATACTCTGATTTTGGGTTAAGTTTTGGTGCTCAAAGAATCTACACTAAACTAGGTACGTATCCTAGTACTGGGAGCTTGCTCCTTACACTTCACAAACTCAAAATTGAGCTGAGCCACTTAACCAATAGATATCATTTGTCTAGAGTTTATACTCTACTAGAGAATGGAGTGGGTCTTACCCTTGGTGGTAAAATCCAAGTGGGATCACTAGGTAGGGTAAGGTGATCCAAAGGGTGATGAAATCCCAATGGGCCTTGTCTTAGGTATGTTTTAATGTGTCCTTTGGTGCAGTGATTTGGTAGTATAACATATTTTCTCTATGATTTATTCATAATACAGTTAATTAATCTAGGTGAGATAAGTATTAAACAAATAAATAATGGATGCACTTAATTTTACCCAAAATAAATTTTTGGTGTCTTTTCATGAAAACAAGGAATAATGTAATGAATGCAGGATGAAAATGCAACCTATCCTTAGAATGAAGTTTGCACTTTTTTTTTAAAAATTTAAAGATTTGGAAAAATGCAAAAATATGAGATTCACTAATGCAACTATATGAAATAGATAAAACTATGAACCATTAAGGTGTCCCATTGGGTGTGCTAAAATGTTTCCCTTGATTTCTTACTCTAATTATTTTTTATTGAAAGAAGAGTAAAATAACAAGAAAAGGGGTGTGTAGGGGTGCCTAGTAAAATTTCACGGATTGATATCTAGATGAAGTGGGAACTCTTCTTTGGCAAGGGAAGAATGACATTTTTTATGTTAAATATTTGATAGCTAAGTGTTAAAGAGATTTGAGTAGTGTAATGGTACTTTAACTTTTGAGAATCACATGGATAGGGTTTTAGGACATTGGATGCCTACACAAAGAAAACAAGAGAGCCTAGATATTCAAAAGTTTTGATCCATAGCTCTCCTAAGATCCCTAAATTTATAAAAAAACTTGATAAGTGAGGAGGGAAGCTTTGAGGGAAATTTGATAAGTTGGGAGGATAAATATGCCCATTTTGGAAGAAATAAAGTTGTGAGATGTGCATGGGAAAGTTTCTATTTTGCCTATGTAAGCTCATCCATAACTAGATGATTTTTTTATTGCATGGGTGGAGACATCGATGGTTAAGGTAACCATCGATGGTTAGGGTAACCATCAATGGTTAGAGTGATCATCGATGGTTAGGGTGACCATCAATGATCAATACCTTGGTGAAAAAAAGGGTTAAAAAGAGTCAAGGAGAGCATGCTAAAATGTTTGGTGGTTAGGTGTAAAGGGTGAGCTAACTAGTCAGATAGTTAACTAATGTTTACGAATAGGTCCAAGGTGATGTGATAATAAAAATGTTCAAGGAGACATTTTTAGGTGACTACATGGATATTCATTTGATAGATATTAGAATAGAGTAGAATAGGAAATATTTTGGTAATTTGAGTGCTTCTTGAATGTTTTTTCTTATGATTTCAAGGTGTTAAATAAATTAGGGTTATTATTATATTTATAAAAATCTTATTAGGATATAACTCACATTAAATCACTTAGTTCAACCATTGTAATATGCTTCATTTTCTAATGATGACTTTAGGTAACTAGATAATTGCATTAACATAGGATATTAATGTCAATACTATTGTCTATCTCAAATGTTAGTGTCTAGGGAGGAGAGTAGGCACAGGATTAAATTTTTTAGAAGTGTAAGATAAGTAATTTTAGGAATTATTGGAAAGATAAGATGTTTATGTCATCAATACAAGGCTATTAAAACTAAAATATAGGATAAGGGGCATACGATAGAGTAGATGCAAAGCTTACAGAAGTAAGTCATGGGTAAAACTAAGAAGAATAACCAAGGTTTGATTTTTCAAATTGTACAAGACTTAGGTGCTATATTATCATATATTATCATTTACATTTCTGCCATTTTATCTAGTAATGAAATTTCTAGTTTAAAGTAAAATAATAAGTACTTGTGTGTGTATTCACACCTTATTTTTGCTTGAGTTGAATTTGAGTTTTTCATTGGTGATGGACCTAAAACCTAGATCATCGTACAATATAATATCAATGCATATAATCTAGGTTAAAATTGAAAGAATAAGGTTTAGGAGTACACTTGTGTGATGATGTAACCACCTTGCCTATTGGAAAGTAATTTTGAAAAATATATATCATTGTAAGGATTAAAAAATGATATTAGGATAAATATAAATAAATATTTAAAGTGCATATATTCGAGGAGATAGAGAGAGATTATAAGTCACATTCCCCTAAATTTGGAGTAAAAGTGAGTTACCACCTAGCAATTAAGACTAGATAAACCATGCAACCCAATGATACTTATAACCTGGTAGGTTGGATGATCAATTCCAACCTAAAAACTTGGAAAGATTTATTGATTTGATCACCTCAACCATATTAAAAGGCTAACCAACTACTGTATTAGATTGGTTTGATAAAGCTCAAAAAAGTATAGGGGATATCAATATGTAAAATGGTTTTGGAATCTTGAATTGATTTTAATTTTATAATATTTGACATATGTTGCAAAAAATATGCACCTTAGATATGTCTCATGCTGAACTTTGTATAACAATGGTATCATATATATAATTCTACCATAAATGTGAATATGAATCATATAACTATGTGCTTTGGCCAATTCAAATAACCATGTTAGTGTGGAGGACATTATTCTAAAGCATGCCCCCAATATATATAGATAAATATGAAAATTTATATAAGTACCAATGTGAAGAGCATGTTTCCAAAACATGCCCCCACTATAAACTAGAGATGTTTAATATTGAATAAGTGTAGATAACATAATTCCAAAGCATTCCCCCACTAAATTTTTTAATTTTTATAGGTAATATACTAAATTAATGTGGTTAACATGCTTTTAAAGCATGCCCCCATAGCAATATAGAAACTGTGAATGTGTGTAAGCCATGTCCATATGGCATGCCCCCATTGAATCTAAGAATTATGAAAATTAAGGATAACATGCTTCCCAAGCATTCCCCAACTAATATTCCCCCATTTTTAGGTGAGTAAAAAATATTACTTGGAAGCTACCTCACCTCAAAAGGGTAAGACAAATTTAAAATCTATGATAGTAACCATATATCATAGAAAAGGAAACATGTCTAGGTGAAAGTATCATTGAAGATCATAAAACCAATGTGATCACATGTAAGGATGAGATGCATGATAAAAATCATGGAAACATATATATAGTAATAATACAATATCAACAAGAAAATAAGCACACAAATAAAATCACTCAAAAATAAGTCAAAAGGCAATGGTCTAAGGAGACTACAAATAAGGGGCATGTTTAAATGTCTTAAAATCAAATGGATACAACTTAGTAAAATATACATAGATTAAGGAATTACATATTCAAATGTTCATACAACAAGCAATGACATTTTAAAATGTCCAATAAATAAAATAGAGGTACAGGGGATACATACAATAGAGCATATTCAAATGCTCAAACAAGTAAGACAATAGGAAGGAAAAAAACTCAAAGACATGCATAAATGAAAATAACAAGTAACCAACATCAACATGTCATAGTGGCCCATGGATCAAATGTGTTAGTAAAAAATGTCAAGTATATATCATATCAAGTAGCATGTGTAATTATCAATCATGTATAATAGGCATGTGTAAGTACATATGTAAGATTAAACATGATAGTGTAGAATGATCATAAAATCATATAACTTGTGTGTATCAAGATCATATAATATGGATGCCCCTAACATCGATATGACATGATTTGAATGAAATACCAACATAAAAAATAGGAGTGTACCATGTATGCATATATATGTGTATGTAGGAGTAAATGATATGCTAGTCATCAACATGGAACTAACACATAAATGCTAAGGAGATAATATAACATGTAGGTGCCAAGGAAATAATAAAACCTTGTGCAAGAAATTAGTGGCACCAACAAGGAGCATGCATAGGTTAAATATCTATCATTTTAGTATTTTTCATGCTCGACATATGTATAATATGACTCTAAGGTCCTAAAGTACTAATATAAATAATATGGATTCTTGAAACCCATCTATATGTACTCTATGGTTTCTTTAGAATAAAAATAATAGGAACATGTTTGGATGCTTTGGATATCTGAATATAGTGCATAAAAGATGAAGATTCTATGGAACACTCTATCTATCTATGATGTAAGGGTCTCTCAAGTATTATCCACCTAATAAATATGATTATTTGTTGATTACCATTGTGTAATATATTAATATTAATAGGATTTACAATTAACAACTTGAGTATATATTTATCTTGTTCAAGAGGATGCTCATATGGAATATTAGAAACTAAAACTACCTAATTAGTATGAATATATTTAATACACCCATGTACTATATAAGGTACTAATAGAATATCATGTATCCAAGGTCATCCCACCAACATGTTAAAGAAACTTGTATAAGGTATAATTGAGAAATTAGTAACCAAATGTGCAAGACCAACCTATAAAGGTAGATCAATCTCACTAAGAACCTTCAGAGAGGGTCCCATTGAATGTTTTGGATGATCTAGTAGAGGGGTGTAATCATGATGAGTATAACCCAAATGGGTAAGTAATATCATAATGTAGACATTTTTCAATTTAACCATTATCAATCATAACATATAGGGTATTTATCAAGGTATGATCAAATGAATAGAGAATGAATATTATGGTCATTATCCTTAATTTCATTATCATCAAAGGAAATGGTAGGTTTTTGAACCATATGAGGTGTATGTCATGTGTATTTACCAATAAACCCATCTAATGGGTGTCCACAATATGATGGAGGAGGATGTGCATATTATGCCATTTGGACTTCTAGATCCTTCTTAGAATGGTCTGACAAAGGATTGTTAAATATTTTTTACTTATGATGATCACTAGGTTGTGAACTAGATTCCTTTGGAGGATCATCAAATGTAATCTATTGCTCATCAATGAGGTCTTGGCTATTATTCTTTAAGTTAAAGCATCTATTCTTAGAATACCTAGGGCCTTGGTGATAGTCACAATAATCATTTACATCATATCATTTGGTTAGAGTTATATTTATATAAACCTCTATAAGAGGATGGAGAAATATAATATGACACTCTAGAAACTACATGAGTAATGAATCAGGAGGTTCAAGTAAACATGTAAAATGTCTCATTGGTACATTAGATAGGAAAAGTCAATGAGGCTATTGTGAAACTATGTTAACCATGGTGGTTGTTTCATTTTTAGGATCAGGAGCTTTTACCTTATAACTTATTTTTATTTTAAATTTTGTAATAGATGTAAATGTAGTTGGTGTTTTTTCTACATTCTTGATCCTATTCAATGACATAAGCTTCATTTCATGGTCCTAAACAACATGGCATAAGTCATCAAAAGATTGAAAATTCTTTAAAATAATGGACCCATGTAAAGGAGAAAGCATAATTTTCTTGAATAGGACTTGAAACTCTTTGTCTACTATAATATTGGTCATTTTGGCTAGCATTATCTGATATCTCAAGACATATTCATTAATTGGTTTATTTGTTCCTTGTTTAATCTTTGTAATTTGAGCATTGGAAACCTTTTTGGTAATTTTAATAAAAAAGTGTGCCAAAAATTATTCTATAAGAGGTTTAAATGCTTTCACTAATTGGAAAGGTAAGTCACAAAAACACCTCAAAACATAGTCCTTGAGGCTCCTTGGAAATAATTTGGTCAAAATTTTATCATTTAAAGCATAATCAAGGCATGCCATATATAAAGTTCAAATGTTTTATTCAAGATCACCCTTACCATCATAAAATTTAAACTTAGGTGAAACAAATTTAGATGGAAAAGGTTGCAAAGATATTTTAAGTGATAGAGGGTTATGCAACACATCTTATGAATCTATAACATGTGAATAATTTGAAGCCTTTTGTTCAATGTTTGTAACCTTATCCTCCAATCCATTTATGATTTGAAGGAATGATTGAAATATAAGCCTAGTGGGATTTATATTATCAATTTGAGTAGTCATGAAATGGGATGAAAACATGGTTTGAGTATTATTAGGAATTTAAATTGGTAATTGTGTTGAAACAAGGCACAAGTTCATAATAGATGTATTAATAATAGTTTCTAGGAATAAAGGTTGAAACACATAATCCATGCCCCCATTAGATGTATTGAATTGTAGTGTGTTTAAGGAGAGAGATGTATCCACTAAAATATTTTATTTTTTAGGTTCAAATATAGTTTTTAATATTTTATCAAGGTATTTAGTGTTTTTTTGAATGCGCTCATGAAAAATTGAAATTACGTGCACTTGATCAGGGTCTACTTGCTCATTATCATTTGTTTCCAAATTTTCATTATCATAATCTTATACTATGATAACATTATTAGTATTTTTTTCATTTTTAATGTGGGTATCATCATGATCCAAGGTATGATATCTCTCATTTATTTGATACATCTTAAATGGGTTAAGGGGAAGCTCAATATGTTTAATATACACACTCCGCAATCTAGGGCTACACCTAGGTTGTATGCAAAATAATACTAATAAAAAATTAAAAAGTACAAAAATCTAAAACCCTAAATATTTTAAAACCCTAGGAATCATAAAAATTTGCATTCATATAGATTGGGTTCAAGAAATGTTTAACCCTAATTTAGATGTATATCCTACTTGGCTAGATAGGGTTAAGGATATAGAAATGATAGGGAAAAAGGGTGAAAATTAGATCTAAAACATGCTAATTAATGTGATAAACTTAGATGTACCATATTCTAAATTTATTAAATTGAGATAAGTTATTAAAGGAAAGTAAAAATATGCTAAATATAGAAAATGATATAAAAGTGATGTACTTAGCTATTTCTGATGATACTGTAGATCTAGATCTAAAACAAGCTAAAAGTAGATATGAAGTAAAATATAGAATAGTCATCAAATTCTAGATCTAGTGCCTCTAATTCTATAGATAATTACATCATCCTGGGACATTTATGTTGACACTAATATCTTTGTTTGACATTAGTGTCTAGTATAAAATACTAGATAAAATAGGATGTGACCACTTGGATACTTCTAGGTTTGGCTTCACCTTTACTCTAGTGCATTCATAACTGGGTCATGGATGATCACTCCTTGGGAAAAAATGGGTTAGTGGGTACATGGTGTCAATATGACCTATAATGACCCCACTATCAAGGGTGCTACCTACATAGTCAATACTCCAAAATAAGGATGTAGATTCATGTAGTTCTTCCCTATTTGTTGGTTTGTGTGTGAATCATGCCAATGTGTGTAAAGTAAGTTCAACAATAACCTATCTTGTAACTTGGAAAATAAGACCTTATGACTACTTATTTAGTACTTTAAATCTATAGTTAAGATGTTCATTTGTCTGATATTAGAATAGGAAAGCTTTTAGTAAATTGAGTGATTCTTGAGTGCTCTTTTCATATGATTTCTAGGTGGTGAATGAATGAGGGTTTTTATTGTATTTCTACAAATACTATTAGGAGAAAACTCACATTAAATCTCTTAGGATAACCATTTTAATATGTTTCATTTTCAAATTGGATGAACTTAAGGTATTAAAAAATTGTGTCAAGGCATGACAATAATGTCAATGCTACTGTCTATACCAAAAATTAGTGTCTAGGGATAAGGAGAGAAGGCATAGGCTCAAAACTTGAAAAGGTGTAATATAATTACATTTTAATAATTATAATTAAGATATGATGTATTTTTCATCAATATGAGGATGGTGAGACTAAGAGATATGCCATGGGGCACAAGATAGAGTAGATACAAGACTTGTAGAAGCAAGGGATGTGTAGAACTAAGAGGAACTATCAATGTCTAAGTTTTCCAAGTGTACAAGATTGGGGTGGTATATAATAAGAAAATATTTTCTATAGTTTAATAGATAAGCCTTTGTCACACATCTCTCTTACACTTAGATGAACCATAAAATTTAAGAGTAAAATCATTGTTTGAATCCCAACAACTAGTGCTCTAACCATGTTATGACTTTTTATTAGTCCATAAATATCAATAGATAATAAATAAGTACCTAAAATAAGTGCATGTTTGAGCATAATAGAGGAACTTCACATAATTTAACTTCCTCAAATATAAAAAACTATTCTATTAATCTTATTGTTTTCCATTATCTAAAGAATGAAATTATTCCTCCATGATGTAAAAGATCATATTGATAGTTTATATTCCAATAACTAGGTTTTGAGCTCTAAGATCATTCCATGTCTTTGTATTTAACTTCTTAGTAAAGGATTTGTGTTCACTAAGTATTTTATGTTTTTGAGTATTTGGGTTCATGGGATTTAGATGTGTATCTTCATCTTGTTCTTATGTGGATTATTATTAAGGTTCTAATTCCCTTTCACCTAAGCAAATAGGATTGTGCCACATGTCTCCATCTCAATCACTCATTGATATGTAATCTAATTTATAAATAATAAACCCTATATCTAAGTGATATCATACCACTTGGTATGATCTCACTCATTCATATGCTATCAATCAAGCATACACAATCAGATATTGAAGACCCTTTGGATAAGCATGGACCATCCATTAACACCATCCCATTAAATCACTGCTTACATATATAATAAAGATAATATGGATCATAAAAGTATCAAAATTATGGGGATATAGAAACATGTTGACATCTCATTGAACCATTACCAAATTCCCAAGGTACATGCTCCAAATCTTAGTAACTAAGCAAAAGGTGAGATCATGCCACATGTTGTCATCTCATTCATTCAATATTAAAAGGGGGATTAAGGTAAAAAATGTAGAGGTTAATACAAATGGGTAAATTAAAGGAATAAACTGTCACACTATGAATAAATAAGCATGGAAAAATAAAACTAAGGCTTGGTTGCATAATAAATAGATATGTGGAAAATCAAGTGACTCAACAAAGTGATTGGGAAATAAGAATTAGTATCATCGTGCCACATGTTTCCCTCTAATCAAAGAAAATTCAAGCCATGAAAGTGGGACTCACAATAAATATATATATGTCACTTTAAGATGACCAGGCATCCAAATTAATTTTGGTCTAAATATTAAAGGAAAGGTATACATAGGTCCTGATCAAGTGAAATATTGATAAGTGTCACAATTATAATAATCTCAACATGGATACTTCTTTTGAAATTAACACATAAGTGAAAGATGTGAAAGTGGGCCCTAAAATAATTATATAGATACATTTATCATTCTTAAATTTTATAGGAAATCAAAGACATCAACAAAGCACCATGAAGGCTAATTAGGCATGTACCTCCCACACTCATTCAACCTAATAAATCTAGCAAGGCATGATATTTCAAGAGTCATCCATCAAATTACAAAGGTTTTAATGAGAGGAGAACCTCACCAATTCATCATTATAATCTCAAAAAATCTTTTCAAAACCATTAAAATGCGGTCCACATTAGACCTTATCTTGATGTTCCCTTAATGGGCCATGGGATTCCATTTTATCTTATTTATTCTGGAGTGAGGAATATTATGACATAATTTCATTTTACTATTTTATGCCATGATGGCCAAGAGTGGGATCTCATGCCTTTTGGAGGCAAGACCCATATATCTCTCTTATATATACTATTTTACAATATTGTATAAGGGTGATTCTATTTAAAAACATTGTCATATTAATGTTAAATTGATTTTTTATGTAAATTCATTTGGTTATCTTTAAGGTCTTTCACTTTCTTTTTGATTTAATGGATTAATACTAATTCTAGAGGAATATAATTTGTGATTTTTTATAGAGTTCATGCATTAAATATGATGTGTTTCTTTCTATTTTATTTAAGTTCTTTGATTATTTTAAATTTATGTGAAGTCTATAGGATCTGTGTGTAATTAAATACATACCTATTTATAGTTTGTTCATTAAATGAGTCTTAGAATAAATAATTTCCTTTTTCTCATTAGACCCTCTCACTGTGTGACTAAATACTAATCCATTTTCAAACTTAACATAGAATGGCGTAATTGTATCTGGGCACATTTTGGTCTTGGAAGAATTTATGTTGGTCCTTTATTCATAAGGCTTTCTTTTCTACCTTACCCTCTCTCTTTTAAAGTTTGTTTGTGAATAAATGATCCTTCCCATTCCTTATAAAGTATGAAGTGAATCAAACTAGAGACCTATATTTCAATATGTTATAATTGGTCTAGTTATAAGTGGAGTTTTATAGGTCAATGAGAAAACTGGTTTTAGACCTTTGGTGGTAGCATTGTATCTATTGTAGATCTATTTCAAGTAGGATATTTAATGGAGCCCAATACCCATAGATCATGCCTTGGATGGTACCAACAATAATCCTAAAAATAAATTATTTAATTCTCCTAATTATTCCCCAGACTCACCCAATGCATCTAACCTATAGATGCATCTAGATTTAAGATCTTGGACCAAATAATAGCTGGAGCTATAAGTAGGGCCATTTATTAAAATTTTGATTCCCATACTTTATGATTTCCCATATTGTTACCTGCCTAAATAGATAATAATAAATAGATTACAAGGAGGGTACCCATTTTCATTATATTCTAAATATTTAAGCTACCATCATATCTAAGATCAACCTTGAGACTTTCGTGTAGATAAATATATCTTGAACTAGTCGTAAATGAGTAATAACATATCCATTGTAATTTCATAGGAGAAATAAAACTACTAAAGGGATATCAAGACCTATGGTTACACCTAGTATCTCATCTTCTCAAATTTTCCTTAGTATACCTCCATATATAGTTGCACTTATGGAATGGTTAGATGGGTTTTCCATTAACATTCCTAAAGTTACCCATTATCTATCCAAGAACCCGAAAATGTACCTAATGAGATTCACACTAGGTGTGGGGCATACTACTAAGGATCATGTAACCTCATATAAAATGGCTCTTAGGTTTTTAAATGTTGAATACAAGGATGTTATTTGTAATATTTTCCCATTCAATTTAATGGATGTAGTGTATGATTGGCTCCTAAACTTTCCAGAATCTCCACAACAAGTTGGGACCAATTCAACAATGTGATCTTTTCCCAATTCATTTAAGTCATTAGTCTAAGTGTGTTATACCAATAGTTCAATTACATCAAAATGGAACCCAATGATCCCAAGAGGAATTTAAATTCTAAGTTTTAGAATATGTATATATGAATAACTATGTTGTATAGACCAAATAACCACCAAACCCTTCAAATGTACAAGAACACACTAGATCCTTGGACTATTATGTTTATTCATAGAGATACTTTAGTGGTATATCTACTCCTAAAAATATGTTGAGGATATAAAAGTAGATATGAAAATAAAACTTCAAGGTATATCAGTACCAAACATGCCAAATATGCTACCAAATGTGTCTGTTTTGAACCCCCTCTTTTCCACCAGTCAGAAAATACCCATGCCATAACTTATGCTAATGAGAAACCAAATTCCCTTGAGACATGCTACTCATAATTAGTCCTTAGGCTTATTTATCCCAATAAATAATGAATTATCAACTCAATCTCATAATCAAACACTAGTTCACACTATGAAAAATGTCTAAAGCCAAACCAAAGACTCCACCAAGACCAAGTTAGTGTGAAGAACCTCCTGCAGCAGATTATCTCCTATAATAGATTTAATCAAAATATGCAAAAATAAAATAACTCTTACAAATAACAGAAACATAGAAATCTTATATTGATCATAGGCCACTTCAAGGGGGCAACCTCTTTTGAGTAAGATCAATACAATAAATTTGTGGATGCCTTCATTGGGCCTCAACACTTACTTATATACTAACTCTATTCTAACAACTACTACTTCCCTTGTATGTGGGATAATTCAAATATGCTCTAAAGGATGACTTACAAAGCATATGCATCCATAACAATTATTAAACTAATACTGCAAAGATAAGGGTAAGGCACGGGTTCCTAACATCCCCTCCCACTTAAAAAAATATTTACCCTCAAAGCTTTAGATGTGGGAATTGTTGTTGAAGTTGGAAGAAGGGTTTCCATATTGCATCTTCTGGATGCATGCTATGCCATTGAATTAAGACCTCTATGATGGAGTGGGATCGAAGTTGGTGGGTGCACCTATCTAGGATTGCTTTTAGCTCGAGAAGGATGGAGCCTTCATTATCAAGTGCGAGTAAAACTATTTGCACTTAGATGTTGGATCTAAGAACTTGCTTCAAACAAGAGACATGAAAGACGAGATGAACTGGGGAGGAAGGTGGAAGATCTAACTTGTAAGCAACTGACCCAATCTTCTGGAGAACCTTATATGGCCCATAAAACTTTGGAGTAAGCTTTTATCACCCTTTTAGTTTTAGTGATGATTTCTTGTATGGCTGTAGATGAAGAAAGACCATATCACCAGGTTAAAAGGTATTCTTAGAGTGGTGCTGATTGGCCTGCTACTTCATTAAATTATGTGCCATGTGGAGATTGTCCCATAAGGTGTAGAGAATCTAATCCCAATTTTGGAGAGTAGTGTCAACTGATTGAATTGTTGAGCTACCAATATTATATGGAAGAAGTGGTGGCGGTGCTTGACCATAAATTGATTCATAGGGAGTCATTTTGGTGGAAGTGTGGTATGAGGTATTATACCACCATTCAGCTAGGGGAAGCCACTTGGCCCATTGATTTTGTTGTTCTAAAGCAAAGCAATGAAGGAAGGTCTCCAAGCATTTGTTGACTATTTCTGTCTAGCCATCTATTTATGGGTGGTACCCAGAGCTCATTCTCAACTGTGTGCTTGTGTGATGAAATAGTTCCATCCAAAAATGGATAGTGAAAGTGGCATCATGATCTGAGACAATTGAAGAAGGAATTCCATGAAGACAAAAAATCTGATCCAAGAAAACTTGTGTGACTATGGAGGCTGTGTATGAGTGGCCGAGTGCACAAAAATGACTATATTTGGAGAGCCGGTCGACTATGACTAGGATCACTATCTTTCCCCCAAATTTAGGGAGGCCCTTAATGAAATCCATGTAAATATCTATCAAGATCCTAGTAGTAATGGGCAAAGGCTCAAGAAAACCAAGAGTCAATGTGGTTTCACCTTTGTTTCATTGGTAGGTATCACATTCGGCCACCATCTATTTAATTTTGGCTTTCATGCCTTTCTAAAAGAAGTGTCATCATGCCCACTCATAGGTTTTGAGAAATCTTGAGTGCCCTGCTAAGGGGGAAGCATGGATTTCATAGAAGATGGCTTGATGTAGGTCTGGACTTTGGGAAAGCACCAAATGACCCTTGTATCACAAAGAAGCACTTTCCCATGAATAATGCGGTACTACAGAGGGGTTAGTGGCTAATTGATGAATGAGGTGGCATAAGGAGGGATCATTTACATACCCTTGTTGGATAGATTCCAACCATTTTAAAATGGGCATTGAGATGGTAGAGATGGAAGGCTGGTCCTTGAAGTTTCTTGAGAGAGCATCAGCCACAAAATTATCTTTTCCCTTTTTATAAGTGATCTCATAATCATAACCCATGAGTTTGTTGACCCACTTCTACTAAGCTAGGGATGAGACCTACTATTCCAAGAAATATTTAAAACTCTAATGATCATTTTTGATGCAAAAATGATTTCCCAATAAGTAGGGTCTCCATTTTTATACTGCATGTAAAATTGCCATCATTTCCTTTTCATATGTAGACAAAGCTAAATTGCAGCCAAAAAGGGATTTGCTAGTCAAGGCAATTAGTCAGCCCTCTTAGAGAAGAACATCACCCAAGCCAATGCCACTAGCATCACTTTCAATGGTGAAGGTTTTGGTGAAGTCTATCAGTGCCAAAATTGGTGTGCGACACATAGCTTGTTTGCGTTTGATGAATGCCTGATCAGCTGTTGCACCCCAGGTGAAAGCATCCTTCTTAAATAAGGAATTAAAAGGAGCCACGATCTTTCCATAATCTTTGATGAACTTGTGATAGTATCTTGTCAGGCCTAAGAAACCATGAAGGCTCTTGAGGGTGGTTGGTCGAGGCCAATTTTGCATAGCACTAATTTTTTCTAGGTCCATGCAAACCCCATTAGCTGAAATAATGTGCCCCAGATAGTCGATTTCCTCTTGACCAAATGAACACTTGGATTACTTGGCACATAATTAATTGTCTACTAATAGTTATAATTCCCTGTCAATATGTTCTAGATGCTCAGCCCATGTGCGGTTGTAGATCAAAATGTCATCAAAGAAAACTAAAATAAATTGATGAAGAAAAGGCCGAAAGATTTTATTCATGAGTGCTTGAAAAGTGGAAGGGGCATTTGTAAGGCCAAATGGCATGACAAGGAAATCATAGTGACCTTCATGCATATAGAAGGTGATCTTGGGAATGTCATTAGGATGCACTTAGATTTGATGATAGCCAGAATGTAGATCCAACTTAGAGAAGAATTTGGCCCCATGGAGTTCATCAAGAAGCTCATTGATGACAAGAATTGGGAATTTATTCTTGATAGTGAGGTGGTTAAGGGCTCAGAAGTCAATGAAAAAGCACCACAAACCATCTTTTTTGTGGACAAGAAGCACTAGGGAGGAATATAGGCTGGTGTTGGGGTGAATAACTCTAGACTTGAGGAGTTCCCAGACTAAGTTCTCAATTTTAGTCTTTTGCAGATGGGGGTAACGATATGGTCAGATGTTGGGTGGGATGCTTCCTAGAAGGAGAGGAATGTGGTGATCTTTAGGGCATGAAGGGGGAAAACCTACTGGTTCTAAAAAATGGTTACATTCTTGTTGAGTATGGCTTATAAATCTGTAGGGTGGTTAGTAGTAGCAGGGGGCTAGAGTTGAATGGAATGCAGCTGTACAATGACCCCATGTGAGCCTTTCTTCAAATTTTTTTCCATGTAATGAGAATTGATGATGATAGTAGATCTTGGTAATAACCCTTTTAAAGTGTGATTTTAACCATTATCTGTGAACTACATCTAAATCTCAGAGAAGTCCCCTAAAATAGTACCTAATGTGTGAAGCCACTGTGCCCCTAAAACCACATCACACCCTCTTAAAGGTAGGACAAACATATCAAAGTGAAAATTATAATTTCCCATTGTAATATGCACATTTTTACACTTCCATTTACATGGAAATGTTCCCCCATTAGCAATCATAACTTCAAAGCTAGAACAAGGGTATGTAAAGCAGTCTGTCGCCTTAGCAATGTGAGGATTGATGAAATTATGAGTACTGCCTAAGTAAATGATGATTGTGAGAGGGATATTTTTGAAGCACCCTTTGACCTTCATGGTTTGGGGAGTGGTGATACCTACTAGTGCATGCACTAAGATCTCAGGTTGAGTCTCTTGAACCACTGGGTCCTCTTCAGTGCCAAGTTCTTATTAAGCATCTTCAAATTCTAGAATATTAGGCTCGTTGTCTTACTCAGGTGGTGACTCCACATCTAGCAAGTAAAGTTTTTGATGGATGCACATGTGACCCTTAACCCATTTGTCATCACAGTTGTAACATAATCCTTTCTCTTTGAGATTCCACATCTCTGCCTCAGTCAGGCACTTGATTGGTGTGGTTATGGTTGTTCACTGATTCACTATGTTCTTTGCTGGTCAAAAGGTGGGAGGTCAACATTGTGTGGAGAGTTTATCTTTTGCTAACTTAGCCAGACCCAAAGTGTCCATCATATTTTTAGGTCAAAACATTTTTACCTCTAAGTGGATTGGCTCTCTGAGGCCACTAACAAAGTAACTTTTGAAGAAGTCATCTGACAAGCCTTCAGTGTGATTAGCAAGTTTTTTAAATTGAATCTAATATTCATGAATAGTACCTATTTGATGGAGTTTGGTGAGAGCTCCTATGAAATCCTCAAATGCTAAGAGACCAAACCTACCCAAAATTAAGGATGCAAAATTTGACCAATCAAGTTCATCATTTGTCTTGAGATACCAATGGTACCACTGAAGTGCTTCTTATTTCAGATGAAAGGAAGTAATTGGTACTTTATTCACAAAATAAGTATTATGGAGGTTGAAGAATTGTTCAGCTTGATATATCCATCCTATAGGATATATACCATTTAACCATGGAAATTCTAGCTTAGGTCCATGTGAGAAGTTAGAAGTAAAGGAGCGATGCTCTGAAGAAGACTCCTACACTCTGTTGAGCAAGATGTTATTTTGTTGATTCAAGCCATTCATCATATCGGTTAACTCTGTAACTTGAGATTTCAATGTGGTGATTTCTTCCTCCATAATTTTTGTGCCTACATGAGTGGTGACCATAACTAGTTGTTAATATCCAGGAATCCTTTAGTTGGAAATATCCTCAACTGTGGATACGTTGTTGTTTGATCTCTAAACCTGATAAGTTGGATATGGACCCCAAGTTTGTTTAGCTACCTAAAGGATTTTTTAAAATTCTCTCTGGCCACTAAAGCTATTTGATCGAGTACCACTCTCTAGAAATTTTTGGTTGTAATTTTACCCCTTAACGACATCTTTTGGTTTACCTCACGGGTGGGAACTAGTCAATTGGGATGGGGCTGTTGCCCTTTTTGCTAGCAAGTCCTCTTAATGGGATATCTACTTCGAGGTTCCTGTGGTACTCCTCATAATGAGTTTTAGGGATTATGCCCAAGCACTTCCCATAATTAAGTGGATGGGTATTTACCCAATCTAAAATGACAGAACTTGCAATGAAAAAAAATTCTTGCTAAAACTAGAGCAGCTCTTAAAAAGCCCTGCTTTGAAAAAAAATGCTCTAAATCTACCCATAAAGCCAAGAAAGTTCTCTGATACTAGATGTGAAGAACCTCCTATAGTAGATTACCTCCTATAATAGATTTAATCAAAATATGTAAAAATAAAATAACTCTTACGAATAATAGAAACACAAAAAGCTTATATTGATCGCAGGCCACTTCGAGGGGGAAACTCCTTTGAGCAAGTTCAATACAATAAATTCATGGATGCCTTCATTAGGCCTCAACACTTACTTATAGACTAACTCTATTCTAACAAATAATACTTCCCTTGTATGTGGGATAATTCAAATATGCTCTAAGGGATGACTTACAAAGCATATGCATCCATAGCAATTATTACACTAATACTACAAAGAGAAGGGCAAGGCACGGGTTCCTAACAGTTAGATGTTAGAAAATTCATGGTACATAAGCTTAGAAATGAATTATTTGGTCTGTAAGGATAAGTTGGAAATAATGGTGGTGAGAGTTCAAACATGAATTCACTTACGAAATATATAATTTTACCCATAACCATTAAAGCAACCAACTAGGGCCCTCAACTAATAAAATGCTTGTGATCAGCATATGTGAGTTGGCCTTTCTAAAATGGTATTGTGTACATAATATAATATAGCATGATTATTTTGTTCGAATTAAATTCTATAATGAATTGGAAATCTTATAGAAAGATACAAAAGAGTATGAGATAATACTAAACCACCCAAAGATTACCAATCATACTGAGACCTCTAATGATCCAAGATCCCTAAACTATGCCATGGTGTTAAAGATGCTAGATTTCCCTATCCATGAAGACAATGAACTAGAAGGTGACACAAATGAGGTACAAGATTTATAACAATTCCAAAGTAGTAATTACGATCTTAGGAATTAGACACAATATCAACCCTTTACCACTCAAATCCTTATAAAAATGGTGAAACCCATCTTGATCCAAGAGAAAGGAAAGATCATCCACCCTAAAAGGTAAATAATCCTAAGCCACTTGAATATATATAGACAACCGCTATAAATATTGGGTATAACATAATAGATAACATGAAGAATATCAATGCAAACAATAATTTGTATGAGCTTCCCTAGAATAATGAACAAAAATAACTCCTCCTAAATTCCCTCATATATAAATTGGTACAACCCAAACCCAATCCTACACACACTAACATGTTGATACATAATAATAAAGCTAAGGTCCCACCTTTTCTCCTTACTCTTAGACTATTTAGGAAGAATATTCATAACTATTTAGTTGACTTAGGAGCCTTTAAGAATGTCATGCATCTATGAATTTTTCAAACACTAATATTAACACCTATTAAGTCAGATACAATAGTGGCCCAATTAGATAAGTCTAAAGTTAAGGTAATGGATGAGCTCTTTAATGTCCATATGCAATCAGAATCTAAGCCTAGGGTCCAATAGTTTATGGATATCTAATTAGGGGAAATCATAGATGTCTATGGGATGTTTCTTAGTAGAGACTAGTCTAAATCCTTAAATGGACACATGGATATGAAATTATCCCATATGTGATTACCTTGGATAGGTGTAGCCAATTAGATCCATATTGATAGAGAACGCAAAATAAAAAACATCATGAAATAAAACATAATCAATGAATAGATAAGCCTAGTATCCTCAAACATAGGTGTTTACATTTTATCTAAAAAATGTATTAAAAATGAAGTTAATAAAGATATAGAATTTCCAAGTCTATGGTTCTTTTAATTTGATGGGGTCCATTCTAAACAAGGTTTTGAATAAAGAATTCATTTCATTAACCCATGAGGGAAATGACACCTAGATTCATATAGACTATAGTTCCCTTACACCAATAACCTGGTGAAATATGAATCCTTGATTTTATGACTATAATTTGAATTGAAACATAGGGTTAATGAATTAAGAGTGTTTGGGGATTATGAACTAGTAGTGAACCAAGCCAAGATCAAGTTCCAATGTAAGTTTTTTTATTTGAGGAATTACAAGCACATGGTATGGGATTTGATAAAAAAAATTAGTGCTTTCAATGTCATCCCCATTCCTAGATAATAAAACTAGGTGGTTGATTCGTTAGCAACTATTACTATAAACTTTACACCCCTAGATGAGCCAGGGCTAAATTTTTTTTAAGTAGATCTCATTCCATGTCCTTTAGTCCTTAATAAGGAGAATCATTTCTAGGTCCTTAAGGATGAACACCACATTTTATAAATCCTTATTATTTCAAGAGTATTTTAGACCCAAATTATAGATGAGGTGGAAAGAGACAACCGTAAGGATGAGGAATTTGACCAGGATGGTATTATGAACTTAAACAAAAATTAAGTTCCAAATGTATGATATAACTTGAGATAATTTTTTACCTTGAAAAGCCCACATAAAAACTTAAAATACCAACACACATGGATCAAATGTATATAATGATTAATATGGGATCATTAGACCATCCATGAGATGTCTATATTGGTCCAAACTTCACCTCTATTGAGATTAAACGACTTAAAAAATTGTTATTGTAGTACTGCGACATTATTGATTGGGACTACAAAGACCTTAAGGTATTTGACTTAAAGGTAATAAAACACACTATCCCAATAAAACAAAACCTAAAACTTTTAAGATAGAGTTAATGACTTATGAATCTAATACTACAACTACTTATTCACATGGATTTTCACTAGCTCTCTCAATCATGATCATCTTCCTAATTCATCACTGAATGTGGGTAGCCAATTTGGTTCCCATTCATAATAAAAATGGATAAATTTGGCTATGTCTATATTTTATAAATATGAACTGATCTTTTGACAAAGTTAATATCCTTTTTCATCCCTTGATGAGGTGATCTAAATGGTAAGTGGATCCCAAATGATGTCCTTTGATGAATCTTAGGATACAACCAGGTTCTAGTAAATATTAAAGATATAATGAAAACTATTAAAACCGAGTGGGGAATTTTAGCTACTAAAAAAATAGCCTTATTAATGTAGGATCCACATTTTATAGAGTTATGGAATTTGATTTTGAAGGTTTTATAGGTAAATGCAGTATTATTTACATGGATGAATTTATTATTTTTTTAAAACATAGGTTTGATCACATTCACCACTTGTAAAATATTTTTGAGAGGTGTAAGAGGTATGGTATCTCATTTAATCCAAATAAAAGTGTATTTGGTGTGAAACAAGGTAAGTATCTTGGTCATTTCATTGCTGAGTAAGTTATTTATATAGAACCTAAGCATGTTATTACTATTTTTAAGATACATTTACCTAATATTAAAAAGGAATTAAAGTCATTCTTTGGTAAGATTAAAATTTTATGCAAATTCATATTTAGATTTTGTGAGATCATTAAACCTATAAATGCAATGTTGAAGTAGGAAATAAAGGTGGAGTGGACTCCTGTAGCTAGGAAATACTTCTAAGAAATTAAGGAAGCCATCATATAAGCACCAGACTTAATCGACATAGACTACACAAAGGAATTCTACATTGATTCCTTTTCTTCATAGCACACCATAAATGTAATGCTCACCCAAACATTAGATGAAGATTAACACCTAATCACTTTCATGAGCACAAACTTGAAGGATACAAAGCTAAATTATTATATCTTGAATAAGCATGTATACATTCTAGTCAACTTCATGAATAAGTTCAAACACTATATTCTCATAAACAAGGTGCATGTTGTCATATTAAACCTAACTATAAAGCTAATGCTAGTGAAGAATGAGATATGAGAAAATAAAGGTTGATGTATGGACAAGATTCAAGAGCATGACCTTGAGATAAAACTTTTCAATCTAGTTTGAGGCTAAGGTATTACTCAATTGATCATTAAAATCAATCCAATGATCATAGTGGTGTAATTAGACTAGTCAAAAATGGTCCATAAAGAATGGTATGATCCAATTTTCCACTACCTATTCTATGGATATCCTCCTCTAAGATTCAATCAAATGTAGAAAAGAGATCCCAAGATGAAATCAAGCCATTACATGATGAATAAGGGAGTGCTATATAGAAATAAATATGTAAGCATTTATCTCAAATGTCTATCCAAAGAAAAATTTAAGGAAGTCATGACTAGTTTCCATGAAAAATTGAGTAGTAGTCATCCTTCAGGGACTAATACTATTAACAAAATTCTATGAGTTAGGTATTATTAGTCTACCATATTTAAGAATTCCCATGCTCATACCATACATGCCATTAGTTCCATACATTTTCCAAGAAGGAATTTCATGTATTAATTCCCCTTCAAACTATTATATAAGAGTGTCCTTTCACTTAATGGGGACTTGAATTTGTTGGAGTCATCAAATTAAAATAATTATTTGGACATAGATTCATACTTATATCCACTGATTATTGAACAAAGTGGACACAAGTGGTATTAACCAAGAATATCACACCAAAGGAAGTCATCTAGTTCCTTGAGGAAAACATAATAACATTTATAACCCTAACCTCACAAGTCTGTGACAATGGACCTGCATCCCAATAAGCCAAGCTCATAGAATGGGATTATGAAAATGGGATCACTTTGATGTTCTCATCAAACCCCACCCATCAGGGAATAATTTAACTAAGTTAACCAATAAGAATCTAATATATGACATCAACAAATCTATATAAAATAAGCCTATGGATCTATTGAAATATGCTCTTTGGGATGACCACAATAGATATAAGTAAGCTCTAAAAATCTAGACTTTCCTATTGGTATATGGGTTTGAGCCTATCTTCCCAGTGACCCTCAAGTTTATAACTTAAAAGTTAATTAAGATTACATGGAGGATATTGAGAAGACAAACTCAAGGTTACTAGACGTCCAATTAGGGGATGCATGAGCTGAGGCTCTATAAAACTTTAATAGATATCAAATGATTTCCAAGAGATGGTTCAATAAGAGGGAAAAGGTCAAGTCCTTTTAGATATAAGACCTAGTCCTAATATGGGATAAAACACATGAGAGGAAAGGAAATCCCTCCAAACTTAACCTAATCTAGATTTCCCCATACTATATATCTAAGTTACTAAGATATAATGTAATTTTATATAAATACCTTGAAGGAAATTATCTCCCACTACTTATGAATGGATAGTTATTGAAACACTACTTCTTAGCTTTCCCTTCTAATGTAATTGTAGAATATTCTACTAGGAAAAGGCTGGTGATGTAAATATTAATTTATATTTCTCTAGTTTGCTTTAGTTGTGTGTTTTATTATATTCTATTATTCTTTCAATTTCTTGTTCATTTGATATTGGTTTTTTTTTGTTTTCCCCTTGTTTTCCCCTTTTAACCTTACATCAATTTATCCTTGTTCCCATGATTTAGATAAAGAATCATCTAAGCTATTGATGTAAAAGTAGAGTCTAATCCAAGCATTTGTCTCTATACTTGATCACATCAAAGTTGATAAGGCACTACAAAAATAGTCCCATAATTATAAGACAAATGCAAGCTACCATCATTAAACAATGTGATGGGTAAAGGAAACTCTCTTAAGACACCAACATAATTAAGAGTCATTGACTTAGAACTGAACAAGTGAATTGAAAAAATCCTATTTTAGAAAAGATAATCTATTACAACCCCAATGGGTTTTACAAAAGCAACACATAATTTTTTAAAAACTTAAATATAACATAATTTACATAAAATCTTCTTCACTAATTAATATAATGATTTACTATTTGATAGCTAAATATAAATAAAACATGTATAGGAAATATAACTAACCCACTTGTTAAGTCATGATATATTTGGATTTGAAACATCATTTAATAGTGAATAAGATATAATCCATATCATAACACATATTCATAATCAAGGGTGTAATAGTATAATGAAATAAACCATTCTTATACATAAACATGTAAATACAACCTATACTATTTTTAACATTATGAATCATGTAAAAGTGTAAAGCCACTATTGTATTTAATATTCAATAATACTAAATGTACACATGTTACAATTTATCACTAAATATCATAAATACACATGATATGAAGTATAATAGTATATTAGAGATTCATAAGACAACTCAATATTCAATATAATATCCATGAGTATGTATCTAGTATGGTTAATTAGTTGGAGAGAGGGAGAGTATCATATAAGTACTTTTCCTCTAATTGTATACTACTAGTCTCCCACTCACCTCCCCATTGGGAGTTTCCATTTCCTTTATGGAAGGGCATATAATGGCAATTTGGACATCAAGAATTCATCTAGAACCATGTGTATTACAATCATTAATACATGCAACATTCATACCAACCATGGAAAACAATCCTTTATCTAATATGACAACACACATATTCATGTAAACTAGACAATATAGTGGAATGAAATGTTTTCAACTATAACATTACTTTATCCAAAGTTTTTCATTATAGAGTTCATATCTCTCTTGGATCTAAGTCAAATCCACAAAAACACATACTCTATAGTACTAAAACTAAATCTCTCTTATGTTACCAGATGATAGGTATATACCTTCATGGCTTAAGCCATATATAACATTCATCCCTTTGTTGGGTGAATATTTTGTCATCAACTAACTAACAGGAAAATGGGCATATCAACCACAACACTATGAGATTTATACGACAAAATGGGTGTGGTTACCATAGCATAATGAGATAAATATCTCCTCTTAGCAAGGGGAGGTTCCCTATAAACTATAACATACTAATATAAGCTAAAAGTAGACTCGGGGGTGAAATCATACCATCCATCTCTTTTTTCAGAGATGATGTTCAAAAAATAAAGGAGAATTTTTGTGTAATTATTGAAGGCATTTCTATTCTTTCAGAAATGATGTTCAGTAAACAGTAGGAATTCTTCTTAGGTAGTAGCTGGATCCACAAAAAACCTACAAAAGCACAAAGTCTTTCATTGTTTCTCCTACTGATTTAGGACAAAATAACACAGTAGAATGAAGTTCAGCACAAAGTATCCATCAAAAACTAAAACAAAGTAAAATATTATGAAGGATAAGGGGAGCTCAAAGTCTCTCGAATATCCTAAAACATAAAACACACAGACTAAAGACAATTATGGAAGCACAGAGTCTCCCACAGTTGACTTCAAGACATCTTTCAGATTATTTCCACTTGTTCTTATTTGATTAAATATACAAGACTGTATTTAGGAAAAATACATAAGAATGATTTCCTAGATAACACAAGCTATTTCAACGCAAATTTTGAAAGGTCACTTGCTTTCTCATTCACTTGATAAAATATGATTAACAGTCTAAGCTCAAAGTCTCAAGAATGCATTTCAATTTGGGTAGAGTTTTAGTTCTAATAATAGAGAGATCTCCCTTCTAAAAACTAAGAGATTATAATATATAACATCTAAAGAAATACTTGGGTGCTTGTTTTCATGAGATGGCCCATGCTACATTGAATGCATTGGAAATTCTATGTAGGGGCCATGTTAGAATAGGTCATCGGCCTTAACTTTTGGCATTCTAAATCATCTCAAAATGTCTTCTCCAAAGCATGGGTCACCTGATCTTCTAAAAGGTAAGGCCACTCCTCTTTATGATACTTACATGACTGTCCACTCATCTTTACTCAAACAAAGAAAAATGGGCTACGCCATTGAATGCTTGCACTCTCTGAGGTCCACCTAGTGGACTACTCCATCTACTGGAATAACTCTTCTACATATATTTCTAGATTATCTATTTGATTCCCTCTTTCCTTTCTATATTTTGTCTCTTCTTGCTGATCTAAGCTCTCAAAGCTATCTTCTCACCTTCTACTGGTTTCTTCAGCTCCTTCCTTGGCTGGTCATTGAGTTTATTCTTAGGTCTACATTATTCAAAAATAAATAGTTATTTCATTACCCTAAATTTGACATCCATGGGGATGTCACTGATTGCTTGAACCATTTTTAACCTTGAACCCTTTGAACCTTTCAGAGGTGGAGTTTAATGGTTTAATAGTTTAATCAGTTCGTCAGTTTAACAGTTCAATGTTTTGTAAAGAGCCACATTCACTTAGTCTTCTTTATGAGTTCAAGGTGTTGTTGAACCAATTGTTTGCACCATTCAATTAAACATTTTTTTGGAATCTTTTGTTTGAACCATTTGCTTGAAACTTTTTTATTGAACCTTGGTGTTGAACCATCCTTACAATTTTTTAGGAAATGCCTTAAGTGTTTTGAGATTTCTCCTTGCAAAAACCCGCCTTTCTAACCTATGATTTTTTTAACTAAAAAGGCTTGTGTGATTGAATAACTTGACTGCTCAAAACATTTTGAGAAAGAAAGAGATCATTTTAGGCTATAGGACCAAGATGGTTGACATGTTGTCCACAAAAACAAGTGACAGATTTTGGGAACAACAGCTGGCTCCAATTGGGAAACTTCTATTGATTGTATTTTGAAAAAATTGAAGGGAGTAGAATCAAGACTCTAAGTGCCTTCATCTATGCCATTGGGCTACACATTCATGACATCTAAAAAGAGAAAGATGCCAAAAACCAAACAAACAATACAAAATAAACAAAGACTATACAAATGTACAACTGGACTTATCTGATACTTCAAGGATTGAAGTGCTTCAGATGTTGCCCACTGTGAGGTAGTGAAAATGGTGTTCCATCTTGATATTTTAGCAAGAAACTATTATCACCACTAAATTGATGGATGGTGAATGGACCTCTCCACAAAGAATCAAAATTTTTGTACATTCCTTTTAGTTCTCTCCTCTTGTCCCATAACAAGACTTGATCTCCAATTTAAAAATCATGAATCCTTGCTTTTTTGTCAACGAGTTTCTTTATCTAGTTTTGATGTGCAGAAATATGGTCCACCACCATAGTTCACTACTCATTTCATTTAGTCAAACACATGATCCTTTTGTTAATATAATCTTCAAATGTTTGATCTTCGACTGCCTTTGCCAACTTCAATGCTTGTAGTTCCAGGGTGATTGGTATCTCTACATTCAAAACATACAGAAGTTGAAATGGTAACATACCTATCACCCTTTTGGGTGTAATATTGTCTACCCATAAAGCATCAAACAATGGTTTATGATAGGTTATCTAATTTTCATCTACCAGCTTCTTGATAATGGTCACCAGGTTCTTGTTACTTGATTCTGCTTGACCATTTCCTTGTGGATAGTAGACTAAGGGTGGGAGAGGATAATCCCATAATAATAGAAGAACTGGGTAACCTCATGAGAAGAGAAATAGAATGCATTGTCTATTAAAATCTTAATTGGGACTCCAAATTAGGAAATAATATTTTCCTTGAGGAAATTACATACCACTTCTGAAGTAGCATGCTTGACTGGAATGGCTTCCACCCACTTGGTAAAATAGTCTATGGCTGTGAGAACCTAGTCATGTCCAGCAATCAAGGATGAGTTTACAATGCCAATGAAATCAATACCCCATTATTGAAATGGATCTTTGATCACCACTAGATTGAGAGGTAACGTGGCCAACTTGGGCTTCCCAATAAACTATTGACACATCTCACATCTACGCACCCAAGTGTATGAATCTTGAAATAGAGTAGGCTAATAGTACCTAGCTCATAGAATCGTATGGGCAGTCATAGGTGTAAAAAAATGTCCTCCACAAGCCAAATTATAGAAAGACTCCAAAATTTTGCTTTGTTTCACTTTATCCATGCAATGAAGAAATAACCCATCAAGGATGCTCTTATACAAACCGTTATCCCATAGGACAAAGTTAGTAGCTTTAAACTTAAAAGTTCTCTTTTCTTTGTGAGATAGGTGGGTAGGATACTCACCATAGGTAAAGAAATGAGTGATATTGGAATACCACTCATTTATAATAGTGACAAAGAGAACTATAGGCATGTCTTCAACCTCTATTTCTTCATGCCCTGCTTCCTCTAGTATGTTATCAACAATTAATTGGCAGAGACTTCTTCCTTGCATAAGCTTCATAGGTTTGATAATAAGATCAAACACCTAGATTTTAGCAATCTAATTGCCCCTTTTAGTTCCAAACTCTTGTTGAGTTAGAATGGACTTTACTATTGTATTAGAAACCAGAGCAATAGTGTGTGAGTTTAGGATGTAAAAATGGAAGTGTTTTACCACCTTAACCACATCATAAGCATGCTTTTCCATGTTTGAATATTTTAGCTCATGAGCTTTGAGAGGAAAAATCATGAAAGATATGGGGGACTCTACACCTTCTTTGTTCTACTGAGCCAAAATGGCTAAAAGTGTGTGTTCAAAAGTATAACTATATATTATGAAGTCTTTGGTATAATCTAGAAAAACCAAGATTGGGGCATGAGCAATAAATTATTTGATATCTTGAAATGCTAACTTTCTTTCTTTAGTTTAGTGGAAATTAGCTTTACCCTTCATCATGTTGACAATATGGCGAGTCTTCTCTATAAATTCAAGAATGAACCTTCATAGAAAATTCACCTTTCTAAAGAAAGAATGGACTACAGTCTTAATAGCAAGAAGAGAAAGATTTTTGATGGATTTAACTCTTTCTGGATTGATTTTTATGCCTTCTCAAGATACAGTATGATTGAGAAGTTTCCCTTCTGTAACCCCAAAAACTAATTTTTTAGGATTGAGAGAAATGCCATTTTGTCGACATCATTCTAGTACTTGTTATAAATGATGCACATGATTAGGATGATGTTTGGAAAATATGGTCAAGTCATCAAGATATACCACAATGAACTCCCCCATTTCATTTTTGAAGGCAAGATCCATCACTCTTTGGAAGGTGGCACCAACATTGATCAAACCAAAAGGCATTCTACGATATGCAAAGGTGCCCCAAGGTGTAGTGAAAGTGGTCTTATGTTGGTATGATTCACCAACTTCCACTTGATTATACCCCAAAAAACCATCTAACATTAATAATATCTTTGAACTAGTCACTGTCTATAGTAGCTGATCCATGATGGGCAGGGGGTAGTTGTGTTTTAAAGAGGATTGATTTATATTTTTGAAATTAACACAAAGGCAAATTTCTCCATTCTTTTTTCTCATAGGGACTATGTTCGCAATCTAGGTGGAATGATGGATTGGAAAAATTATCCTCACTTTTAACATTTTTTGGATCTCAAAAAGAATAGTACTTGATATCTTGGGGTTGTAATACCTTTGTTTCTACTTGTGAGGTAATGACCCAACCTTGAGAGAAATTTTGTACCAAATTTCTTCAGACCTGAAAGATTTTAGATCATCATAAGAGTACACCAAAACATCAATGTAATGGTGAAGCAAAGTAATGAATTTGAGTTTTTCATCAGGAGTGTAATAATTTCCAATGTTGATCATTTTGGGATTATCTTTTGTACTCAAATTTATTTGATCAAAATCTTTGGAGGAACTTGAATCCATTGGTAACTTCTTGATAAACCTATCATGATTATCGAATATCTTCTCAAGAGAAATTAACCCTTTAAGAATTTTATTCCCTTTGAGTGGAAGGAACTCTTCACCAATTTTTAAATTTATTTTGAGAGCTAATTCTTGTGGCAAAGATTCACCGTCTTCAAAATAAAGCTCCTCAAAGCTATCCATCTATTCTAGAAAAGTAATGATTTGATTTTCCTCATTAAACACTTGACATTGGTTAGAATTATCAGGTAAACTTGGTTAAAAGACCATTTTAATAGTGTACTTGTGCCCTTCAAAATCTTTGTGAGGAACCATGAGGGTTGTAGAAATAGCCAATAAATTTGCATGATCATTGAACTCTCTGGGCACTATAGAAATACTAAAAGCCTCAAAAATTTCAAGGTAGTCCCACACTATATTGTGATAATGTCACAATCTTTCATTCTTGGTTTGATATAGGTTCCTCACCTGATAAGCCAGTAGTTCAGCATCTCCTCGACATGAAGAAGCTTAACATTTTTAGCTTGAGTAGCTTTCAATTTAAGCAACAAAGATTCATACTCGGTGGTGTTGTTGGTATTTTTGAACTCTAAATTATATAAATAGGGGAAAATATCTCCTTGTGGAGATATCAAAATGATTCCAGCTCTAGAACTGGTAGAAGAATTGCTACCATCAAATTCTAGAATCCAAACATCATTAGAATTTGATCTCCTTTTAGACTTTTCTTTATTAGAGAGGGAAGATCCTTTTTCATCTGAACAGTGCTCTACCAATTCTTTTGATGTCTTATCTAAATTTTTTAGATTGTCACTTACAAAACTTTCATCTGATGAAATAGAAACATCTTCTGTAGACAGAAAGTAGTTACCCATTCCTGAGAATTTAAATAGAATTTGAGCTTTAGGGTCAGATGTTTGGGTGATAATGTATTTTGAATCCTTCTCAGGAAGTAGCCTTTGCATGATGCCTTTGATAGGTATCCTTGCCTCAAATAGGTCCATAATCAATTCTCCACCAATATCCTTGCAAAAAATTTGTTCAAGTAGAATGCCATAGGAAGGTAGAACGTAGGCCACCAAGACTATCATTTTAATCCTTTTTTTTGGGAATGTCTTGAATGCAAATTGGGCATCTTTGATCTAACCCAAAAGTAGCACTTGCTTGTTTTCCATGGAGAAACATCTCCCAAAAGTTTAGTTAAGGTAAGACTGAGAGAGTCTACTACCTTGGCGGGCATACCATTGTCTGAGGTGCTAGAGTCTATTATACAGTTGCTCAACTTATGACCATTAATCAAAAGGGAAACATAGAAAGGTTCTATCTTCCTAGGGGAAACAAGAGGAGTAATGACAAGATTTTTTTGGGTGGATGTGTTTTTTGGGGAATCATGAGTTACCTTTGAAACATCTTGTCTTGCAGGGATGGTTTTGTTCTTGATGCATTCAACTAGCCTATCTAATTGCTCAGGGTTGGCTTGTAAGTATTCAAACTCAGACATTTGGATCTTGGTCTTCCTAGTATGATCAATGATGTTAAATGACTAAAAATAACTAAGAACAGAGGAAGGAAGTCCATCATTCTATGTTTTATTGTGTATGGTACTGATCTAAGAAATTAAAGTGGAAGGTGCAGGGTTGTTTGAGGTACTTACTCTTTTATTGATCACTGGGTCCTTTGATTGGAAAGGTAGTGAAGTCCCCCATTTATCAATTGAAATTACTGGTTGAGATTCTTCCCCTATTTTCCCCTTATCATCTTGTTGAGTTGACTAGTTTTGGGACCTAGTAAAAATAGCGTATGATCCATCAAACACTTCTCCCTTTCTTTTAGATTCATCCTGGTAATTCAAGTTACCAATGTTGGAGTTTCCAGCTAATTATTCTTCACCTTATACAAAGAGATTACTATCATATTCTTGGTCCAACTCAAGTTGGAAAGAGAAATCATGTTCAACTTCATGATAACCAACTGCTGAGTTAGCTAGTGTTACTTCAATGGCAAGCTTCCCCTATTGGGGGAGGAAGATGATTTGGTTGCCCTTGATTTCTATCAGCATTGCCTTGATATGACTGGTTGGAAAATGTCCTCCTTGGTATATCTTGATAATAAGGAGGGGAAGGCATCCCTTGTGCCATTTTCTTTTTTAGAGCTAGCAATTCATTTACTAGCTTTTGCACCATAGGATTAGTGGTGCCTGTAAAGGAATTTTTAAAAGAAGATTTATTTTTGTTAGGATCTCTTCTTATTTTTACTACCAAGATAAGATCATCTTCAACCTCAGTGGCCAAAATTTGAGCTACAACAAGATCTATGTGGCCAACCCACCTCAATAGGGAACTCACTTCAGGAAGCTGAGAATTGATGAAGAAGCACTTAAGATTTTTTGGCATTAGCTGAGCAATTATAGGAATCCTATTCTTTAGCTTGTCAAATTTAACAATGAAGTCTCGCATGGGTTCATGAGGCTCCTTCTTCATTTGTGTAAGCTAGGATAATAGGGCATGTGCATCTTCTACAGGTTTGAACCTAGCCTCAAACTTAACCTTGAGAGTGTTCCAATCAGTTACTATTTGTGCTTGTAGATGATAAAACTAGTCTATGATAGTACCTTGAAACATTTTCACAAACATTCTGACCACTATATATTTAAATTCAACATCTATCACACCATAGGTTATACAAAAATCTACAATATGCTTATCAAGATAAACTCTCCCATCACCATAAAACTTAGAAAAATTAATTCTTGAACTACAGGGTAGTTCATGTAAAGGTGTGGTTAGATTCAGAGGGCCAAAAGTGTTACCCCAAGGGCCTTGGGATGCCATGATATGACGATTGAAAGGAGGGATAATAAACCTTTGTGGAGTATGTATAGACAAAGCTCTGTTAGTAGAGGAAAGTGAAGCTTTGCCTTGTATTGGGGACCTTGCATTGGTAGAAGGAAAAATCCTAGTTTGCCAAAGGTGAGATTATAGAGGAGAAAGGTCAAAATTATTTTTCTGCACAAACTCAAACATAGGATCAATAATACCTTGAACTCTCTAGATTTGTGTATACCATGGATTTTCTAGAGTGTAGAATGGAAAAGAACTAAAAATGCTTCAATTTAAAGCTTGAGGCTTCAAATTGCATGTTCTTCCCCAGTAGAGTCACCAAAAACTATTGGGTGAATATTTTTTCATCAACTAACTAATGGCAAAATGGGCATATCAACCACATCACTATGGGATTCATACAAAAAAATGGGTGTGGTTACCATAGCATAATGAGATAAATCTCTCTTCTCAGTAAGGGAAGGTTCCCTATAAACTATAATATACTAATATAAGTTGAAAGTAGACTTAGGGGTGAAATTATACCATGCATATCTCTTTTTTTAGATATGATTTTTATAAAATAAAGGAGAATTCTTGTGTAATTACTGAAGGCATTTCTCTTCTTTCAAAAATGATGTTCAACAAACAACAAGAATTCTTCTTGGGTAGTAACTGGATCCACAAGAAACCTATGAAAGCACAAAGTCTTTCATTGTTTCTCCTACTAATTTAGGACAAAATAACATAGTAGAATGAAGTGAAACACAAATTATCCACCAAAAACTACAACAGAGTAAAATATTATGAAGGATAAGGGGAGCTCAAAGTCTCTCTAATATCTTGAAACATAAAACACATAGACTAAAGACAATTATGACAGCACAAAGTCTCCCAAAGTTGACTTCAGGACATCTTTCAGATTATTTCCACTTGTTTTACTTATTTGATTAAATGGAAAAGACTATATTTAAGAAAAAGGCATAAGAATGATTTCCTAGATAACACAAGCTATTTCAACACAAAGTTTGAAAGGTCACTTGCTTTCTCATTCACTTGATAAAATATGATTAACAGTCTAAGCTCAAAGTGTTAGGAATGCCTTTCAATTTGGGTAGAGTTTCACTTCTAATAATAGAGAGATATCCCTTCTACAAATTGAGAGATTAAAATATATAACATCTAAAGAAAGACTTGGGTGCTTTTTTTCATGAAATGGCCCATGCTGCATTGAATGCATTGGAAATTCTATGTAGGGACCATGTTGGAATAGGTCATCAGCCTTAACTCTTAGCATTCTAAATCATCTCAAAATGTCTTCTCCAAAGCATGGGTCAGGGTCACTTGATCTTCTGAAAGGTAAGGCTACTCCTCTTTATGATACTTACATGACTATCCACTCATCTTTATTCAAATGAAGAAAAATGGGCCGCACCATTGAATGCTTTCACTCTCTAAGGTCAACCTAGTAGACTACTCCACCTACTAGAATAACTCTTCTACAGATATTTTTGGATTCTCTATTTGATTCCCTCTTTCCTTGATATATTTTATCTCTTCTTACTGATCTGAGCTCTCAGGGCTATCTTCTCACCTTTTGCTAGTTTCTTCAGATCCTTCCTTGGTTGGTCATTGAGTTTGTTCTTAGGTTTACATTATTTGAAAATCAACGGTTATTTCATTACCCTAAATTTGATGTTCACGGGGACATAACCAGTTGCTTGAACCATTTTGAACCTTTCAAAGGTGGAGTTTAATGGTTCAACGATTCAATGGTTCAAAGTTTAATCAGTTTAGCAGTTTGGTGGTTCAATGTTTTGTAAAGAGCTGCATTCACTTAGTCTTCTTTATGAGTTCAAGGTGCCATTTAACCAATTATTTGCACCATTCAATTGAACCTTTTTCTGGAATCTTCTATTTGAACCATTCACTTGAACCTTTTTTATTGAACCTTGGCGTTGAACCATCCTTAAAATTTTTTAGGAAATGCCTTAAGTGTTTTGAGATTTCTCCTTGCAAAAGCCCACCTTTTGAACTTGTGATTTCCTTAGCTGAAAAGGCTTTTGTGATTGAATAACTTGACTACGCAGAACATTTTGAGAAAGAAAGAGACCATTTTGGGCTGTAAGATCAAAATTGTTGACATGTTGTCCACAAAAATAAGTGACAGATTTTGGGAACAACACCCTTAAAATAAGAGATCATACAACTGTATAAAATTTCATAACACAATTCCAAGAATGTACTAATCACTTGTATCATAAAATCCAACTATAAATTTATGGAAGATCCCTCTCCACCATTTATTATAAGTTCAAACATATTTTCTACATAATATCATTGTCATATACACTAATTCTAAACAACATATATTTTCTTTACATCATTTTACATAATCATATAATTTGAGCATGAATATGCCTAATATTCAGTTCCATGTCAATAGATCTAAGTAGGTATATTTAATTATAATACAATTACTTGATGCTCAAAATAAAGTGTTTCAAATGCTATTTTCCTTTCAAACAACTTATTTCCCTATTACTTAACCAAATGAGTAATAATCAAGAAATCTTAGTATAAACATAAAAATCAGGGTTTATTTTCCATGTTGAGGTGATATTTCCACTCATTTTCCTATAAAAGAACTATTTATAATAGGCTTATTTGACCTTAAACATTTAATGAATGTAAACCTAAATTAATGATTATATTATTTCAATTAGCTTTATCTGATGCCTTTATCTATATAGAGAGATAAGTCTTTATGCTATATTCATTAACTCTTCTAATAAGAGAGTATTAAGCTAACAATTTTACCATAATACTATCCTAAGAAGATAATTCTATTTAACACAATTGAAATTTAATAATAATTTCTCATTAAGTCCTTATTAAATATTTACCCATTTAAAAATCAAGAGCATTGTATAATGTGTTACCAATTCATTTAAATCATTAACTTTATAGAGGATTATCTATATATCACACTAGATATTAAAGCATACAACTATATTTATGAACTTATCAGTCATTTATGAATAAGGTTGTACATGGAATCCTTATGTATAGGTGACTCAATAGCTCAATGACTATATATATGGGCATTATTATTCTTATACATATATTCATATATTAAATTATACTATCAATAATTAATCATCATCCAAATTATATAATCTATATATAAATACATAGGGTTATACAATTCCATCAACAATATACATCTATGACTTGAGTATTTATAAGTATGGCTATAAAAAACTTGCCAAATTCTAATAGTATGAACCTATAACTTTCAAAAACATATAGTTGTCTATCAATAACTCCTAATACAAATCCCTAAGATTGTAGTAATTTTAAATCAAACAATACATTATTGAATACTAATTTACATAAAAAAATTTAATTAATAAAATATTTTTTCTATGTTTAATCCCAATCAGTGAAGGTAAGTCAAGAGACAAGTTCACTATAGGTACTATGAGAAAATTTGACTATAACAAGAAATATACAACAAAATACAATTTCTTATCTTCCAATTCATCATACTCAGGTAAGAATAATGTAGTGGGTGTATTTATCATAGGTGAACCATTGATCAAAGATGTATTTTATTCCTTTACAATGATTCTACACTCACTTTTATGGGCCTGAGGATGGAAACTAGTTCCATCCCAAAGTCCATAAGAGTGACCTACTATATAGCCATATCAATCTATAAATACCATTCTTTTATATTTAGCTAAGTAAGATGGTCCTAAATGTATAATGTTCTATTGATATGTACATTCAAATAATTTTTAATACTAAATCCAGGTGAGAAGGGTATTTAATTTTTTTTCTTATAGAGATAAAACATAGTCTGTATATATACAAGTAAAACTATATAATTTCATCTTTAAAAATAAATACTATCCTTGCTTGGTCACTAATAATGGCCACCATCAAAATTCAGATATTGGTAGTCATTTCCCTTTTGATAATTCCCCTACTTCCTTTTTCCATGCCCTTAAATATTCCATTTTCCCTCTTCTTATTCTAATTTATTTTCTTTTCCATTTTTTGCATGATCTTAAGTTTATCTTTAAAATCTATGAATTATCAATTATCAAACTTAAATTCATAAATTCATGTCCATCCTTTTTGCCATTAACTCAAAGTTACATTATAATTACTTTAGCATGGTGTCTATATGTCAAACCCTACCACTCAACTCCTCACCAAATGGTGAAGTCATCAACATAATGATAGCAAAACCTAATTTTCTCCCATAAAGACTTCAAAATAATCTAACTTTTATTAATTATAACTATGCATGGTAATGATTCATGCCAAAATATAAATAGTATATAAGTAAAACCTTCCAAACCCTTCATAACCCATTTTCCTATTTTTTTTAAGACTTTGCAATATGAATATGCTTTGGTATATTTTGTCCAATGTCCCTTAAGCCACCAAAAAGGGATAAAATTAAATACAAAAAAATCTTGCATATATAAACACAAAGAAATGGGTTAAATAACCATCTTTATTTTATTAATTTATAATGAATAAATTAGGTTTATCTCCATTCATAACTTATAAATCCATAGTTTAGTTTTCATACTAGTTTTATAGAGGTTCTTACTGCCAATACACATTAACAAGTTTAATAAATAATATTAACAAGAACATCCATTTTAAAACTAGTTAATCCATATAAAATCAAGTATTTGACCCATAATCAATGAAAAACATGAAATATTAACCATAATAATATATCATAAAAAGTAAATATATAACATATTCATCAATACTAATTTAGCTTAGCATGTAAAATTATGTGTGTGCAAGTTCAGTTTCATTCATTCTATCCCCAATGTTGGTATATATATCCTCCTCTAATATGATGCTTTCACTTTATTTCACTTATGAAGGTGATACATTCGTGTAATCACCTTGGTCAAATAAAATAGTAGTTAGTTTGAGCTTATAATAAAATTTCAAAATGTATATACATCAAGTTAAATTTTATATGATAAATCAAATCTATAAATGAAATCATATCACATAATATTTCAATACACAACAATTTAGTATGTCTAGATACATGTAAAAATGTCCTATAATTATAATATATCATAAAATAGAGTTGAACAAATATAAATCCAAACCACATATAAATACTAATCATTAGTTTAATTCATGCCCTAATACTAATATAGTTTAAAAAGAGTAAAATGGGATGTAACATCATCATAGCACTTAAAAAGACCACATCAATCACAACATAATCAATGAGAAAGTAAAATACCTTCTTAGATAAAATATTTTAATGAACCATTCCTATATATTAACTATATTGATCCCCAACCCTCCTAGATTAAGAAAAATGTACATCAAAATGAAATGAAGTTTACATCTCATAAAAGTGCCTTTTTATTATTATGAGTGGGTGATTTGGGAATCCTCTATTATAGGATTTATAACCTAGATATCATTAAAGAAAGGCTTGGAGTGGGACCAAATGAATCTCTATTAAGGTTATAGAAGCCTAGATGTCAATAGAGTAATGCCTAAGCTTTGTTTTATATAGCCACATTATTCAAACAAATTACCCTCTCAAGGAGTTTCAAGTACTTGAGATGTGCATAAAATTGCCAAGTTAATTCAAAATAATATAATTGATTTTGCATAAAATTACCCTTTGAATAAATCAAGGCCCAATATGTTGTTTACTAGAGTAAAAATGATCACTCTCTTTTCCTTTAGGTTTATCTAATGAGATCATTAGTTTCTTATCTCACAATTCAATAATAGAGGCCTATAGTTTGGATTATAAACATCGAGGTAGAATTTTATCATAATATTCACCATTTTTTGTGACCAATATACCTCATTTTTATAATTTCAAATGGGGACCCACTCTAAGCTCAAATTCCATGTTCATGTCTCATTATGAAATGAATCAGTCCAAGTCTAACCTAGAAATCATTATCTTAAGTCTGAGTTTTTATTTAGAGTGAAGTTTTGATATGATTTTGAACTAACCAAAATGATCGAGTGTTTCCACAGTTTCTCTATTAATTTTATTTATATATAAGTCCAATGTTCTAAATGGAAATATTTATTAAAGTTATTTTATGCATCTATACAAATTTTAGTTCTATGATGTTCATCAAACTCAAGTTTTAATTTAATCTATGGACTAACTTGGATAATTGTATTTGGATAGTTTTATGATATTTTTATGATTATTTAGACTCCATAGGGCCACTTTTCTAAACCCAACTTGAACTAACTTATAAATATCCTCTACATTATGAGTGATTTTTTTATTGTCATTTTTTAGAAGTTTCTTAGCCAATCCTTCACCACACATCTCTCTTGAACTTAGATAAACCATAAAATTTAAGAGATATAATTTATTTTTAATCCCAATAGATAGGTACCAACTATTTTTATTCTAATTGTTAGGTCTTTAGCTTCGAGATCATTCCACATGTCGACATCCAACTTCCTCAAAAAGGATTTGTGAAGTGACTAAGTCTTTTTATTTTAGCGAGTATTTGGGATTATAGGATTTGGAAGGGTGTCTTCATATCACCCTTCCATAGCTTATTTACAAGGATATAAGTACTTTTCACTTGATAAACAAGGATTATGCCACACATCTTCATCTAGGTCACTCACTATTATAGACTCTAATGGCTAAGTCATAAACCCTCTAGATAAGTGAGATCATACCATTTCACATGAATTTTTAGATTTATAGGTGGGAATACACAATTAAATATCAAATAAAATCCATATAAGCATGACCATCCACATGACTCCATCATGTTAAATCAGTATGTGCAGATTGTTGACCAATTTTTACCCACAGACTAAAATGGATCAACCCCCTATAGAAAGAATCTTGTATAGGGGATTTTTATAATGTTATAGGGTATTTTTTAGTTCATTTTATGTCATTTCATATGCCATTATAATTTTTGGTCATGTTCTAGCTTAGTCATTATGTCTTTTGGTGTCTTAAGGGACATTTTTGAATCATATATGCAAGTGGTAGATTTTCATGGTATTGAGTAGTTGCAAGAGTAGGTCTATAAAATCCTAAGGTTGCACTTGGGAGATGTTTCAAATTTTGGATAAGTTTTGGGGATTTTTTTGGTGAAATTATCTAAGGCAAGGATCCCACAGACTTTTTTATTTTAGGATAATTATCTGCATCAAAAAGCTATGCGTTAAATTTCTTTTGGGAAAATTATCTGCTCAATTTTCTTGAACTCATTATTCTTTTAGGGAAAATGTTTGACAAAAGTTTTGAAGGTAGTTTCATTTCAAAAAAATTGTTTGAAACACAAGGTTCATAGAAATTGGTCCAAAACAAAAATCTTGAAGGGTATTTCTATTGAGAATGTGTCCTATATAATTTTCTCAAATGGTCATTTATTTTAGGAAAGAGGCGAATGCAAAAATTCTTAAGGGCCATTGCTTTGAAAATATGTCTTATAAAAAAATATTGAATGGTATTTTTCTTGAGAAAGTGCCCTAAAGGAAAATACTAAAAGGTCATTTTCTTTCAGGAAAACTATCTGAACAATTTTCCTAAAGGGTTATTATTCAACAAAGTGTCCTAGATAGAAGTTTTGAAGGGTCACAAGTGTCATCTAAATCAAAAGTTATACAAATGAAGATAAGTATGAATTATTTTGGGAAAATTATCCCATGATAATTTCCCTAAAGACCTCATTTCTCTCAGACATTTTATCTACAAGCAAAAATCCTAAAGACTATTTCTTTTAGACATTTTATCTGATACATAAAGCTTGATGATAAGGTTCAGTTAAAAGGTACAAGGGCACAAATTATTTTGGTAAAATTATCTAGGAAAATTTAACCAAATGTATGAATTCTTTTAGATAATTTATTTTGAGGAAAAATACTATGTATGATTTCTTTCAAAAAATTTGTCCAAGACAGAGATTTTAAAGACATGATTTATTTCAAACATTTTGTTTGTAAGAAATTTTCCAAGGCAAAGATAAAGTAGAATAAATTATTTTGGGTAATCATCCAACAATAATTTCCTTAAACATTTTATTTGATGCAAAAGATCCTAAAACAAATTCCTTCAAAGAAAATGGCTAAGACACAAAGCCCACAATAAATGTCCAACAAAAGGTCTGAAAGAAATAGTCCAAGAAATTTGTGATATAGTAGAGCGACAGTCATGCAAATGTCATTACTATTCCTATGTACATCAATTTATAGGAAAATGAACATCACATTAAAGCCCAAAAAAATAACCATTGAATTTAAAATATCCCAATGAAGATCACATAAGTGTCAAAGTTAAGTCTTAGAAAATAGCTATTGGAATTCAAAAGGTAGGATCTGATGGTATAGATCAATCAAGAAAAAATCCAATGGCATGATGTTGATTGGTAGGAGAATGGGCCCAGGTAGATCAATACCTCACATTCAATAGTATATTTAGATCTAAAAACATGTAATCAAGTCAATGAGCTAAGGAGATTGAGAGGTCACCAGATGGTGTAAATTCAAAAGTAACAAATTGATAGTAGAATCCAAATATTAATGTATGATTGATAAGTGGTACAAGTGTGTGGGTCTTGGTAGAGGATATAAAGATCACATTTATTCATATCAATTAGATCAATAGGGTTAGATGAATCAAAATATCAATGATCTAAGCGAGTTTTTGATGACCAATCAGATGATGGCAAGCCTAGATGACTTAGATAAAGGTCAACAAAGTAATTTTTGATGAGGCAAGGTAAAGAAAAAGGTATGGAGCTTTGGGCATTGTTTAAACCAAAGCCAACATTTTGAAGAATACCACCAAGGTAGACATGAAAAATTTAATAGTTTCATCTCTAGGATTAAATACATGAAAGGGACCCTTCTCCTCACTATTGCATGTAATGGAGAATTGGTGAAAAGTAGTTGGCACTAGGATAAAGACCTAATAGATTGATCTGATTATTCTAACCACATTGATGCTGGAACCTAGTTTGTAATAATCTGATCCCACTGTTACAACCATCAGGGAAGATTAAAGAGGGCATGATGTAATTATGTAACCACTTGAAGTGACTTAGATCAATCAAAAGTTATAAATGAGCATATTTTGTGGAGGTAGTTGCAAGTATGGTTCAAATTTAGTTGTTCTCATTTAATTCCTTTTCATAGTGATAAAATCCCTCTCTCTTGATCTCCTTTTCTATAAATATAGCTCTTGAGCTATTGTAAAATAATACCACACCATGTATGGTGAAGCCCTACTAGATTGATTTTATATTTTGCCATTGAATATTAATACAAGTCTATTTTTGATTTTTGAACAATTGTCTAAGTTTGCAAGTGATGTATGGTGATGAGAAGTGATAGTTTTATATCCTTCCTTCCCTTATCCTTTCATGTTTGAGCAAGAGTTCTTAGTCTAACATGTCATATAGAGTGTAGTCTAGTGTGTAAGGATTTTTAAAGTGTAAAATTATATTTGGATTGTGTAATTTTCCCTCTAGTTTATTTTCCTTGTGTTTCTACTCACATCTCACTTCTATATTGAAATATTCATGTTAAACCCCATTAAAGCTTAGAGACTAGTCTGTATGCTTTGTTTCATTGGGGTAGAAATATGATGGTCAAGTGGAATACATTTTTGGTGTATCACCTCTTTTAGAGTAGGTTTAATTTATGTATTTCTCTAACTCTTTTCCCCATAAGTAAGTAGTAGTTTAAGTGATAAATAGTGCGCGATACATTCAAGGTGCTATCCCTTAAATCTAGAGGCTCATTTCCAATATAGGTACACCCACACACCTATAAATGTTCCCATGTTTCCAAAATATGGAAGAGGAATGAAAAACCTCTTATAGGGTGAAAGATTTGGTGACAACACAAACATAGAAAAAGAAAATATAGAGGCCATGAGCATCTGAATTACTAGGATTTAGTCACGTGTCAACATCTCTCTAAAATATAGCCAAATTTATAATATACATGCTCAAGTCTTAAAAACTAAGTCAAAGAGAATGACCATTCCATGTGTTGGCATATCACTCATTCATTACTTAAAGGGGGGCCCAAGGTAAAAAATGCATAAGTCAATCCAAATGGGTAAACTAGAGCAAGCTAAGTGTCACACTACAAATAAAGAAACATGGACAAATAAAATCAAGGCTTGGTTCCATGATAAACAAATATGTGGCAAATAAGGCGACTCAATGAAATGATTGGAAAATCATAATTAAAAAAATTGTGCCATGTGTTTCCATATGGAAAAAGTGGATTTGAGAAGTGAAAGTGGGCCTTGAAAGTAATATAAATATACATATGTCATTTTAAGATGACCAGGCATCCAGATCAATTTCAGTTTAAAGACTAAAGTCAAGGTCCACATAGGTCCTAATCAAGTGACAAAATTATAAGTGTCACACTCCTAAGAATCTTGACTTGGACACTTATTTTGACTTTAACACATAATTTAAATGCATAAAATTTAGCCTTAAAAGTGTTATATAAAGACATTTGTCATTATTAAAATGGATAAATAGTTTGAAACATCAATGAAGTGTTAAAAAGGATAATTAGGTGTGTGCTTCCCACACTCCTTTATCCTAATAAATATTTTAAGGTGTGCTCTTCCAAGAGTCATTTATCAACATTTTGAGGTTTGACCAAGAGGAAATCCTTAACAATTGATCATTTTAAGCTCAAAAAAATCTTTCCAAAATTGTTAAAAGGTGGTCCACATCATATCTCATCTTGATGCTCCCTTAGTGGGCCATGAAATTTCATTATATCTTAAATATTTTGGAATGATGAATATTTTGACATAATTTCATTTTACCATTCTAGGCCATGATGGCCAAGAGTGGGATCTCATGCCTCTTGGAGGTAGTACCCATCTCTCTCTCTTGTATATATACTACTTTGTAATATTATATAAGGGTGGACTCTATTTACAAATAAATGTTGTTAAATTAATGATAAATTGATTTTTCTATGTAAACGTGTCTAGTTTTCTTAAATTTCTTCCACTTTATTTCTAATTTAATGGATTAATAATAATGCTATAGTATTATAATTTGTGATTTTCTATAAAGTTCATATATTAACTAGGACACAATTCTTTATATTTTAGTTAAGTTCTTTGTTCCTTTTTGTTGTATGTGAATTCTATAAGGATCTAGGTGTAATTAACTACAAACCTATTTTCATTTTATTCATTAAAGAAGTATTATAATCAATAATTTCCCCTTTCTCTTTAGACCTGCTCCTTATTGACTACATCTTGAGCCATTATGAAATTTGGCATACAATAGTGTAACTATAGTTGGGCACATTTTGGTCCTAGAAGCATTTTTGTTGGTCATTTTTTTATAAGTATTTATTTTCTACCTTACCCTCTCTCTCTTTTGATGTTGGTTTGTGAACAAGTGGTATTATCCCTTCTTTATAAACTATGAAGTGAAGTAAAGTAGAGCTCTAGATTTCAATATGTTATAATTGGTTTATCTAAAACTGTAGAAATTCTATAGGTCAGTGAGAAAATTAGCATTAGACATTTTATAGTAGAGAGACATCTCTTAGAGATCTATTCCAAGTAGGCTATTTAATGGAGTGTAATACCTATATATTTTTCCCTAGATTTCTTTATAATTAATCCTAAATCATGAGGATGTAAGTCCCCCAATTGTTCCCTAGACTCACTCAAAACATCTAACCCATAGGTGCATCTAGGATTTGTGATCATAAGAATCTAAGAAGGAAGGTTAGTATAGTGTAATTCAAGTAAAAAAGACTCAAATAAAAAACACACTAACACTTACACTCCTAGCGTAGAACTTTGGAATAGATTAATAACAAAAGCTAGATGAAAACACAACTAAAACATAAAAGACACAAATCCTTTTACTTTCCTTGGGAGCTCCCAATGCTTTGTTGAAAGGCTTGCTTAGCTTTTGTATCAAGAATTTTTTGGAAAATGAATCTTGTTAGTTACTTCTCTCCTTTACATCATTGGCTTTGATGTGGCTTTATATTAGTTTGGCTCAATATTTGGCATTATAACACTAGTTTCAACATAATAGCTTATGTCTCTCTCCAAATTTGCATTATAACTTTGGCTTATGAGATCTTGTTAAAGATATGTGTGCATAATAACTTTTCACCAAAAAATAGTTTAGGATTCAATAGGAAAGGAATTTTATTTATAGCCTAAGGATTTAAATCTCACCCAAGGTGAGTTAGGGTGGAGTTAAGGCTTGGAATGGGTTCAAATCTAACCTAGGTGAGTCAAATATAACTCCAATAAAGTTAATAGTTGTCAAGTAATTATTGTTTAAAATTACAAGGTATGGCTCTCCAAAATATATATTTTAGGATATTTTCAAAGATATTGACAACTCATAAAGGCAATGATGAAAGGCTAGGATATTTTGAATTTTTGAATTTCCTATTTTATATTTTTATTAATTTCAAATCAATAATTCAACTAGGCATTTAATTTAGTTTATCTTATTAATTAATTTTGATTAGCCTTTTATCATTTATAAGATTTGATTTAAATGTGCAAGTGACCCATTTAATAGGTCCATAGGCCAAATTGATTATTGTGATGATATACAGTCATTAGGGATGAATCTATGAGATTTTATTATTGCATATGATAGAATACCCAAATTAGGGATGCCTCAATGTGATTATGAGCTTTGATGAATGAAGCACAAGAAAATTTGGGATGTTTAGTGATTCTTAGGGTTAATTTCCAATGGTTGGTAGGAATCGGTCTAAAGTTTGGTTGAAAGCCAATTATGGACATTTTTAAGTGTCTACAATTTGCCCATATTTAGGAAGGTATTACAAACTAGAGGCACAATAATGTCTTATCAAAGAAATAAAAGGTCTTATATGCCTACTTATTTAATGATAATGGATGTATTTTAGATGCCCCCTCAAGGGAGTGGTTAGCAAAAAGGGTCAGCAATCAATCCCTCAAAATAAGGAAATTATAGGACTAAAAAGGTAAAATGGGGTTGAAACTACTATTTTACCCATAAGCAATTATGATTAGTGGCATATGTATCTACCTTGATTAGGTAGATAAAAAATATGATTTTCCCACAAGTGATTATAATCATTGGCATAGGTGGGACAAAAAAGGTAATGATTATCCCAAAGGTAGTTATAATCATTGAAAAATGCTTAGGGTAACAAGATAATGATTTTCCCAAAAGTAGTTATAATCATTAAAATGAAAATAATGATTTTCCCATAAGAAGTTATGATCATTGGTAGGATAAAAAACATACCTTAGTTGGGTAGATAGAGATAATGGTTTTTCCCAAAGGAGGTTATAAGCATTATCACAATGAAAATGTGCTTTAGTTGAATAAAATAAATATAATGATTTGACCAAAGGTGGTTATAATCATTAACCTATAAATAGATTAAAACACAATGATTTACCAAAAAGTGGTTATAATAATTGGCAGTGCAAGTGGGATGGTACATAATGATTTTCCCAAATGTGGTTATAATCATCAACAACACAATTGGGATGGTATACAATGAGTTTGCCTAGGGGTGGTTATAATCATTAATATCCTAATGATGGAAAATATGATAATGAGGATTACAAACTAAATTTATAGTCATGGAGGATGAGTAAGCTAGTATAAAGGAGAAATATGAATTTGGACAACCTGCTAATATGGAGATGCTCTTTAGAGCTAGCAAGGGTTAAAATTCTATCATGATTTAATTACTATATATATGGGATATGATTTGGATAGATCAAGAATTTTTTGGGTGCCAAGGGGATATATCATGGATATATTGCTTACAAGACTTACTAAGATTATTTTTTATATAACACATGAGAATAGGAATCATAATATAAGACCAGGATGACTTAGCCAAAATATGCATAAGGATTGACATGCAATCCAATAAACCATTGAAAATAATGCACTGATGATAAAAACCATGATGACAAAGTTGATGTAGGAAAATGGATGGATTTAATAATAATGAGCAAGGAATCAACCAATGAATTAATATATACTAAATCAAGACATAATAAGAAATAAAACAAACAAACAAAACACCAATAAAATAAAGAACAAAATAAAACAAAGAGAAATAAAATGAAAGAAAAACAAACAATGGTTACATATAATGTTAGTGAAAATAGAGAACAAACAAGATGATGAAAATTTTCCCTAGACTTTAAGATACAATTAAAAAAACAAAAAAGAGGGGAATAGAAGAAAAATAAGGGGGTGATTGAGCTGAATCTAGATGCACTAGGCAAGTGGATGCTACCAACATAGTTTCATAGATGCAAGGTTTAACATAAACTTCATGACAAATGTAGTTCTCCCAAGAAACATGATAGAATAAAAATGATAACAAGAAAACATGATGATTATTGTAGAGGAATATGGAAATGGTCTCATAAAACATCTAGTGCATAGGATGCTAGGCTAATAAGGATGGGGAAAATAAATGATAAGTGGTTTCTTGTGAAATAGCTAGGGATCCCAAAATTCTTAAGGCAAAGAAATGGTCAATGTTTTAGGGTTTTCTAGGTAATTTTTAAATGTTTTTGGAATTTTATGAGCATCTCAAATTGATCAATAATGATGAAATACTAAATGGTCCAACTCACAAAATGGTGAGAGAATTCAAACTTGAAAATTACTCTTAAAATGGTGAGAGCATGGCAAAGGGTGACTGGCCTGACCTCAACATAAATTGAGTACTACCTACATAGCTCCATGATGGGACCTCAAGTCACTATAGTTCCACCTTAAAATGGAGGAATTTGACTAGGTAGAAGTAGAATCTCAAACAAATAGGCAAAGTAGGCAAATGGCATATTACAACATAGGCATGACAAGGTGATACTTCAAATTATGATAAATAATGTTGTTCCTAATTTACTCATAAGTGGCTGTAATTAGGAAACAAAGGCATATGTAAATGATACTAATTTACCCATATGCAATTATAATTAGTAGCATGATGATGAGACATTGATTTACCTAAAGGTGGTTAGAATCAGGCCCATGTGATATAAAATGAAATAAGAAATGTAGGATGCAACTGCGAAATGACTATGATACTACTCCAAAATATGGTCTCTATCTAGAATGTTGAATCAACTAATAAAACTTGATCAGAATATTCTTGATGAAATTGGTCATGGAACCAACTGAATGGAACAAAGGGAAAAGGGATTGGGTAGGGAGGGGTAAAACAACTTGGTCAATAGGAAATTACAATGTATAATGGTACAAAGTAGAATGGTATGGTAGAAATAAGAATGTCAATATTATATTACAATGGAAATAGGCCTCATAGACAAACATAAAGTTTATTAAGAAAAGTAATGGTTGTTGTGAATAATGTTCATTGGCTCATCAAATTCATCCTTATTTGGTGTAGCAAGCCTGTATGCTCCCAAAAGATAGTTTTTAATGATGATGTAAGGGCCTATCTAGTTTGTTTTGAATGTGCCCTTGTGCTTCTTCTTAGCCATAGTATTATACTGGTTTTCTTTGAGTAGAATATCACTAATCTTAAATTATCAAAGTATGAATAATCAATTATAGTGGCCATAGATTCAGTTCTAGTATACTTGAAGGTTGTTGATTTCAACCATGCATTTATCATCAAGTAATTCTAGTTCTAGTAGGTGAGCTACTCGATAGTCTTCATCATCTAGGACATGCTTCAAATAAATGCACAAATAAGGTAATTCAACCTCAATGGTAATAATGGACTTAGTGTCATAAATGAGGGAATATGGAGTGGTTCTTATTGGGGTATGGTAATTGGTATGGTATGCCTAGAGGGCGTGGAATATTTGGAGGTGCCAATCATGGGTAGCATCATTGACAATATTTTTAAGGATGTTGATAATGGTTTTTTGGATACTTCTATTTTTTTATTACCTTATGCATAATAGGCAGTATAAAAATGTTGATTAATTTTTTATTCAACACAAAGAAATTTGACATCCTTGTTCTTGAATGATCCACTATTATAAGAGATAATGTCAGATGGGATACCATAATGGCAAATGAGATGGTTGAAGATGAATTTGGAATTTTTTTTATAGTCACATAAGTGAGGGGTATAGATTAAACCCACTTAATAAAATATTTAGTAATAGTAAGGATGTGTTATGACCATAGGATGAGGTTGGGTTAATCTTACCAATGAGATTGAGGCCCCATGTAGCAAATGGCCATGATGTAAGCATTGGTTTTAGAGTCTTGGATAGGGCATGAATTAGATTGGCATGTTTTTGACCTTTATCTCACTTTTTAACATATTTATCTACATCTACATCCATAGTTGGCCAATAATACCCAGTATGTAAGATTTTTTTAGCTAGGATGGCCTACTTGTGTGGGATCCACATACTCCATGAACTTCTCATAAAGTTAATCTTGATTTTATGAAGTTAAATAATGAAGCATAGTTTTGTCAAATATATGAAAATATAGGGTTGGTATAAGTAAGGTATATCATATGGCATGGTACATAAAGGCCTTAAATTATATGTGGAATAAGTCTAGCGGCATAATTTGGTCATAAAAATAGGTGTAAAGGCATGAATACCATATAAAGCTAGGACCAATAATATCATAGATCATTATGATGGTTGAAGGTTCATGAGTTAGAGATAGAATATTTTCAACAAGGAATTAATATTCTTTTGCCTTGTCTAGATGATAAATCAAAGAGCTAATGGTGACCATGGCATTTATTGTTATGTTACTAGCCCTTAGTATGAATTCAAACTCTGCATTGGAAATCTATTATTTGAGAATGTCAATCATGACCTTTTATGATACCATTTTATAATATTTGGTCTAAAAATAATTTGTAACCTAATTGATGATTAACTAAGAATCACCATAAATATTGAGATTCTAAATATTTCATTATACTACTTGATGCATCCCTATAATGAGTGATTCATATTTAGCTATGTTGTTAGTGCAAGGAAAGCTGATATGAAATTATTTAGGGATAAGATCCCCCTATGGTGTGATAAATAAGCTTACCCCTGATCCATATGCAATAAATGATCCATCAAAAAACAAATTCTAGTGTTTCTCCTCAAGAGGTGTTTCAATGATGGTCATAATGGACTTGTCTAGGAATTGAAAAGTCAATGGTTTTGTATTTTCAAGGGGAACTTCAACAAGATGATCTACAATAACTTTTTACTTGATGGCCTTCTAGTTGACATATTCTATATCAAGCTCATTGAGAAGCATTATCCATTTGGATATGCAGCTTTGTAAATTTATTTTGGATAGTAGATACTTGAGTGGATCTACTTTTAAAATAACCATGGTCTTGTTGTTCAACTTATAATGTCAGTTTTTAAACTACAAAGAACATAAATAAACAAGATTTTTCAATGGGTGTATAATTGTGCTCATATGTGACTAGTGTACGGATTAGATAGTACATGATATGTTATTTTCCATTATCATTGTATTGAGATAGAAGTGATCTCAGGGCTTTGTTTGTGGAAAATAAATACAACAAAAATGACTTACCTAGCATGGGAAGTAACAAAATATGTGGATTGGTAAGATAATATTTGAGGTGATGGAAGAATTTATGGAAATTATCATCCTAATTAAACATGACACCCTTATTCAATAATTATGTAAATGGATGATTTTTTTTATCGAACTCATAAATCAAGTGTCTGATAAACTAAATCTTGCGCTACAAACTATGGAGTTATTTCAAATTAGAAGTTGATGGCATCTTGGTAATGGCTTGTACTTTAGATCGATTAAATTTAATGCTTCTATGAGACAAAATGAAGCCAAGAAATTTGCTTGAGTTTACTCCAAAAATTATCTTCTTAGGATTGAGTCTAACATTATAATCATGTAGTCTCTCAAATATTATTTATAGTACTTTTAGATTATTGGCCCTAGTCTTTGATCTTTCTAATATGTTGTTGACATAGTATTCAACAATATCATGCATCATATCATGAAATATGATGGTCATGGATCTTTAGTACATGGCCACTATGATTTTGAGACCAAATGGCATAACTTGATAACAAAACATTCCCCATAGAGTGGTGAACACTATTTTATGTTTGTCTTCTGGTGTTATCCAAATTTGGTAGCATCCTAAAAATACATCCATTAATGAAAGCATTTCATAACCCATAGTGGAGTTGAAAATCATGTCAATGTTTGGTAGAAAAAATTCATCCTTGGGGTAGGCCTTGTTTATATCCCTAAAATTAGTGTAGATTCTAATTCCATCTGGTTTCTTACTAACTAGCACAACATTTGAGATCCACTCTAACTAGTTTATTAGTCAAATACATCTTGCTTCTAAGATTTTTTACAACTCTTTATTTACCAATACAATAATGGGAAGATGCATCTTGCATAGTTTTTATTTCATGGGTTTGGCATAAGTATGTAATATAAGGTGGTATACAACCAAGGCGGGGTCCAAACCTAGCATGTTTGAATAGTCCTAAGAAAAAATGCCAAAAAATTCCCTCAGAAAGGCAATAAATATGTCATGTTTCTCCTTAATAAGGGGAATTCATAATTTGATATATTTTGAGTTGTATGGAGTCTTGATGTTGACTTATATAATGTCCTCCACAAGAAGAGTCAAACCATCTTCTAGAATGGTTGGAAATTATTGGAATTGGCCTATAATGGTAGATTATTTTATTTAGACTAACTCTTCAAGTTTTCATAGGCAAGATGAATTAGAATCTCCCAATAGTAAGTATGGCCTTGTGAAAAACACTATTGGAAACTTTGAAATGATTTGGTCAAAGGCATCTTGTTCATTAGAATTGAACTCAGACCCATAGGCAAGTTTGGTGTTGGTGGTCTCTTGAGCTATGTTTGAGGAAGGTTGAACACCCCCATCTAATGATGCTTATAATAGGTTTTCACCAAAATAATAGCCTTTATCTTTACTTTTACCCTAGTCCAAAAGAGCCTCAAAGAGGTTTTCACTTTGGAACCTCAATGTTTTATTTATTTATTTTTGGATAAGGGTGTTCACCTTTTCTTCAATATAGGTTATAATTATAGATTTTTTACTCGACCTCCAAATGTTTGTAATTTTCACAGGGATTCAAATCTCCATAAATGGTGACCTCCATACATGAATGAGAGAACTTGATACACAAGTGAAATGTTAAAGGGATTGAATGAATCTAATGTATCCAATGTCTAACTAAAAGCAAATTATATGAAAAATCTAGGTCTAAACCATGGTATAATGTATTATAGGTCAAAGACCCACTGATAATTTACAAGCTGATAGTGCCCTGTGATTTGTGCTCTTCATTATCATAGGCCTTAATTATAATATTTTATGGCTAGAGATCAACTATTGGGTATTTGATAAGCTTGATGAGCTTTAGAGACATAATATTTAGGCCTACCCCATTATCTATGAGGACACGCTTCACTTTATGACATATGAAGATAACTTCAATGTATAATGGATCATTATGTAGAGGGATAAGAGATGACATATCACTTTGGTCAAAGGTTATTTATTGGCCTGGGGCTGGATGTCTAACCAAAGTTTGAAATTTGTCTAGGGATATGCCATTAGTAACTTGAGATTGGCTAAAGAACTCTATTAATATGTTATTTTGGATTGTAGATGTATACAAAATGGAAATTTATGCATGCATCTTCTACAATTGTTCCAAAATATCAAACTTATTTTCTTTCATAGTGGTATATGACTTGTTCCTAGTTAGAATGATGGGTTGGAGGGATATAGTGGCAGATGGTTATGGGCCTAGGATGGTAATATTTGATCGCTAAGTTGTGATTGTACAATTGAGATTAGATACAAGACCATTGTTGCTAGTGAAGGATGGTGGAGGGGGACCAAATAGGATAAGTCTCGATTGTTGGTACACTTGCATGTGGTCATAGGGTAATGGTGAGTTATCAGTCTAAGGTCCAAAAGTAGTAATCCTTGCTTGCTAGAATGCCTCTATGTAGTCATAGGTCAAGGAAGTATCACTAACATAGGTTTGTTGGTTAGAGTTAGTTAGAAATGGTCTTATTTGGTTGGTGTTTAGTCTTGGATTGATGGAAATGGTAGAAATGAACCCTCCTACCATGTGGCCTACAACTTTGTTATAGTCATGTGAAACTATGTGGTATGTCTATTCATTATTGGAATTGTTATGGCCTTGGTTCCATCCATTCAGTTGATCTTGGTTCTAATACTACTAGTATTATTATTGTCTTGGTTGTTGAAACTATTACTGCTATTGTTATATCCTTTGTTGTTGTTGTTGGTTGTTTTTATGTTGTGGAAAAGGGTTTTGATAAATACCTAGGCTCCAATTAGATGTAGAAGTTCCATTATCCAATGTTGTCTCCCTATTTTCTAATATATTTTGAATGAGATGTTTGATTTTCACATAATAATGCAAATTATGTCTATTAACTTGATATTATTCACAAAATTCATATGGTTGTTACCAATCTAGATAAGGAATTCCGTTAGGATAGTGTTTCAAAATAGTCCAACTAATCTGATTAGTGATGGCTAGTTTGTGAAACAAAAATTCAATAGGTTATCCAAGGTTGTTGAAAACATGGAAGGTAGGCCCATTTTGATTTAGAGGAAGGGTTTACAAAGGTAAAGGTTGATGCATTTTTTAAGTTGGTTTAGGTTTCTATGAAGGTTTTACTTGTTAAATGGGTTTTTGATGAAGAGTAATTTACATTTACTACGTAGGTTGAGAAGATGGTGTTTGAACCATTTGGGCATGTTATGACTTGGTTACTCCAGTACCAATAACATTATTATTGTGGTTAAAATATTTGGATTTTTTTATAATTATTGGCCTAAAATGGTTATGATTCTTACACTTGGACCTGGTTGTATTTTTGATTTTGGCCATTTCCTAGGTTTTGATTTTGATTTTGATTTTATGAGGTAATCTTGATGATCCCTTTGTTAATTAGGTCCTTTTTGATTAAAAAACCTTTGTTAATGATTTATTTAAAGGTATGCACACATTAAAAATCCAAATGGGAAGATATATTACAATGAAAATTCTTGGTAAACATAAAAGCTAATTATTTATCTAGTAAACTATGGGTAAATTGGTTGGCAAGTACTCTCTGTAACTGTAGATAACTTGCAAAGATTTCATTGGCATTTTATTTGGCTTGAGTTAGATCTAGAAAAAAAATCTTATATTTTATATTATAGGAGAAGTGACGCACAAACTTGTTTGAAAGGTCATCAAAATTAGATACTGAGTTCTTTAATAATTTCATAAACCATTTCAAGGCTTGTCCTGCTAGACTTTGAGGAAACAAAAGTAGGAGGTATATGTAACTATAAGCCACTGACTTGAAAATGACAAAGATTTCCATTAAATGGGCCTTTGGGTCTCCTTTACCCTTATATTTATTGAAATTTGGTGGTTTATACCCTAAATAAATGGTATTTGAAAATACTCCATGTTAAATGGGTAAGAACACATGTCATCCAACTTAAACTTCTTGATTTGTTTCCCAGCTTGGATGACAGTAATTACATCCTTTATTTATTACAATTATTAAGATAAGAAACTAGATATAACATTGGTCTAAGGTGGAGGTTAGGTGGTAAAAAGTAGATTAATTTGACTAGGGTATAGTGGAGGCATGGTTTATTATGGAATGTTGGTTTGGTTAGGGAATTGATTAGGGATATGCATACATGGATTAAGATGTGACTGTTAGAATTACATACATTGTAGTGTGATATTCTAGTTTGGATTTGGTATATAGGCTTGGTTTTGTGGAAATTATGGTTAGGATGGAAGGATATGGATCAGGGTGAAATATTATGTCTATTGCAGTTGATTAGGGACTTGTTATTGATTATTCATACTTGGCTGAATAAGGGGAACTTCTTGTGAAACAAGGCCCTGTCTTTGAATTTATGATATGTTTGGAATGAAAGGAAATTGTTTCCTAACTAAAAATTGTGGGATAGTGGTACCTCTTGGTTGCATGAACCCTTTTTGTGAAGTAGACACTTATTTAAGGTTCAACATTTATCATTGACCAATAGACATACAATGTTGATTAGGCAACATTTGTGAAGGCATGTTGGTGTGAAACTAAAGAGTTACACTTTTCACTATCTGATGAGGTGGAACATTAATTATCCCCTATTGTGGTGGATTTTTTTTGAATATATTGCATGGGTATATTGGACCATGCCTATTTTTATGGAATGTTAGTCATCACCTATTATGGTGGAGTAACATTTGTCACATTTTATTGAGGTAAGGCATTGTTTGTCACTTGATTACTTAATCCTTGTAGTTGTGTGGTTGATGAAGTAGTTGGTTAAGGATTAGAGGTAGCTTATTGTGGTTGGAAGGTAGGATTTCTTAACCCTTACTATTGAAAACCACTCATGGTGTGAACTAAAGGCAATTACTATAGACTAATTATTTGTACAGTTACTCCACTTTGGTCTAGATTAGATGACACTTTCATTTTATCCACTGTGTTTGGCTCATTCATCCATGTATAAATACTAGACATTGCTTTGATATTAGGGGCATCGAACATGTATCCAACTGAAGTGATTTACATGAATGGATGTATACCCAAATTTACTTGGCCTGCCAATTTAATTAAGACTCCTATTGAAGGAGTTATCTTAATAAGAGGAACATTTTACAATGTCATTTTATTGAAATTACGTGCTAAGTTCAAATAGGTCTTATATATTGTTTATATTTGTATAAAATGGTCCTCCACAAGGACTTTTATTATGACAAGCATACATGGGTCCTGATAAGGTATCAACATAAGAGATTAAGGATTAATATAAGAGGATTTTTCATTGACTTGATACAGTATGTTATAAGTCACTCTAACTAGACTAGGAAAATGTTCATGGGGGAAGTCTGCTAGAAACTTGGCCCTTACCTCTATGGATATGATTGAATCTTCATCCTTATTTTCAAACAAGTGATGATGAAACAAATAGGTATCATATGTTGATAGCATCATAATGTAGTATGGTTTTTGAGTTTGGTATATAATCAATGATATGCTAGCTAGGTATTGCACTATTTATTTTTGGTCCTGGTCTAAGTATGGAGGAAGTTTTACCAAATAGTGAGCTAAAGGATCATGGCTCTATTCCCCTGATTGAGTGTTATAAGGTGGATAAAGATCCATCTAAAAAATTACATTGTCACCATAGGGGTCTTAAACAAAGTCATCTTGAATGACCACATTACCATATCCCAGACTATACATGGTTAAACTACGAGTATAGTGAGACATCTTCAAATCAATGATGAATGTTTTTCAACAAAGCCCTAGAGTTATATAAACTCTAAAAAGTAATGTACAAAGGACAAATGGTTTGAACTTGGTCAAACTTGGTCAAAGGATGGAGTTGTATCTCCAAAAAGGTCTATGATAAAATTGGCACAAAATAGTCTACCATCAAATGTCTAACATTAAATGTCTCACACAAAAGGTCAAGTGGATGAAATAAAACCAAAATGCCAAACTCTATGCATAAAGTGTTCCAAAAAAGTCTAAGCTAAGAAAACAAAATCTACTAGGTCCTTTTGCCAAAAGTGGCACAAAAGATAGGCTCAAAATAGGCATATACTAGGACTTTTGGAAAAGGCATAAAATCTAGACTTTAAAAACAAGGTGAGATTTTAATCTAAAAAATCTGAAACACTTTAGCATAGACTAGGCATTTAACTTCAAACATGAACTTGGTCAATTGGTATAATGAATGAAAAAAAACATAGGGAAGATGGGTTATTTATCCTAAATAAAGGTACAAATAATAGTTTTCAAATTGGGCAAAGAATTAACCTAAGTTTCACAACCCAAAACAGAAATATTGATCTTTAGGAAAAAATTACATAATGCATAAGTAGAAATCAATCAATGTTTGGATTTAAACTTGGAAAGGTTAATTAAAAACTTAATTTGGGAAACTAGGCTTCTTTGAACAACCAACAAGTTAGATAAAATTGAATGGCATAATGGCACTAGGTAAAGATCCAAAGGCACACAATATTTAAATCTAGATTTGGAATTTTTTGACACAAGGAAAATAAGTCTATGAAATTATTTGAGAAACATAATGACATCATCATGCTCTAAAGATGTGATCAATGGTTTCTTCAAGACTCAAAGGCACAAAAATTGAATTGAATTTGGAAAGCATAACATTACCCTTTTTAGTCAAGTGACATGCACTTAAAGATTTGTCAAAATACTAAGGTAAAGGTATGTTTCCAAATGGGTGGCATAATACCTCCTCAAATAACATAGTGATGTATAATATAAGACTTGTTTTGATGTGGCATAACAAACAAAATGGGTAGTTTAAACTCAAAAACCATAAAATAAAGGATAAAATGACACAAACAACTAAGTGTAACATCCTAAATCCTAAAAATGATAAGGTTATTATTGACCATTTTTTTCATGACCAATTTGTGTTTTCCCTTTGTCTCTTTTCATTTCTCCCTTGCTCATTTTTTGTTTTTGGTCTCTTACCTTGTTACTTGTCTTTTCCCTTTAGCCTCTCCTAGTTTAGGCTCTTCTCCCTAGTTCTTTGCTCTTTCCACTTCCCTTGTTTGCCTTATCTTGTCGAGATTTATTTTTAATTAAAGTGCCCTTCATAAGGTTTTTGAAGGGCCTTTCTTTCCTTTCCTTCTTCCCAAGTGTCGCTTCAAACTTTTTTGAAGGGCACTTTTCTTCCAAGTGACCCTTTGGAAAAGTTATGAAGGGCACTTTTTAGCCTAAGTGTCCCTTCAAATTTTTTTGAAGGGCACTTTATTGTCCAAGTGACCCTTTGGAAAAGTTTTTAAGGGAAATTTGTCTTTGGAAATGCCCTTCAATTTTTTTTTGAAGGCCCATTTCTTTTAGGAATACCCTTCAAATTTTTTTGAAGGGACCCTGTGCCTTCCCTAAGTGTCCTTAAAAACTTTTCCATAGGACACTTTTCCAAGTGTCATTTAGAAATTTTTTTGAAGGACACTTTCCCAAGTGTCCTCTGGGAAAAGTTATTGAAGGAACTAGCCATTACCTTTTGAGAAAAACCCCCAAAATAATTCCTTCAGACAAATTATTTGAAGGAATTACATTAAGAAAATTGCTCAAAATAATAAACCTAACCCAATGGATCCCCATAACATGCCATAGGATGTCAGGTTTAATACAACCCACTAGCCATTGAGGTAAAAATATGACATGCCACACGACGTCAAATTTAGGGTGGCCAACTAGCTGTTGGGATTCAAAGACATGACATGCTGTAGGATGTCAAATTTAGGGTGACCAACTAGCCATTGGGGTGTAACTTGGTGACATGCCAAAATATGTCAAATTCATGCCTAAAGTCTTTAAATAAGAAGTAAAGTCACTTGAAAAACTTGAATGATTCTATAGTGAAAATTAGGTTTCCCAACAAGCTTTGCTTATGACTTTTATAAGTAGAAGTAATCGAAGAAATCAAAAGAGAAAGTAAGAAGTAAAGTCACTTGGAAAACCCAAATGACTACGTAGTATAAATTGGGTTTCCTAGAAAGCTTTGCTGATGACTTTTATAAGTAGAAGCAATCAAATAACCTGAAAGGGAAAAGATAGTGCAAATCAGGTTTCCTAACATGCTTAAATTATAGGTTTATAATTTAAGCCATTCAGAAGGCCCAAATGGGTCTACAGTGCAAAACATGGGAGATTTTAGGAGGAATATAAGGTTTGTAGTAGTGAACTAAGCCATTTCTTATGGAGGGTCATCTCACCATTGATTTTTTAGCAATTTTGGTCATTTCAAGAGGGTAAATCAAAGATAAGGACAATCTCCAACTGAATGAGAGAATAACTAGAATCAATTTCACCAAAATGGTGACTATAAACCATTTTTGAGGCTTCTATTTTGGCCCCCAAGAAATCCCTATTATCTCCCTCTTTTTTTATAAATAAGACCCTTGGGCTTTTGTTTTATCATCCATAGATAGTATGGTGAAGCCCTACTAGAATGTTTTGCCATTTTCTTGCCTTTGAGCAAAGAGGCATAAGTCTATTTTCTTTCTAAGTTCTAGACATTTGCCTAGGCATGCAAGAGACATAGAGTGACATCAAGTGATGTTTTATCCTTTTGTTCATTATCCTTCATAATTTTGAGCAAAGAGTTGATCTAATAGGTCATGTAGAGTGCATTCTAGCTATATGAGATTTTACACATGTGTAACCCTTTTCTAGACTATATAGGTTATCTTTTCCAGTTATTTACCTTATGTGATCTCATTCATTTTGTCTCTACATTGAAATAATTATGTTGGAATCTCCTAAATCTTGAGTTATAGACTATATTTTTCTATATTATGCATAAGTATAGGGCATACATGTGGGTACTAATTCTTGGTGTATCACCATTTTAGACTAAGATTTTCATTTATGTAAAATTTTGACTCTTTTCACTCATATAAACTAGTTCAATAGTTTTATTACACAAAAAGCTAATACATGAAGCTATCCATTTCAACCTAGAGGTTCATTTTCTCTTATAGGTACACCCACAAGTGTAGAATTTCCCAACATTGCTCAAATTTGGAGGAGGTCTGAATAACCCTCTTCTAGGGTGCAATATTTAGAGACAATAGTTATAGCATGCTCGGTGGGACCCAAAATATTAATAACTCAAGGTGAATTCTAGTCTTGATAGGCATAAAGTAGTATAAATACCCCTAACCCAGTATTTGGTGACTCCAAAAGGGTGTAAGTCCCTAGTTCTAGAATAAGTTTTTATAAATTATCCTACATGGGCCTCACAAGGTTCTTAATATATTTTGACCAAGCCCCTTTAGCTAAAGCTTTTATTGAAAAAAAACACCCTAAACCACTCATATCCCTATTAAATCCTTGGCAAGGAGGTTTTGGGGAAGAAGTAAAAGAGGTTGAAGAAGTTCAAGGAGAGGAAGAAGAAATAGTGGATCATAGGGGAAGAAGAGAAATGGGGGAAATGGGAGAGATAGATAGATGCCAACCCTTCCCTAATTTTAATACCCAAAACCCAATAGAGAATCCTGCATATGAACCCATCCCTATAAATACTACCACAAATATTCCTAGTTTCAATGGAGAGGGTCCTATTACCCCATCTAAACATATTAGAAACATTTCTAATTTATTCAATTTCTATAATGTTACTAGGGCTAACATAGCCATTAGGCTACTTGCTATGTCTTTAAAACTGAAAGCACTTGATTGGTATAAAATGTTAGAGTGGGGATACATTACAAGTTGGGATGGTTTTAGAGACATATTGGTGACAAGATTGAAAAATAAGAGTGATCATGCTTCCCTAATACATCAACTGAATATAATAAAAAGAGGTCCAAATAAATCCATAGGAGATTTCAAAGAACATGGTATAGGCTGCCACCAATCATGAGACCTCCTCCTAGCTTTATGTTCCCAACATACCTCAAAGGTATTGGTACTGATGTTGCTATTATGTTGTAGTCCATGGGAGGATTCACTTTTCTAGGAGCATATGAGCTAGCAATTGAGGCTGAGAAGAGCTTGATTTAGGCTGGAAGACTCCTTCCAAGAGTTTCATGCCTTTACTATCCCACAATTTAGTTGAAGCTCCAAGCATGTCACAGGTTCCCAATGATAATGTGAAGCTAAAATCCTTTCCTAAGAAGGTGGATAACATTATGGATAAGGATGAAGAAATTAGATCATTGAGAGCTCACCTCAAGAAAACTCAATATCAGGCAAGTGTTCCTCCTAATGCACAATACAATTCTCAAAAAGGATATAGAGATACATCCCAATATAGTTATTAAGGGAGAGGACAAAATCAAAAAGGTTACAATAGGTAACCTAGTGTATATAATCCAAATTCTACTCCTCCTATAAAGGCTATTATTTCAGTTCATGAAAATCTAGTGCAAAGAGAAGATCATGTGGACCAATGGGGGTAGCCTCAAGGTTAATTTACACATGATGATGGAGGAACCAGATACACTTTGACTACATAATAATAAGAAGATACTCCTTACATAATAGTAGAATAATCGTGTCCCAGCCAAAGGGATAGTCCTAGAGAAGGTAACAACCCAAGTGTGGGAATGATGAATTTTCAAGTAAAAAAATGATTTTGTGTTAACTTAAGACATGTCAATTACAATTAATACAAGATCCAAGATGAGATACTTTGGAGAAGGCCAGGAGCCATGAATATTTCCAAGTGATGTCTCTCTAAGGCCACAAAATACCAATCAAAGTGTTGTACCTTTTACAATCCATGTTCCTCAATAGAATCAGAATGTAAATATAGCTACCAAGATTACAACACAATAGGCTAAAATTCCTTTATTATCATCAAAAATGTAGGAGAAATTAAATAATCCATCTTTAAATATTATGGAGTCATTAAAAATCACTAAGACAAGCATATCCCTTTGGGAGGTTCTACATATACCTGGTCAAAAGGAGCTTTTGTAAGAGTAGTTAGCAAGCATGCAGGTGGCTCCTCAATCTTCAAAGCATCATAGTGTGGATCTCAAAAATTTTCCAAATCATCTTTTGGATCCTTCCACTAAATCTAAAAACCCTCCACCCTTCTACCTCACACTCATTATGGGAGATAAATTGGTCCACAATTGTATTATGGATAGTGGAGCAAGCACTACTGTTATGCCTAAAGTAGTGGCTGATAAGCTGGGTTTGAACTATGACCCACACAACAAAGGTGTGTTGTAGTTGGATGGAACTCCAACAAAGATGGTAGGATTTTTCAAAGGTCTTAAAGTGTTTTTTCATGGCTATCCAAGCTTCCCTATCATGCAATATATTGTGGTGGTGGACCTTCTAACACACTTTGCTATATGCTTATTTAGGGACTCTACGACTAAGATAGAAGGATACCTTTCTATTGATAGGTCATTTCTAGAGTTTAATACAAGGTATGTAACCAAGTTAACCATATGGACTCAACCCTTATCAAGGTTTCACGTTAAGCCATACTTGGAGACAATGACAAATCAAAACTAACTAATCAACAAAGAGGAAGAAATAGTCCTGAATAGTGAAACATCTTCTTCTCTTGAAGGTATTTCCAACCAATATCTTGACAAGTAAAACAATAAAAAACATGGCATTGATCCTTACACTTTCATTGATGAAACTAATTTGGGATTTTACTGCATGCATGAGGAGAACATCCTAATTCCTTCACTCACCAATGAAGATCATGAGCTTGATGGCATGTGGGAAATGTTCTTTGATGGTTCAATGAGAAAAGTAGGCATAAGAGCTAGTTTCATGTTGGTTTCCACATCAAATAATCATTACTACTCTTCTTATAAGTTTAACTTTAGTTGTACTTTCAATGTGGTAGAATATGAAGGCTTAGTTCATAGTCTTTAATGGGCAAAGAAGAGAGGAATCAAGATTTTGAAAGTCTATGGAGATAGTGAGATAGCCATTCATCAAGTGAGAAGTAAAGATATAGAAAATAACCCCTTTCTCAACTACTACAAACATAGGGTATGGGATCTACTTGAGGATTTTGATGCCTTCAACATCTAGCCCATACTAAGAGACTTGAACAAGCACACTAATAGATTAGTTACAATAGGAGCATGTTTTGACTTAAATACTGACATTGGACAAGAGTTAGACAAGAGAAAGATCAATCCCATATAAAGATAATTGTGAGACCTTCCATTCTAGTTAATGAAGTGTCATGGCAAGTGTTTTAAAGTGATGAACACATTACACACTTTTTATAAAATGAGGCAGGCTTCTCTTCAAGAAATTAAAAGAAGTTGCATGCTCATTATGAAGAATATACTATACATCTGAAGACAAATAAAATATCCAAGGGAATGATTACCTTGGAGATTTTATTCAATGAGGATGATCAAAATAAAAACCAAAGAATGAGCATTTCAACAAAATAAGAGAACTATGAGAGTCAATGACAAAATTTTGAATAATGGCAAGGCTTGTTCTCAGCTAGAAAGGCAAGCTTTTATTTCATTATGCAAAGAATTTCATGACATCTTTGACTCAGAATACAAGTACTTGAAGGGATTCAACCTAATTCTAGCTCATCACACCATTGAGTTAGAGCATGGAGCTAAACTAGTAACATAAAATAAAGGCCTATCAACCCCAAGGTAAAAGAACTCATGAAAAAAGAGCTGACCAAATTGATTGAGTCTAGGATTATATTTCCTATCAAGCACTCAACTTGGGTAACCAACCTTGTGTTGGTTCAAAATGAGAATGGATAAATCAGACTTTGTGTGGATTTTCATGATATAAACAAAGTGTCTCTCAAGGATCATTAGCCACTCCCTTCCATAGAACAAATTTTGTAAGTTGTTTTAGGCTCTCAACATTTCTCACTTCTTGATGTTTATTTAGGTTATAATAAAATATTGGTAAATGAAGGGGGATCAATTCAAGACAAACTTCACCACCAAGTGGGGGACCTTTGCCTACAAGAATATGCCATTTATTTTATCCAATGTTGGATTTATATTTCAAATGGCTTTCAAAGGTTTGATCAATATTTTTTTCCTTTTTACTTTGATGATATAACCATTTTTTTAAAGGATGATACCGATTATATGGGACATCTGAGATAAGTGTTTGAGAAGTGTAGAGAGATAACATATCCCTTAATCCAAATAAGTGCATCTTCGTTGTCCATGAAGGCAAGATTTTGGGTCATGTTGTTTCAAAAGAAGATTTATCTATTGACCCCAAAAGGATTGAATCTATTCTAGGATTATATTTACCTCAACACAAGAAAGGGATACAAAGTTTCTTGGGAAAAATAAACTTTCTAAGGAGGTTTATCCCAAACTTTGCAACTGTGCTAAATCCTATCACAACCATGCTAAAAGAGAACCAAGTTTTTACTTGGATAAAGGAAGGTAAAGGTAGATTTGAGGTAATAGATAAAGTAATTGCAACATCTCCCACTCTCTTAAATTCAAATTTTTCTAAGTATTTCATTCTTTATACTTTTTCTATCCTTGATAGGATCTCATCTATGCTTATACAAAACAATGATGAAGATGTTGAGTAACCAATTGTTTTCTTTAGCCAAGGCTTAGAAGACTATGAAGTGAGATATTTTTTTTTTTGAGAAGAAAGATTTAACCATCATTAGAGGCTTGAAAAAGTTTAGGACTATGGTTTCCAATAACAAGATCCATGTCATGGTCTCCCATCATAGCACTAAGGAGTTTCTCCTAAGTAGGGATCTCAATGAGAAGAGAGATGGATGGATCACAAAGGTGATGGAATATGACATTGACATCAAGGTAAATAGAATAGTAAGAGGAAGAGTTTTATGTGATCACTTAGTATTTGAATTTAAAGAGCTAAAAGAGAAAGATTTGGTGAATCAAGTTCAAGACCAGCCAACTGATCAAATGCAAAATCAAATTTGGACAAAAGACATCATTAGTTTTCTTCAAAATGGTGAGTGTCCCAATGGATTGAACAAATATCAAAGAAGGTATTTTAGGCTATTCCTTAGTGTCTTTTGGATGGCATTCTCTTTAAGAAGGATGCAAGTAATATATTTATAAGATTCATTAACAATGAAAAATTTGATATGCTACTAGAAAAGTTTCATAATGGTGCAGATGGTGGTAACTTCTCTCTTAGAACAATAGCTACACAAATAATGAGAGATGGCTACTATTGGCCTAATCTTTTTAAGGACTATTATCATTGGTATAAGGTTTGTCCTCAATGTGCTTTATTTGTTGGCAAACAAAAGTTAGCTACCCTTCCATTGAATCCTATCCAAGTGGACCAACCTTTCATGTAATGGGGCCTTAAATTCATTGGCATGATCAACCCTCCATCAAGTGCTAGACACAAATGGATATTGACTACTACAAACTACTTCACTAGATGGGTAGAGGCTATTTCTTTGAAGGAAGCAAATGAAATTTCCATCTTAGAGTTTTATGACAACATTATAATAAGGTTTGGAGCTCCTCATGTCATCATCTTAGATAATGCAATTGCTTTTATAAGTTTTAAAACTTTTGATTGGGCATCAAAGAGTGGAGTTAATTTGAGTACCTCATCTAACTACTACCCTCAAGGTAATAGATTGGCTGAGTCTACCAATAAGAACCTCATCAAGATCATCAAGAGGATGTTGGAAACCAATAAAAAATCATGGCATAGCAAGCTGAAGACAACCTTATAGGTAGACAAAATAACTCCCAAGAATTCAATTGGTAATTATCCCTTTATACTTGTTTATGGGAGAGAAGCTAGGCTGTCCATATCACAAGAGCTCCCTGCCTTGGAACTTACACAAAAACTAGAATTACTTGAAAACACTCCCATGGAGGTCAGATTGATAGAATTAATGTAGCTACAAGAGGAAAGAGATGATGCACACAAAGCTTTAGAACACCATCAAGTTCTCATGAATAAATACTTTGCAAAAGGACAAGGGCAAGAGTGTTCAAAGAAGGTGACTTGGTCTTGAAATGGGATGAAGATAGATCAAAACTAGGAAAACATACAAAATTTGATACTATGTGGCATGGTCCTTACATCATCAACAAGTGAAATCAAAGAAACTCCTTTTAGCTATCCAAAATGGATGGAGAAGAGCTACCTATTCCAGTGAATTAAATCCATTTGAAGCATTGTTTTTGACCCTCATTAGCCATGTCTTGTATATACATTGTTTTGGTGCATTTCCTTTGTTGTGTTTATTCTCCCTAAGTACTTTAGAGCATAGTGTTTCCCTTTTTGGTGTTTTATTTCTTTTTTTGGGTTGTGCGTGTGTCTCTCCATCTTTTGTGTTCATCCATGGCTTGTTATTTCAACTCTTGTTTTCCTTGTGTGACTCCATGCCCCATGGAAGGATTTAGGCGATTGGTATTATGACATAGTAGGCATGTCTCCCTTGGAAATCACCAAAATTTTGACCATTTTATGCATGACCAGTTTGTGTTTTACCTATGGATATTTTCATTTCTCCCTTGCTTGTTTTTTATGTTTGGTCTCTTGCCTTGTTAGTTGTATTTTCCCTTGGCCTCTCCTAGTTTGGGCTCTTCTCCCTTGTTCTTTATTCTTTCATTTTACCTTGTTTGCCTTAGCTTGTTGGGATTTGTTTTGCCCCAAAGTACCCTTCAGAAGGTTTTTGAAGGGCCTTTCTTGCCTTGCCTTCTTCCTAAGTGTCCCTTCAAACTTTTTTGAAGGGCACTTTTCTTCCAAGTGACCCTTCAAAAAAGTTTTGAAGGGCACTTTTTATCCCAAGTGTCCCTTCAAAATTTTCCAAATGGCACTTTTCTTCCAAGTGACCTACATAAAAATTTTAAAGGGAACTTTTTAGCTCAAGTGTCCCTTCAAACTTATTTAAATGGCGCTTTTCTTCCAAGTGACCCTTCAAAAAAGTTCCAAAGGGCACTTTTTATCCCAAGTGTCCCTCTAAGCTTTTTTGAAGGGAACTTTTCTTCCAAGTGACCCTTCAAAAAAGTTTTGAAGGGCACTTTTTAGCCCAAGTGTCCCTTAAAACTTTTCTGAAAGGCACTTTATTGTCCAAGTGACCCTTCATAAAAGTTCTGAAGGGCATTGTCTTTAGAAAAGTTTTGAAGGGCCATTTATTTTTGAAATGCCCTTAAATTTTTTATAAAGGGACCTTGTACATTCCCAAGGTGTCCTTCAAAACTTTTTCAAAGGACAGTTTCCCAAGTGTCCTTCTGAAAAAGTTCTTGAAGGAACTAGCCATTGCCTTTCAAGTAAAATCCCTAAAAGAATTCCTTTGAACAAATTGTCTAAAGGAATTACTTCAAGAAATTACCTTAAAAAAAAAACTCAACCTAATGGATCCCCATGATGTGCCACAAAACATCAATTTTAATATAACCCACTAGTTATTGGGGTGTAAAGATGATGTGTCGAAGGATGTCAAATTCAGGGTGGCCAACTAGTCATTGGGATTCAAAGGCATGACATGCCGTAGGATGTAAAATTTAGGGTAGCCAACTAGCCATTGGGGTATAACTTGGTGACATGATGAAGGACATAAAATTCATGCCTAAAATCTTCAAATAATTAAATTCACTTAGAAAACTTGAATGACTCTGTAGTGTAAATCAAGTTTCCCAACAAGCTTTGCTTATGACTTTTATAAGTAGAAACAATCAAATAACTTGAAGGAATGAGTAAGGAGTAAAGTCACTTAGAAAACCTAAATGACTCTGTAGTGTAAATCAAGTTTCCCAACAAGCTTTTCTTATGAATTTTATAAATAGAAGCAATCAAAGAACCGAAAGGGAAAAGATAATGCAAATTGAGTTTCCCAACATGTTTGACTTATATGTTTATAAGTAAAGCCATTTAGAAGGCCTGAATGGGTCTACAATCAAAAACATGAGATCTTTCAGGAGGAATCTAAGGTTCACAATAGTGATTTGAGCCATATATTATGGAGGGTCATCTCACCATTGATTTTACAACAATCCTGGGCATTTCAAGAGGGAAAATCAAAGAGAAGGACAAACTCCAACTAAATGAGAGAATAGTTGGAATTAGTTTCACCATGATGGTGACTAAACCAATTTGGAGGATTATATTTGGTTCCCAAGAGATCTCTCTTCTCTCCCTCTTTTTCTATAAATAAGACCCTTGGGCTCTTGTTTTATCATCCATAGATAGTACAACAAAGCCTTGTTAAAATTTTTTGCCATTTTTTTGCCTTTGAGAAAAGAAGCATAAGTCTATTTTATTTCTATGTTATAGATATTTTCTTGGGCATAAAAGAGACAAAGTGTAGACACCAATATCGTGTCAACCCCACTTGGTCCCCTTCTAAATGTTAACACTCCTAACCCACACCTTATTAATTTAAAAACTAATTATTTTAAATTAATTACCTCACCTAGACACCTCACCCTAAGACCATTTCTTATCCTATGAGTCACCCTTAGACTAGGTCCTCCAAATCCTAACTACCTAAGACCTATTCTCACTCCATCCTAACTCCCTAACCAGCTTCCATGCCTCATAAATCTATGTTTTGACCGTTCTCCAATGGCAAAGGCACTTGGTGGGTGGAGAAATAGGAAAAGAGCTAAAAATAGCCCTTTTTCCCACTCTTTTTCTACCAACATCAGTCAACCCTCAGTCGATGCCAACATAATTGCTGATGTTAGTTACATAAGCTGAGATCTAACATTGAGCTACCCCCCACCTCTTTGCACATTGACATGCACACTTTGATATTTGAAGCACTGGAACTCAACTATCATTCTCCTAGCTACCGAAGCTCTGCACAAGTCATTCCAGAGACTAGACTAAAACATTTTATGAGGACCTCAACATTAGCCATAATGGGAACAAGCATTCTGACACCTCTGGTTCTTCACCTAATAGAGATAAGTATTCTGGTTCTCATTTTAGTATTTTAGAATACATTGTTAATTAGTTTCTATTTAAGATTTCTAAATACTGTCAAGAGACCCAACTTCTTTCGTGGAAGGGCTAAAAGGCCTTCCCCTTATTCTCACCCTCTTTTCACACCTATCCTCTACCTTTACCCTTCCTCAAACCTTATTCACTTTCCCACAACCCTGCATAAACCTCCTAATTTATAGAGACTCCTCTATCCACCACGAAAACACCTTGAAAGCCATCCAAGGCTGACTGCCCCTTTCAACATCAAAAACCCAACCGACGTCGGCATCATTCCCTACTGACCTTGGTAGACCCATTGATGTCAGTGATTGTATTCTGAACTAAAAAACTAGAAAACCTATCCAAATAGCACATAGACCAAAAAAAACTTTGGATATCTTTCTGTAACATTCTAAGACACACAGACTGCAAGAAATAGGTACACAACATTCTACCTTTCCATTTATTTAGTATTTTATCATTTATTTTTATACAAAACTCTTTTCTTTAAATAGTGGACTGTCATCCCTTAGGGAGATTTACGCTTCCAGGACCGAGCGCGTAGCTTGGCAGTCCAACATATCCTCTTCTAACATTTTCCTTATTTGAGTTTCTTTCTTACTATAGGTGTTTCCTCCATAGCCAAAGAGGAGCTCCCACAAAGCTTGGATACGGTGCACAGTAAATATGGGTAACATCAAACCCAGACCTTCTTAACCTTAGTTTCTTCCTTCTTTGAATGCAATTAACAAAAATATGGAGAAACATTCTGGCATGCCCAGTGGGATCTTTGGAGTTTTCCTTGGGTTCATTCTTCTTATTTTAAAAATCAAACTTTCATATAGATGCATTAGGAAAATATTCACTTCTTGCATCCCCTCTTATTTGCCTTTATTTCTTGAGAAATAAAAAACTTAGCTTCTGCATCATAAAGTAGTGAAAAACTCATACTCTTAACCTCTTTTCCATTATTTGCATTTGAATAACATATTTCAATTTGGATTAAAAACTACTACATTTCATTCTTGCTTGGATGCATACTTATCCCACTTAGTAATTAAAACATTATGAATGAATCATAGTGCACAAATGTTACACAACCAAACCATAATCACTTCAAATTAAACACATAAACTTACTTGAGACAAGGCCCGTCTAGGATTTCATCACCTAACAGATACCTTACCCCACCTGGTGATCTTACTTGGATTTCACCACCAAGAGGAAGACCCACTTTGTTCTCTGGTAGAGTATAAACTATAGGGAAGGTATATTTTGGCTAAGTGGCCTAGCTCAGCTCTGGGTTCGTGAAGTGAAGGGAGCAAGCCCCAACACCATGCCACGTACTGCCCCTAACACAGATATTTTTGAGCACCATAACATAACATGAAACCAGCCATAGACTTCCTCTCTAGGACCTATTCTACAAGCCCAACTCCCAACACATTCTCTTAAGGCATAAGCCACCACGACTTTAAAACTCATTCCTAGGAATCTAACGTTTTAGAGGTTGCTTGCCTAATCATCTATTTTGTTATTTTTATCTGAGTGTTTGAGTTGGTAAGGTCATACCATTTTGAAGTCCAAAACAACTCAGAACATCTTCTTCCTCCAAAAACTATCAGTCTTCTCTATTTCTAGAATTACACAAAAATTGACATCAATTTTCCCATCAACATCGGCAACAAAGTCTTCACCGACATTAGTTAGCTGATCGATGTCGGCATTATTTTCTAACCGATATCAGTTAAAAAACTGACATTAGTCACTGTCAATAAATAAATAAATAAATAAAATTTTCCAGACAATAAGCTTAAAACCCAAATTTCTTGCTATTTAACACAAATTCTAGTTTTTTGAAACTAAAACATAGTTTCTGGAACCTAAACCCCTTTTGCCTTGGATGGTTCTAACATGTAGTCAAGCCAAATCTCTTGTTGACCACGCAAGTCAACAACCACTTCCACCTTCGTCCTTCGTACCAAGTCATCTAATGGAGTATACTTCAGAAACTAAGCATACTCCTATCCAACCTACCCCTAATCAACCTCTTATTGTTCCCGAAGGGGATCAAGATTTTTAGAGATTCCTTGACCACAACATCAAGGCTCTCCAACATTATCTCACTAGAAGCCAAATGCGAGATCCTTTAGGTAACCCTATTTATGGGATGCCAACTTCTTTGGTTAAAGAAGCAATGATATCAATAGCATCTGCTACCCAACCTATGGTCACTCAAGCCACTGCCTCAACTAGTAACACAAACATGGCCAATGTTCAAGATTTGGCCTCCCCTTCTATCCTTTCTTGCCCTACCTCCATCGGGGTTTCTATACCCCCTCAACCACAAACAATTTAACCAAGTTTGACACCTTTCTATAACTTGATTGTCTTTATCCCATCCACTCTTGCACCTATAAACATGAGAGTGACCACCTATCCTTTAACTAGTGTCACTGCCATTCAACCACCCTTGGCAGCATCTAGTCAAGTTATGCCCTCCAACTTCATGGCACAAGCCCCCTTGGCCTCGACATTGGCCCCTATGACAAACTATTAGTACGTTTCACCTACACAAATGCAACCAAGTATGTCATATGCCCCTCCCAATGCCTTCCAAGTACCCTATAACTTAGGGGGTGCCCCTCATGCCAATCCATTTTCCAATCTAATTAAGATGCTGATGGATAAGATGTCCAACCTTGAGACATCTATTTCAGGTTCAAAGAGTGTTCTTTCATATGAACAAATCTGCAACAAACCTATCCACCCTTTAGTTCCTATTCGATCATACCCTATCCAGTGGGAACTCCCAAAATTTACTTGCTTTCAGAGTAAAGAGGATCCACAACAACATTTGTGAGCATTTAGACATGCTTGCTACCTCATAGCACATGATGATGCGTTATTACTTTGCACATTCCCTATGTCACTTTTTGGCACTGCCCTTGACTGGTATAGATCCATTACCAGTCATTCTCTCTTCACCTTCATTCAACTCACTCAGCTATTCCTTGATCATTTCTTAATCAATATTACCAAGAAGGTCTCCATCACAGACCTTTATTCCATTAGACAATTTGAGGATGAGTCAATAGCAGAATTTGTCACTTGTTGGAGAGGTTTGATCAACCAACTCTCCTTCTCACTACCTCAACCTGAGCTCATTTAGCTCTTTTCAAGAGCATGTGCCAAGAAAATCTCATCCACTCTATGGGTTCAAACTTTCCACACATTCGATGAAGCTTTCACTATGGCTCGAAAGCTTGAACTCCGCACAATCGAAGAAGACAGGGTCAAATTACGTAGCAAAAATACCAACACAAAATCCAATGACCCTTCTTCTTCCAAACCTTCTTCTTCCTACCCCAATTCTAAGGGATCAGTGAATGTTGTGGTCCTTAGGTCACCATCTTCTACCATAACCAACCAATCTGAGCCTTCCACTTCACAAAACATCACAAGACAATTCCAACAATGGTATGAATAGCGATGATACACTTCAATAGGAGAATTATATGCTTTTGTATTGGATAAACTAGTGAAGCAGGGAGTCCTCAACCTCCCTCAAATCTGACCAGACCAATTTGATCCCTCACGAGCCATCCCTGCATGGTATAGGGAAAACAACTTTTATAACTATCATCGTGTCAAGGGTCATGACACGGATAATTGTAAAACTCTAAAAAACATTGTTCAAGACATGTTAAACAAAGGGGACCTTGTTTTAGATAGCCCTAATGTGTCAGCCAACCAAAACAAGGATGTCTTTAGGCAACCATTTCCTAACCATCCCCCAAGTCAGAACAATGTTCAAACCATGATCGATGACTCTTAAGAACGTAACATACGCATGGTTAACATGGTCTTTCCTTTCATTCCTAACTGACCTCTCCCACAATATGAAGAGGTTAGTCAACCCATTTCTCCACCATGGGTAGAAGAGCCTATTTTACCCATATCACCCCCATGCAATGAAGAGCTCCCTTTGCCTCACCCTCTTCCTCGCATGGATGAACCCGTTTCACCCATATCACCCCCATGACATCAAGCACCTCATCTACCCATTCTTCTACCTTGAGAGGATCCTATATTACCTGTTCCTCTTGCCCTGACTTTTCCTCTTCTTTTACCATTGGAAGAACTTACCATTCATACCCCACACCCTCATGTAGAAGAGGCCATCATCCCTCTACTTCACCCTTTAGAGGAGCCTTCCTCTCCTATTTTTCCTCCACCAATGGAGGATAATCCTCCATCCACCCCTCTTTCACATGTAGGAGAGTCTCCTTTAACCTCTCCCATATTGGAGGATGCCTTGATGGTACCAACACCGATGGCCCCACCCTTATCCTTCTTATCACCAATGGAGGATCATACTTTTCCCACTCCTAGACCACACGTGGAAGGCTTGATCATCCATGCACTCTATCCACTTGAAGAGCCAAATTCCCCAATCCCTTCTCCATTAAGAGAGGAACTTGCCACCTCACCCACTTTAGCTGAGGAAGATTCGGTGATGGTTCTCTCTCACCTTTGGCCCATGATCACTGTGTCCCACACGTATCTACTCTTGCAATCACCCAAATCCTCCAAAGGACTAACTGTAAATCCTCATGCAACATCATCTAAACCCTTCTCTCGATTGGTAGAAAACTTAGGATTTCTCCATTATAGGAACCTAAAACATGAGGCACTATGGGAGTGACTTAAGGCTCCTTATCTAAAACATTCTGCTTCACCTTATACTACTAATCCTTCCATGATGATTCACCCCAAAGTCTCAAACAAGGATCAGGTTTCCACTTCTAAATCATCACAAGCTCAACCTTCCACGTCTGAATCCAAAACCTCATAGGTGTCCACCATGCTGAAATAGATTAAATATCTTGGTGTTCACCTTGTATTAAACCTCACACACCCACAAGTGAAGGTAGATTTGTACCTCACCCCACAAAGTTGTGGTCCTTGCACCATACTAAAGAAGGCTTCTAAACCACATCGGTCTACTCTTCCCTCACCATCACCATTGCCCTCTATCTTGGGTCTACATCCTTCCACTTTAACAAGAGTGCTCCCTATTCCAACACCTCACAAGAACAAACTACCTCTATTACTCCCTCTACCTGTCAAAAATATATTTCCTCCAAGAAAATCAACACCTCTCATCAAGAAAGTGCCATTTACATGTGTGGCCACACCACCAACCAAAAAGGTGGTATGAAAGACTCCCCCTACAACTCCTAAATAGAAGTTGTCAACCCCAATCATAGACCCATTAGTGGGTTCCTATGCTTCACTGTTACAATAATTGTTGCAGTCTTCTAGAATCATTCTCCCACCCATTAATCCATACCAACCTCTCAGATCAAAACCATATTGGTTTGACGACACTCAAATATGCTTATATCATCGTACACCTAGGCATGATACTGAGAATTGTTGCACTCTTAAGGTTGTCATTCGCCAACACCTAGAATAGGACACCCTTCTCATTGAGGATTCTCTTGACCACCTTTCTAAAAAACTATCGACACCATCCCATGCCTCCCAAACCTCCTCACTTGAATCGGGATCCCAACGCAAAATTATGGTATCTCTACCACCTTCTCCCCCTTTATTCAAAATCAACACTATTAATGTGGCCACCAGGTCCCAAACCCTAAAGGATAAAGGAAAAGAGTAGGTTTCTATCCCTTAGACATATCCATTCATCAAGCCTTCTCAACCACCAAAGCCCAAGATTTCTATCTTGGGCACATCTCAACCAACACCTTCAGAGGCAATTTGTGACTCCATGGTGAAACAACTTCATCAAACCCCTGTGAAGATGTCTTTGTATGACCTAATTCAAAGCTCTCCAAAACATCACCAAGCCTTAATCAAAGCTTTATAGGTAGTGGAGGTCCAACCCAAAGACCCCCAACCACTAGCTACTTTAGTCAAATCATTACCAACTGTTGCCTCCATCACCTTTAGTGATTCTGAGATTCCTGCCTCCAACCTGGAAGATTAGGATGCTGACCTCTTTATCATAGCTTACATTGATCAAAATCACATTAAGCAGGTTATGATTGATGGAGTTGCTAGCATCAACATCATTTATACCCATGCATATGATCAACTAGCCCTTTCGAAGAATTGCATGTCAAAAACTGACACAATTCTTCATTCTTTCAATGATGCCACCACCACTACCATTGGTACTATGGTCTTTCATGTTTGTGTTGGCCCACGTACAATTCTAGAACTCTTCTATATCATTGAGGGGGAGTTTAAATATAACATGTTGTTCGGATGACCTTAGATACGTGCCATGAACAATGTCCCCTCCACGTTGCATCATTGTGTCAAGTTTGAACATGAGGGGCAGGTTCATGTCATTCCTGCTGACTCTTCCCTGTTTAAAACATGTAACACAACCTACCAACCTAATGATGTTCTCATCCCTTTTAAAACATCCACCTAAACACCACCTCCACCTGTAGAAGTCTCGACAAGCTCGCAGACACCGGTTACACCTATGCCTACTCCTCAAGTGACCATGAAAGATCCTATGAAAGATACCTTCCAGTACCTTTCGCTTGGGGAGTATCATTTGCTTACCCTTGACATGTTCCAAACTCTGTAGGAATATGGAAAACTTCATCACCACCCTAACTATGACCATCACATCAGAATGGTCATCCCATATGGTCCTCCCAATCTCCAAACTAATCTTACCTATGGAGGGCTAGATCGGGCTCCTACTATTGGAAATCATCTCTCATCACCCCAACTATTCACTTGTGATTTCTCCTTCCTTGGCAACCCTTTCTTTTCTCACACCTATCTTCATAGGTGTGCGTGGAAGGGTTTTGGCTTTGGGCATTATGAACAAGGTCCCCACAAGCCCATTGAGCCTCCAAATGATGAAGTAATCAAAAATGCCAAAAAATGACATGGCATGGGTTTAAAATAACATAAAAAACCCTCTAAGATCCCTCGCCATGAAACTGTCATAGAACATTCTCCTCCAAACTCACCTATTCCCCCATCCTCACCTACAGAGTCAGTGGTCTCCATCCCTCCTAGTTTATTTTTTTTTCTCTTTTCATAAATGCCATTCACTTGGAACCCCTGGCCTATCAAATAGGTGGGGCATCAAGGTCTATTCCTCTCATTTATCCAGACATGATAGACAATGAATCTTCTAGCATCAACATTGTCTAATTCCTAGATGATGACACCATACTCACCTACATGGGTGTGGATGACTCCTTCATACAATGATCACTTCCTTCAGAAATATAGGTTATGTTAAATGAATCAACTATTGACATTAATCTCCCATCTTTCGATGTTCCTCAAATTTTAGAGATTGGTCAATCTTTAGATGCCTAGGAACAAATCAACTATACCACATTCTTTACAAATCATAGCAAAGCCTTTGCTTGGTCTTATAGTGATATGCCCAGTATTGACCGCAACATTGTCATCCACAACATCATCACGAACCATGAAGCTAAGCCTATCAGGCAAAAGCTTCACAGGATGCATCCTCACATCTCACTCCTTATCAAAGAGGAGCTTTAACATCTTCTCTCCATCTCATTTATCCAACCAATTGATTATTTCCAATGGGTGTCAAACATTGTCCCTATCACAAAAGCAATAGGGGGAATTCAAATTTGTACCAACTATCATGACCTCAACCTAGCTTTCCCAAAGGATGACTTTCCTTTGCCAAACATCGACCAACTTGTTGATCTTACAGATGGTCATGAGATGCTATCCCTCATGGATGAGTTTTTAGGATATAACCAAATCTTGATTGCCCCAGAAGATCAACATAAAACCACCTTTATCACCCCATGGGGGATGTTCTGCTATAGGGTCATGCCTTTTGGCCTAAAAAATGTAGGTGCTACATACCAATGCACCATGACTTATATCTTTCATGATCTTCTCCACAAAATCATGGAGGACTATGTGGATGACCTGCTGGGGAAATCCAAACTTTGTCATGACCACCTAACCATTCTAAAAACAATATTCACTCGCCTACTACAATATAACATTCGACTCAACCCCAAGAAATGCATCTTTGGGGTTCTCTCAGGGAAGCTTTTGGGTTTCATCATTTCTCTCTGGGGCATTGAGGTAGATCCAATTAAGATTCGAGCCATACTCGAGATGCCCCCACCAACTAACCTAAAGCAACTTCACAGTCTACAAGGGAAGCTTCAATCTATTCATCGCTTCATCTCATAGATATCTAACCAATGCTAACCATTCCATCACCTCCTCAAGAAGGATGTCTCCTTGAATTGGGATAAGGATTGCCAAGAGGCTTTTGAGGCTCTTAAATGCTATCTTGTCTCTCCACCAATCCTTATTCCACCTAAAGAAGACCAACCCTTCTATCTTTACATTTTGGCAATAGATCATTCCTTAGGTGCCATGATCGCGCATCAAGATGAACAACATCATGAGCAGGTGGTTTATTATATAATTTGAATGATCATTGACTATGAAACTCAGTATACTCATATCAAAAAACTTTGCTTGGCATTAGTCTTTGTCACCTCCAAACTCTACCACTATCTCCTCAACCACAAGACTTACATTGTCACCCACACTGACCCTCTCAAATACATGCATTCTAAGCCATACCAAAACCAATGTATGGCTCATTGGCTCATTCTTCTCACTGAGTTTGATTTGGAATTCATTCAACAAAAGTTTATAAAGGGGCAAATGATTGCTGACCAACTAGCAGATGCCCCTTTACCTAGTAACCAACCCTCTAACTGTGAATTTCCTGATGAGTCTATCACCATGCTATCCACCGATGACATCCCCTATCAAATGGTGATGTTCTTTGATGGATCTAAATGTTAACATAGTGGGGGTGTGGGGGTCATTCTCATCCCTCACGAGGGTGAGCCCATGCCTCTATCCTTCAAACTCAACTTTGAATGCACCAATAACATGGCTGAGTATGAAGCCTTAATTTTGGGGCTTCAAACTATGATTTTCCTGGGCATTAAGATAATCAATATCTTTGGCAACTCGCAACTAGTCATTAATCAGATTAACGGTTCATATCTTTGTAAAAATGAAGTCTTGCAATGATATAAACACTGTGTTGACACATTGTTAGGGTGTTTCAACCATTATCTCTTGCAAACTGTTCCTCACTCTACAAATAAGTTTGCCGACACCATGGTCTCTCTCGCCTCACACATCCCATCTTCATCTACTTCCTCAAGAATATATGTCATGGTACATCATTTGGCATTGCCCTCATATATCTTAACTGACATCAACTTTGTTGGCAATATCAACTCTAATCCACATGATGTTTGGTATAAATAACTTGTTGACTACTTAACTTATTCTATCATTCCTCCTGACCTCTTTAGCAATGGACGACAAGATTTTATCAAGAGTACTACTCGATAGACCATGCTAGGGGGTCTTCTCTACAAATGAGGTTTTGATGGCCTCCTTATTTGATGCCTAACCACCACTGAGACATCTCATGCCATCAAACAAGTCCATGATGGGATTTGTGGAGGACATTTTAGTGGTAACATGGTTGTAAAGTACATCCTCCACCTAGGCTATTATTGGCCCACTCTTCACCAAGACTATAGTGACTATGTTTAACATTGTATCAAATGCCAACAATATGCTAACTTACTTCACGTCCCTAGCCATGCTTTACAAGTTGCTAAAGATTTTTGGCCCTCTTCATAATGGGGCTTAGATCTAATTGGTGAGATTAACCCTCATTCGTCTCTCTGACATCAGTCTATTATCACAGTGACTAAATATTTCACTAAATGGGTGGAAGTTGTTCCCCTCATCTCCACTAAATCTGAAAAAATTGTTGACTTCATTAACCACCACATCATCTATCATTTCAATGTACCTCACAAGATCATCACTGATAACAACAAATCTTTCAAAAATAAAACTGTCCAAAAGCTTTGTGACTCTTTTGGCATCAAACTCAGATTTTCCTTACCTTACTATCCATAAGCAAATGGATAGGTAGAAGCTTCTAACAAAATCTTAACCAAAATCCTAATGAAGGTGGTCAACAACACTGGAAGGGATTGGCACACTCACATTCCCTTCACTTTATGGGCCTACCGCACTAGCATCCAAACCCCTACGGGTGCTACACCTTTCTCCTTAGTGTATGGAATTGAGGCCATCTTACCTCTTAAAGTACAAATACCATCTCTTCACATCTCCTTGCAAAATATACTCTCTAATGATGACTTTCATCAAGATCGATTAACACAACTCGAGTTACTTGATGAATGTCATCTTGCTGATCTTAATCATCTTCATATCTACCAAGATCGCATCAAGCTTGCCTACAAAAAAAATCTAAAAGAGTGAGATTTTAAAATAGGAGATCTCATCCTTAAAGAAAACCAACCTGTGACCAATATGGAAAGAAGCAAACGAGGCAAGTTTGCTCCTAATTGGCTCAGACCTTATATAATAATGCACAAGTATGGATCAGGGACTTATCATCTATCTTCCCTCGAAGGCTAGCTAGAACCTGAGCCCCTTAATGCCTTACATCTATGACCATTCTACTGTTAACCAAGTAATCATTAACTTGATGTTTAACTTGAGCTCATCCCTTGAATAGCACCCATCATCCTCATTCCTATTCCTTTCAACCCTTTTTCCTTGCAAATAACTAATTAAACCTTTTTTAAGCATTTATGCTTTGTCCTAATAAAAGGGAAACCCCTAAACCTCTATAGTCTAGTCCATGACTAAAAGTTCAGCCAACAAAAAAACATAAAACTAGGATACTTAACAAAATATTAAAAGGTCATGAACTATAAATGTAGATTACTCCCTTGAAAGACATCTACATTATTGCTATAATTAATAGACTACTCCCTTGAAGGACAACTATTCAAAGAAGTCAAAACATACAAAGCAAAATATAGACCACTCCCTCGAAGGATGGTTATGCCCAAATTTTTGCTACAAAAACAACACACTCTCAGAAGCTTACTGCATCGATCAGCTTTACATGACCACAAAACAAAACATCCCCAAGTAGACTTCCCGCATTGATCAATCTACCAATTTTTTTTTTTACTGACAAACTATTAAGTCATGGACTTGCCTATAGTCATTCTCAGGGTCACCTATAAAAGGGGAAAATTTATCCTTGCTCAAAAGGGTTACGCTATCCCCGCATATCACATAATCACACCTATTACCCCAAAATACTTAAGGGATTTTGAGCTAACTTAATGTCAAGTGATTAGGGTACTCCTCTGACAAAAACCAATGGTCAACGATGTAATGCATGAATAGGGATTTTATTTGTAAAAACCCTATCTATGCTATCATTATGGTCTTTGTCAATGAAAGAGCAACACACCTTTCACTTCTTACACACCTTCGTCACATGCAACCAAAACATTTTCTAACCACTAACATAACATCATGATTTATTTAATGCAAATGCCAATTTGTGTTATATAAATTATCATTGCCCATTCACATTAGTTTCTATGGAAAATAATCCACATGGAAACTATCAACCAAACACAATTTATGTCAAGCATATATCATCACCAATATGGAAACCTGCTGAAGCATAAATAATCTCATTTCATTTTTAGCATACACCATCACCAATATGGAAAATTGCTAAGGATGAAAAACCACATAACCTATGTTACAACATACACCATCACACAATATGGAAAAGGCTATAAAATCATCATACACTCATCATTTCAAGCATGTACCATTAAACATATGGGAAATGCTACAAACACTAACATAACCAAAACAACTATCAAACTCTTTGACTCTTCTTCCCTTCTTGGGAGAACTACATTGGCTTGAGGCCCTTAAAATAAGGGCTATGTAGGTAGCACTCAGTTGACATGGGGTCTTTTGAGGTTAGCTCAGCCATTTGTTCATCCATCTACTTAATGGACTAACTATCTAAACTAGCCCAAAATCATGACCAAACAACCAGCCCTGACACTGTAGAAGTCACTTTAGACTTTTCATGGGACACATTAGAGATCACATACATCTCTCTAACCATAAAAAACAACATTCAAGATCACTTATATCTTAGCCCGACTCGACAAATGACCTTGGAGATCGTGACTATCTCCTCAGACCATGACCACTTTCGAGACAACTTTGCCTTGGTTGTTTTGATTGCATATGCTACCTCATGAATAGTTAGCAAATTATACACACCCCTCACACCTATTGTCAAATCGTGCCCAAGTTTGTTCCCAATATCTATGAAATTTTCATGTTTTCCAAGAGCACTTGCTACCCCAGATACTTGGAACATGATGCCCACTGGAGCTACAGCTTTGATCATTTAACCCAATTAGCTACCACTAATAAGCTGGGGACTGATTACTTCAATTTTAGTCCTCCTCAACCATTGGAGCTATAGCTTTGATTGTTTAACCCAATCAGATACCACTAATAAGCTAGGGACTGGTTACTTCAATTTTAGTCCTCCTTGACCTTACCTGTGACAATTTGACCTATCTATCAAGTGAAGTAGTATACGCGTAATCTCAACTATTGCAGCATTCACACTCCAATCTCACCCTACCCATTTACTGCCTATTCAATCAGCACCTGACTTTAGATTCCCTTCTCTCGATTCTCACTTTGAGGGGGAATACCTCATCCCATACTTGGGACAACCTACATCTATTTTTATCTTGTAGTTCATCAGATCAAACCACAAGACAAAAAGGGGCAAATATAGACACCAATATCATTTCAACCCCTTTGGTCCCTTTCTAAATGTTAACACTCCTAATCCACACTTTATTAATTTAAAAACTACTTATTTTCAATTAATTACCTCACCATGAAAACTCACCTCGACACCTCACCCTAAGACCATTTCTTAGCCTATGAGTCACCCTGAGACTAGGTCTTCCAAATCCTAACTACCTAAGACCTATTCTCACTCCATCCTAACTCCCTAACCAACTCCCGTGCCTCATAAACCCATGTTTTGACTATTTTCCAATGACAAAGGCACTTAACAGGTGGATAAATGGGTAAAGAGCTAAAAATAGCCCCTTTTCCCATTCTTTCTCTACCGACATCAGTCAACCCTCGACTGACATTGACAGAATCACCGACGTCAATTATATAATCTGAGCTCTAACATTGAGCGGCCCCTCACCTCTTCACACATTGACATGCACACTCTGAGATCTGAAGCACCAGAATTTAACTATTATTCTCCTAGCTATTGAAGCTCTACACAAGTCATTCCAGAGACTGGACTGAAACATTATATGAGGACCTCAACATTAGCCACAATGAAAACAAGCATTCTAACACCTCTGGTTCTTCACCTAATAGAGCTAAGTATTTTGGTTCTCATTTCAATATTTTAGAATACATTGTTAATTAGTTTCCATTTGAGATTTCTAAATACTTTCAATAGACCTAACTTCTTCCATGGAAGGGCTGAAAGGCCTTCCCCTTATTCTCACCCTCTTTTCACACCTGTCCTCTACCTTTACCCTTCCTCAGACCTTATTCACTTTCCCACAACCCTGCACAAACCTCCTAATTTCCAGAGACTCCTCTGTCCACCACAAAAACACCCTAAAAGCCATCCAAGGCTGATTTCCCCTTTCAACATCAGCAACCCAACCGACATTGGCATCATTCCCTACCGACCTCGGTAGACCCACCGATGTTGGCAACTATATTCTGAACTAACAAACCAAAAAACCTATCCAAATAGCCCATAGACTAGAAAAAACCTTTAGATAGATTTTTGTAACATTCTGAGACACACAGACTATAGAAAATAGGTACACAACATTCTACCTTTCCATTTCTTTAGTATTTTATCATTTCTTTTTATACAAAACTCTTTTCTTTAAATAGTGGACTGTCATCCCTTAGGGAGCTTTACACTTCTAGGATCGAGCACGTAGCTTGGCAGTCCACCATATCCTCTTCTAACATTTTCCTTATTTGAGTTTCTTTCTTACTACAGGTGTTTCCTCCACATCCAAAGAGGATCTTCCACAAAGCTTGGATATGGTGCACACTAAATCTAGGTAACATCAAACCCAGACCTTCTTAACAGGGGATTGTGGGTTTGAGTGCCACCGAGCATGCCAGAATGTTTCTCTATATTTTTGCTAATTACATTCAAAGAAGGAAGAAACTAAGGTTAAGAAGGTCTGGGTTTGATGTTACTCAGATTTAGTGTGCACAGTATCCAAGCTTTGTGGGATATCCTCTTTGGCTATGGAGGAAACACCTGCAGTAAGAAAGAAACTCAAACAAGGAAAATGTTAGAAGAGGATATGGTGGACTGCCAAGCTACGCGCTCGGTCCTAAAAGTGTAAAGTTCCTTAAGGGATGATAGTCCACTATTTAAAGAAAAGAGTTTTGTATAAAAATAAATGATAAAATACTAAAGAAATGGAAAGGTAGAATATTGTGTACCTATTTCCTGCAGTTTGTGTGTCTTAAAATGTTGCAAAAAGCTACCCAAAGGTTTTGTTTAGTCTATGGGCTGTTTGGATAGGTTTTCTGGTTTGTTAGTTTAGAATACAGTCAATGACATCAGTGGGTCTACCAAGGTCAATAGGGAATGATGATGATGTCGGTTGGGTTGCTGATGTCAAAAGGGGCAGTCAACCTTGGATGGCTTTTAAGGAGTTTCCATGGTGGACAAGGAGTCTCTGGAAATTAGGAGGTTTGTGCAGGGTTGCGAGAAAGTGAATAAGGTATGAGGAAGGGTAAAGGTAGAGGATATGTGTGAAAAGAGGGTGAGAATAAGGGGAAGGCCTTTCAGCCCTTCCATGAAAGAAGTTGGGTCTCTTGACAGTATTTAAAAATCTCAAATGGAAACTAATTAATAATGTATTCTAAAATACTGAAATGAGAACCAGAATACTTAGCTCTATTAAGTGAAGAACTAGAGGTGTCAGAATGCTTATTCCCATTATGGCTGATGTTGATGTCCTTGTACAATGTTTCAGTCCAGTCTCTGGAATGACTTGTGTAGAGCTTCGATAGCTAGGAAAATGATAGTTGAGTTTTGGTGCTTTAGATCTCAGAGTGTGCATGTCAATTTGCAAAGAAGTAGGGGGGAAGCTCAATGTTAGAGCTAGGCTTATGTAACCGACGTCAGTGATCCCATTGGCATTGGCTAAGGGTTGATCAACGTTAGCAGAGAAAGAATGGGTAAAAGGGCTATTTTTAGCTCTTTTCCCACTTTTCCACTTGCCAAGTGCCTTTTATATTGGAGAACAGTCAAAACACAAGTTTATGAGGCATGGGAGTTGGTTAGGGAGTTAGGATGGAGTGAGAATAGGTCTTAGATAGTTAGGATTTGGAAGACCTAGTCTCAAGGTGACTCATAGGCTAAGAAATGGTCTTAGGGTGAGGTGTCTAGGTGAGGTGTCATGGTGAGGTAATGAATTTAAAATAAGTAGTTTTTAAATTAATAAGGTGTGGGTTAGGAGTGTTAATATTTAGAAGGGGACCAAGGGGGGTTAACACGATATTCGTGTCTACATTTTCCCCTTTTTGTCTTGTGGTTTGTCCTAACGAATTGCAAGACAAAAATAGATGTAGGTTGCCCCAAGTATGGGATGAGGTATTCCCCCTCAAAGTGGGAATCAAGAGAAGGTAAGCCAAAATCGAGTGCTAATTTGATAGGCAGTGGATGTGTAGGGTGAGGTTAGAGTGTGAATGCTACAATAGTTGAGATTGTGCATATACCACTTCATGTGATAGGTAGGTCAAATTGTCACAAGCAAGGTCGAAGAGGACTAAAATTGAAGTAATCAGTCCCTAGCTTATTAGTGGTAGCTGATTGGGTTAAACGATCAAAGTTATAGCTCCAATGGTCGAGGAGGACTAAAATCAAAGTAACTAGTCCCTAGCTTATTAGTGGTAGCTAATTGGGTTAGATCGATCAAAGTTGTAGCTCCAATGGGCATCATGTTCCAAGTATCTAGACTAGGAAGTGCTCTTGGAAAACATGAAAATGTCACAAATATTGGGGATCAACCTGGGCACAATCTGACAATAGGTGTGAGGGGCGCGTACAATTTGCTAACTATTCATGAGGTAGCGTATGCAATCAAAACAACCAAGGCAAAGTTTTCTTGAAAGTGGTCATGGTTTGAGGAGATAGTCACGATATCTAAGGTCGTTTGTCGATTCAAGCTGAGATATAAGTGATCTCAAGTGTTGTTTGTTATGGTTAGGGAGATGTATGTGATCTCCATTGTGACTCATGAGAAGTCTAAGGTGACTTATACAGTGTTAGGGCTAGTTGTTTGGTCATGATTTTGGGTAGTTTAAGAAAAGACCTATGTCTTTAGGTTAGTAAGTGAGCCTAGGGTTTAGGGTAGGTAGTGAGCGTAGGGTTTAGGGTAGGCAGTGAGCCTAGGGTTTAGATAGTTGGTCCATTAGGTAGATAGATGGATGAATGGCTGAGCTAACCTTAGAAGACCTCATGTCAACTGAGTGTTGCCTACATAACCCCTATTTTAAGGGCCTCAAGCCAATGTAGTTCTCCCAAAAGGAAAGAAGAGTCAAAGAGGTTGATAGTTGTTTTGGTTATGTTAGTGTTTTTAGCATTTCCCATATGTTTAATGGTACATGCTTGAAATGATGAGTGTATGATGATGTTATAGCCTTTTCCATGTTGTGTGATGGTGTATGCTATATCATAGGTTATGTGGTTTTTCATCCTTAGTAATTTTCCATATTGGTGATGGTGTATGCTAAAAATGAAATGATTTTATTTATGCTTCAACAGTTTTCCATATTGGTGATGGTATATGCTTGACATAAATTGTGTTTGGTTGATAGTTTCCATGTGTATTATTTTCCATAGAAACTAATGTAAATGGAATATGATAATTTATATAACACAAATTGGTATTCGCATTAAATAAATCATGATGTTATGTTAGTGGTTAGAAAATATTTGGGTTGTGGTTAGAAAATGTTTGGGTTGTGACGAAGGTGTGTAAGAAGTGAAAGGTGCATTGCTCTTTCATTGACAAGGACCATAATGATAACATAGATAGGGTTTTTTTATACAAAATCCTCATTCATGTATTACGTTGTTGACCATTGGTTATTGGTAGAGAAGTACCATAATCACTTGACGTTAAGTGAGCTCAAAATCCCTTGGGTATTTTGGGGTAATAGGTGTGATTGTGTGATATGTGAGGATAGCGTAACCATTTTTAGTAGGGATAACTTTGCCCCTTTTATAGGTGACCCTGAGAATGACTATAGGCAAGTCCATGAATGAATAGTTTGTTAGTCAATTTTTTTTTCAGGTGACAGGTACACAACATTCTACCTTTCCATTTCTTTAGTCTTTTATCATTTCTTTTTATACAAAACTCTTTTCTTTAAATAGTGGTTTGTCATCCCTTAGGGAGCTTTAAGCTTCTGGGACCAAGTGCATAGCTTGACAATCCACCATATCCTCTTCTAACATTTTCCGTGTTTGAGTTTCTTTCTTACTGCAGGTGTTTCCTCCACAACCAAAGAAGAGCTCCCACAAAGCTTGGATATGGTGCACACTAAATCTGGGTAACATCAAACCCAGACCTTCTTAACCTTAGTTTCTTCCTTTTTTGAATGCAATTAGTGAAAATATAGAGAAACACATAGAGTGAAAAAAATTTATGTTTTATCCTTATGTTCTCTATCCTTCATGATTTTGAGCAAAGAGTTGATCCAAGAGGTCATGTAGAGTGCATTCTAGCTGTATGAGGTTTTGCTCATGTGTAACCCTTTTCTAGACTATATAAGCTATCTTTTCTAATTATTTACCTTATGTGATCTCATTCATTTTGTCTCTACATTAAAATACTTATGGTAGAATCTTCTAGAGCTTGAGTTATGGACAACCACTACCATTACATCTGTCACTTGCTTAGTGTAATGTGATATCTGAGTTACCCTTATGATCCAAGGTAGTATCTTACTAACAAAGATTATTTAACCACTCAAAAAAGCATCCCAATAAGTTGACCTCAATTTGTATACCCCACTATGGATTGGGGTTGAAACATTTTCAAGAGATGAATGATTGAGTCAATGCTTCCTTAGAGAACCCATGAGGAGGTGATGAAATCTTGCTCACAAGCCAGAATGCATGAAAATAAAAAATAAGTGAAAAAACTTTAAGGTCACATTTGGATCACCCAAACCATATAGATTTGAGGAAGGACTTAATGGCATTCTTTTCACACTTTTGGATAAATGTTAATGAGGTAATGAATGAGTATTTTTGGTCACTTGAGTTCCCTAAATGGGATGGGGGGAGAGAATACACACATCAATTATTTTACTATGATAAATAACTTTTAACAAACAAATCATAAAATGAACATTCTTAAGTTCATGTAACTAAGTGTTTAAAGCTCATTTTAATGCACCAAAATGAGATGTGTTATCAAATTTTTGGTCCTTTGGAAATTGTTTGTAAAAAAACTTTGACAAAGTGAAAATGATTTAAGCAAAAATATTATTAAAACATTAATTTGAAATGTTAAATTTGAAAGTTGAAAGTGTTTCAACATCTCCTTGTGGAATTTGGGTCCTATAAAACATGTTAAAAATCCCTAGTGCTTATAAGCACTTCATGAATGAGAAAATAACTTCCCAAATCTTGATATTGAGTTTACACATAGTGCATAACCACATAACATAGAGCAAACCTGCAACTCTACAAAAATGCAACTATCAGGGCAATATCATAACTTTTAGGAAAAATACAGCATAACCTACAACATCACTATTGTATGTGAAATATTGATAATAATAAGGAAATATCACTACTCTAAGATTCATGATATTATAACTTGACTTGAAATGGTTAGCCTAACCACTAGCAGTGAGGATATAATATCATTGATGGTTAGGTGATGTCACAACTTATGAAATAATGATATTGAAATATTAAAACTATCAAAGTCATGATATTGTATTATTATAAAAAGGTTCTTGCAAGCAAAGAATAGTTAACAGATAGTGATATATGTAAAAATATAAAAATAGAGACAAAAGTATGACTATGTGAGTTGGGATATTACCATAATATCATGACTCTAGAGAACAAAACCATGATTATATAGGGTAATTTTGTAACTTCTATAAAAATTCCCTTATCCTCCTATTTTTACCTATTTTGGTCAGCAAGCTAAAATTTTTACATGCAAATTATTAGTAGGATGTTCTAAAAGGATTTAGGAACAACTTCATGGGGTGCATATCCTATCGGGCATATCATTTGTGACCATAGGAATCCAAGAAGGGAGGTTAATATAGTGTTAGTTTAAGTAACAAAAACTCAAATAAAAAACACACTAACACTTACACTCCTAGCCTAGAACTTAGGGAGAACTTAGTAAAAAAAGCTAGATGAAAGCACAACTAAAACATAAAAGACACAAATCTTTTTACCTTCCTTGGGAGCTCTAAATGATTTTTTGAGTGGCTTGCTCAGCTTGTGCATCAAGAAGTTTTTGGAAAATGAATCTTGTTGGTTTCTTATCTCCTTTGCACCATTAGTTTTGATGTGGCTTGATATTGCTTTGGTTCAATATTTTGGCATTATAACACTACTTTCAACATAGTAGCTTATGTCTCTCTCCAAATTTGCATTATAAATTTATCTTATGAGATCTTGTTGAAGATATTTGTGCATAATAACTTTTCACCAAAAAATAGCTTAGGATTCAATAGGAAAGGCATTGTATTTATAGCCTAAGGATTTAAATTTCACCCAAGGTGAGTTTGGGTGGAGTTAAGGCTTAGAATGGGTTCAAACATAGCCTAGGTGAGTCAAATATAACCCTATTAGAGTTAATAGTTGTCAAGTAATTATGATTTTAAATTAGTAAGATATTTTCAAGGAGCTTGACAACTCATAAAGGCATGATGAAAGGCTAGGATATTTTAAATTTTTGAATTTTTTTTTTAGATTTTCACTAATTTCAAATGGATAATTAAAATAGGAATTTAATTTGGTTTAGCTTGTTAATTAATTCTGATTAGCCTTTATCATTTCTAAGATTTGATTTAAGTGTGCGAGTGCCCCACTTAATAGGTCCATAGGCCAAATTGACTATTGTGATGTTGTAAGGTGATTAGGGATGAATCTGTGAGAGGTTATTATTGCATATGATAGAAAACCCTAATTAGGGATGCCTGAATGTGATTCTAATCTTTGATGAATGATGCAAACGTAAATTTGGGATGTTTAATGATTCGTAGGTTTAATTTGTAATGGTTGGTAGGAATGAGTCTGAAGTTTGATCAGAAGCTAGTTGTGGCTAGTTTTAGGTGTATATAGGATTCAGATCTTGGATTTATTAATAAATATGTTTCTTGATGGTCTTACCTTCCTATATTTTACGTTATCACAAGCATTGATTTCAGATTTTTACTCACTAGAGTCTTTCCTTTCCTTTATTTCATGACCTTGCTGATTTAAGTTTTCACTTTTTTTATGATGGATGTTTTTATAGTCATTTTACAATGTATTTCACTCCCATTTTTTTTGATTTTGGTTTTCACCTATCTTATGATGTTTTATTGTCACTTTTATTCCCTTAGTTTGATTTGGGGTTCCACTTATCTTACATCAGATGTTCTTATAATCATTTTATTATTTACTTCGATGGATATTTTGGTTCTAATTTATCCTTGTTAATCTCATCTTTCCAAATTTTGCAAGTTTTTCAATCATTTTTTATAGTTTTTTATTTTACATCCATTTATTGACCATCATATGTATTTGTGCATTGATTTTATCCATTTTAAACCTTGTATCCTTAGGTTTTATAAAATATAGTTATTATACCCTCCATAATTAAGACTAGAATATTTGCATGCATCATTTATACAAAAATTAAAGTCAAGGCATTTATATGATAATTTAAACTATTAATTTAGTTCTAATTATTTTAACATTTCTTTTTGGTTATTATTTTTTATGTTACCATGTATCTATCCTAAAGCACCATCTCATGTTACACTATCATGACATGTGATGAGCTTTAGGTGGGACACATGTATACACTTGATATTTTTCACTTTATAAATTTATTGATATTTTATCTTTGAAGGGATTGTTGGCACACCAATCTCTCTAAGTGCATGCCTTAAATGGTGTACTGAGATTATGGTGGGATACTCATGGTAATTTGTGAGAAATGTTGGCATAATATTCCATCATACATTAATTACTATTAGTCTGACCTCTCATAAACTCTTTTGTATTACCTCTCCTTCTAATATCCATTCTATCTTGCTAGCCACCCTATATTCCTAATATATTGTTCAGGAAGATACAATCTATCTCGTACTTGTCTCTCATTATATTGCATCAACTTGGCTGATGCTATTTTGAGTCATGTTCCTATTAATTATACTATATCAGCATGGATGATATAATATCATGTTAGTGGGCATATTTTCAAATGTATTAGCCTAGATGATACTATTAGTTTAGATTTTAGGGTATTATAATCATATATATGATACACCCTTAACCTATAACATGTCTAAGGATATGTGTGGCTGATTTGTGAATTACATAAATTTTCATATTATCTTATCACATTTCTCTATGTTATTATACTCTTATGAGGGTCAACCTATGTAATAACCATGGATTAATTAGAGTATATAATAGAGGTAATGGTTAGTATCTAGGTATCATATGGAAAATTCTACTCTTATTGTAATATTGTGGAGGTTACCCCTTAAAGTGGCTCAATCATATTTATTAAGTATTATGTTTTTTTTCAAATATTATTATGGATCTTATTATTCTGCTCATATTTCTATGATATATTATTATATTTATTTGAGTCATATAAGTAATTTAATTATAAGTGGTATCATAGCTTTGATTTGGGAAAGTTTTTGAGCCATAATTTTTTGGATTTGGCATAGATATTATCTTGAGAGATGAAGGATTGAAAAAACATAACTTGTGATTTAAGAAGAATTTATTTTTACTACTGCAGTATTTTTTGAGATTTTAAAAAAATAAAAATAAAAATTAATAGTCATTGGAATCATCTTGGGAAGATGATCATAAGGGTATCATTATAAAGTACACTTTTTTTTTATCTTGAAACCCTAAACCCTAGGGTTTGTGCATGGCTGGTCCAAACACTTACAACTTTGTGAAATGTAAAGACACTCAAATAAAAAATTCCTCATAATGAGGACATGGAGTTTGAATATTTAGAGTTTCAAAAACTTTAATTAGATATGCAGAGCATGGTGAATAATGGTGATCTCAATTTTAAAATGGGGCATTAATGTGGTGAAATGGGAAAAAGATGAATTCTTAGTTGGTAGATGTCAATGGGACATTGACCACTCTTTCATGTCATATTACACAACCAAATAATAATCTACCATTATATTCAGATTCTCCCTATAGAATAATCAAAACTTGAATACCATATCAAAGAATATCATGCCAAAGGTGGAAGTGTTCAAGTTTGATGGTAATGATTGAGCCACTTGGATCAATAAAATCAAAAATTTGTTTGATATACATTATATCCCATGTGCAAAAAATGTGGACATGGCATGTCTACATATGGAAACATAAAAATTCATTTATTATATGTGGTTTTGTACTCAAAATAAAAATAAAGGCCTTATTATTACTTATTCAATTTTTACTAATGAGCTGTATATGCTTTATCCCAACAATGTCAAAAAAAAAAACTTTAGATAGTTAGAAAATTTGTAACAAATAGTTCCCATCAATGATTATATTTAGTAATTCCATAATTTATCCTTATGCATATATGACAACATGAATGACCTATTATTGGGTGGGCTCAAGGATATTGTCTGTTTGTATGTCTAATTCAAGTTTAATAGCTAAATCCATAGTCTTCATGTACAAGGAAGTGGAAACAGACATAGCAAAATGAATGGATTTCATTAGTGGCTCCTTAACATAATCATTTTCTTATCCTACCAGATTGGCCCCTCAACAAATTGAAGAGAATCATGAAAAAGGGTTATGTTTCAATTTCGATAGCAAGTAGAGAAAATTACATAAATTTATTGATAATAGGTTTTTATATATTTAACGAGCTGAAATTTTTTGAATACGATGATGATGTATTAGGTGAGGATGAGGAAGACATAGAGGATTAATATGGATATTTTCAACATATTATCTCATGTCATGTAATTTTATGTAGTAACATCTTCAAACCCTTAAGGTTGTGGGTTTCACTAAGAAACAAAATGTGATATTGTTGATTAACTCAAAGAGTATATATAACTTCATCAATATTGCGTTATACATTAATTTAAATTATTTCATTTACCCAATTTCAAGTCATGATTATAGATGGTGCTATAGTCAATTGTTATGGGAACTTCCATAGTATTAAACTTGCTATGGGAGACCACATGCTGTAATATCATATGTTTTCTATTCCTATGGGTGGGGTAGAAATTATTTTTTAAGTCTAATGGCTCACAAACTTGAGCATAATAGATATGAATTTATAGGATTTTTTCAAGCACTTTCATTCTAAAGGTAGGATATTTGGATTACATTGATTATGAGAAAAATATCCATAATTGGTTAGTTTTTATTATATGTATAATATTATCAAAAAATGGTATGAAGGATTTATACCATGATTATTTTCCATAGAGGTTAAAGCAATAAATGTGTCTACACATCCTCATCTACATATTATTATTTATGACAACCTAATTATTTTTGGCACCATGCCAAAAGGACTACCACCAAGAAGAGAGCATGATCTTGCCATTCGATTGCTTCTAGGGAGTCAGCCACCAAACATAAAAACATAAAGGCATACATATTCATATAATATTGAAATTAAAGAATATAACACATGGGATACTAGAGGTAGATATTATCAGACATAAGCAAAGTGAATATTCATCCCTAGTGGTCATAGTGTGTAATAAGGATGACAATTGGAGGATGTGCCTAGACTATAAAGAAATAAAAAATTACACCATCAAAGTTACCTATTCCTATAATTTATGATTTTATAGATGAGTTTCATGGTGCTATTTATTTTACAAAACTAGATATTACTAAAATAACTTTTAGAACTTATGAAGGCCATTATGAGTTTTTGGTCATATATTTCGGTATAAAAATTGTACCATCTACATTTTAGAGTTTGATGAACACTATTTTTATTCCTTTTTCAAGGAAATTTGTGTTGGTTTTTTTTTATGACATCCTAATATACAACAAAAGTTGGGAAGAATATTTTGAGCATGCAAAATAGGTATTAGTTTTATAACAACATCAACTTTATGAAAACCCTTCAAAATTATCTTTTAGAGTATAAAAGGTGGAGTATTTAGGTCATATTATTTTAAACATAGGAGATAAAGTAGACCCTAAGAAGATAAAATCTATAATTGAGTGGCCGGTAATAAAAATCCTCAAGAATGTATGAAGCTTTTTGGTGCTAATAGGTTACTATCACACATTTGTAAAACATTATGGAAACATAAAAACACCACTCCCAAATTCTTTGAATAAGTAATCCTTCCATTGGAATGAAATAAATACCAAGGAATATGAGAATATGAAGGAGGCTATTTCACCACTCTAGTTTTAGCTACCTTATTTTTCCAAAAAAAATTATTATTGAATGTGATACATCATGATATGGCATGTGGGAAATACTCATATAGGAAAGAAGACCCATTATATTTGAGAGTAGTAAACTCAAGGGTAAAAATAGTCTAAATCTAATCTATGAGAAAGAGATGTTGGTTATTATTCATGTAGTCAAACAACAAAGACCTTATTTTATGGGTAAACACTTTTGGGTAAAGACTAATCATGATAGTCTAAAATATTTCTAGGATAATAATTATCATCAAAAGATATATATATGTATATATATATATATATATATATATATATATTTGAATATTAATTTTAAATCATATATAAGAAATGAAAAGAGAATGTTGTAGCAGATGCACTATCCAAAAAGGATGAATCCAATGAGGCATTATTATGTGTAATGACCATTTGGTAAGTAGATTAGTTAGAAGATGCAAGATAAAAATGGAAATATGATAGGGATACATAGGTTATAATTTAGATTTTCCAACATTTTTCTAGCACTTCTAAAAAAATTGAGTGGAAAAGGATCACATTATGATATAAATATCAATTATACATATGTAATAATTATATCCTCAATCATACCATCCTTAACAAGATTCATGTATATATAATAGGGGGAACTTAGGATTTATGAAAATATAACATAAAATCAAGTATGATTTATGTTTGGAAGGACTAAATGGGGATATATATAAATTTTTGGATGAATGCATGATGTGTCAATGGAACAAGAGTGAAACAATTAAGATACCAAGTATTGTATGGCATTTATCCATTCCTAGTCAGAGGTGGGAAGAGATTTCCATGGATTTGATTATAGTGTTGCTAACATCTAAAGATAAAAATTTAATCATGGTAATTTTGGATAGGCTCACCGAATATGCTAATTTTTTCTCCTTGTCATAGCTATTTTTAGCTAGTACAATAGGTGTTGCTTTTTTGGATACAGTCCAAAAGTTGCACAGTACTCCCAAAATAATTGTAAGTGGTCATGATCCCATATTTACCAATATTGTTTTGGACATAATTATTCTCATTTTTGGGTACTAATTTAGCTCATATATCATTATATCATCCTCAATATAATGGTAAAACATATGTGTTTGCCTATAAGGGTATCTCTATTATTTTGTAACAGATAAACAAGAATAGTGGGTTCATTAGCTACCACTAGTAGAATTATGGTATAACACTTAATTCCATACCTATTCCAATATTTATCAATTGGCTCTTATGTTTATCATCCCTTATCCATCACTTCATCATTGAGGGTTCAAACCAAGGTTTGAATTGCTGTATAACACATTCAACATCAAAAGGTGGTATTAGCTAGTTTGGGAGAGAATTTAGTACTGACACATAATAAAATGAAGTAACAAGTAGATCAAAAATTTAGTGAGAGGTAATTTAAAATGGATGATTAGGTATTTTTGTGGTTTTATACATATAATAAAATTTATCTAAATCACCAAAAAATGATTAAAAACTTTATTTTAAGTATTATGGTCCTTATAAGATCTTGCATAAAATTGGTAGTGTTTCATATAAGCTATAACTACCCCAATCTAATCATATGCATCCCATATTTCTTGTATATTTCTTAAATAAGGTAATTAGAAAAATATTTTCTTCCCATACTAGGTAACCAAAACTAGGTGAATAATATTAAGCCATTCTATAGCCCAAGGAGATCCTCCACATATACACTTAAAGGCTAAGAATAAGAGATATTAAAGAATATTTGATCAAGTGGAATAATATAAATCATGAATATGCAATGTGGAAGATGAAGATTTTATACAGTATAATCTATAGTTTTTTAACATTGAAGGTAACGTTTATTTAAATGGAAGGGACATGCTATGTCCTTAACCTATAGCATGTCTAGGAGTATGTGTGGTTGACTTATGGCTTCCATAAACTTTCATATTATCTTGTCACATTTATCTATGTTCTTATATTTTTAGTAGGGAAGACCTATGGAATAACCATGGATTAATTAGATTATATATAAGGTAGTGGTTAGTATTTGGGTATCATATTACAAATTTTATTCTTTTTTCATTATTGTGGATATTTCCCCCTAAAAGTGGCTCAGTCATATTTATCAAGTATTATATTCTTTCATCAATTATTATTGTGGATCTGCTTATTATTTTCATATTTATGTGATATACTATACCATAAGTGTGAATCATATAGTTAATTTAATTAAAATATATATGGGTCACATTTCATTCATAAACCCTATGACACACTTATATGCTTTATTTTAACATAGATTTTTGGTCTTTAGTAGTAAAAAGTAAGAGTTATAGATTAAGAACTTGGAGGTCTAGTCTTACTTATGGTGTTTAAAGCTCAATAGGATAAGTCATGATAGGGAGCTATCCTAGTATTTGGAGTTCCCACTATTATTTACATTTTAGGTCTTTAATCTAAAAAATCTCTTGCAAAGTTCCACTTGAGCTAGAGAAGGATATTGTGGTGCTGATGAGTCCACCCAAAGGTAATTATCTCTATCCATACAATTTTTAATATATTCACTCAATAGATTAGATGTTTATTTAATATTTATTATTACATATATGTAATTTATTATTACTTATTATACTTAAATAAATATTATAGATATAACATTTCTTAGGATTTCCATTTATCGCCTTAGGTTGCATAGACCTCCAATTGGTTAACCATTGTAGAAGTATTATTTTATTATTAGTTTAGTATTTATATCTATATTGGATCTAGGTTACCCTTTTTAATGATTTAATTACATGTGTTATCCTTATTATATCCTTGACACACCCATTTTAAATCCTTTTATAATCACTTATCTAGATTGAGCACTAGTAAGAGCTATAAACCATGTCATAGGCTTAGTATTTGGAACCCTTTCTACTTGAAATTTGAGTGTATATTACCCAATGTTAGGTATATGATTATTTTATGTATTTAACTAATATTAAAATTATTTTTAGGATATAATTTTATGAATTTTTTTGTATACTAGTCTATTAAGAGAAAAGTGAAGTTTAGAGGTCATCCTAGCTCTACATACACTATGTATTCTTAAATCCCCAAAAATATTTATTTATGGTATATTAAGGAAAGTTATTAGTCTATATCATATATTAGAGAGGAATGAAAGTATATTTTAAGAAGGTAAAATATATTATAGATATGAAAATTCCGAAAGGATTGAATTAGTAATGACATTTGACGGTAAGTATCAAGGAAATAAGATGTTTTGTGGCTTAATTAGCCAATAAGACACAATATTTCACATAGTTACTAAATGAAGATATAAAGATTGAATGGGATACAAATTTTCAAAAGGGTTTTGAGTCAATAAAATAATATATATTTAATCATCCTATTTTCATTCTTTCAATACTATATAAGCATTTGTTATTATAATGCTTACCCTACTTTTAGATTTAGGGTGAATCATAATAGAAGAGAAATAGTATAATTAATTTAGAATGTAATATGTAGAAATAAAGTATAAATATGAATGTAATTTATTGAGATATATTTCATAATGTAAGATAATTAACTTTATTATTTGATTGATGGACTATGACTATGTTTAGAAAGGTGAAATAAGATAAAAAACAAGCCTATGATTTGAACAGATTTGAAACTAACTATTTATGTGCATAGGTTTGATACCATTAGGCTTAGATTTGAAAATGAAAAATACTATATAGGGTTAAAATTACTTCCCTAGGTAGTTTTGTCTCTCTATTTTTTGGGCCTCCGATTTTGGCTAAGTAGTTTTTGGGAATAACTACCACAGTGAGGCACAACATGGAAGACCATGGTGTGGAAGACCATGGCACAAGAGTCCATGGTATGGAAGGATAAAGTATCATGGAAAAAATGTTCATGATAAATAGATAACCTAAGAATAAATAACTCAAAACTTAATGAAATACATGAGGAGCACAAAAAACATAGAGATGATTATGGAGTATTTCATATGGATGGATAAGAAGACTAAGTCAAGAACCAAATCCAGCAATGGACTATGGGAAGATAGGTTATTGTCAATGAGGATCCAACATCAAAAGAGAATATAGGGGTAGAAATGCTTAGGTACATAGGTAATTAATGTAAATTTCTTCCATGATTTAAATATATTGATGATCATTGGTGAGTCATCCTAATTGTAATTACTTCTATAAATGCTTTGTTAGGGAAAACCAAGTATAAATGCCCCCATGATTTAATTTGTAATTTTGTGTTTAGTTGGATGTTATTGATGAGTTTATACAAGTTAATTACATTGAAAATTTATATCAGTGTATTCTTTGAGATCACTTATGAATATGATGAAATAAGCCTATGTTGACATAATACTATTGATTAGTTATATAAGGCACTGATTTTATCTATAATTATTTATGCCATATTTTTATTTTGATAATTAAGTAATTAAAAAGTGTATTAAGTTAGATATAGACTAAGTAATGAGTTTAGTATGAAGTATGTGTATGAGTACCCTTGTCTAGGAAGTTGGACAAACACACCCTTGCATGACAAAACAAATATGAAGTAGTCCCACACTATGTACTTTAGATGATCACGTAAGAACTTGTTCTTGCATGAAATGCCAATGCATTATCATGCTAGAATATTATTCACTTAGGAAAATACCTATGAAAAGTCATGCCCATTTAAATCAAAATAATTCTAACATTTCAATTTTGTTATCTAGACCTAAAACACTTAGTTAGACGATGGTGGAAGATGCTCAAATGGTTATCTCTAGAGAATATTGAATTATGGGTTATTAAAGTAGAAGATAAATTTGCATTACCATTTCTTGAAGAAGGAATCTCTGCATGCACATACATCTATTTGAATCACTTTATGAGATGTTATTTGTAAAAGTGCCTATTCACCTTCATACTTGGATTTTAGTATATGCACAAGACTAGTCGAGGAACTATGGACATAATATAACATAGTCACTAGAGTGTTAGTCATATTTAACATGGTTGGGAGTGCCTTGTACACATGTAATTTATGTTTGGTGATGCAAAACTTTGAATAGTTAAATTTTAGAATACATGATATCGACATATTTCACTTCCTCTAAGAACCATGTGGTAGATATATTGGACATTTTTTACTGGAGATTAAGAAGCTCTTACTATATTATATATTTGAAAGTTTCTTTATGGATGGTTAAAATCTCTCTTTCATGAGTAATTAAATTGGTGGGGAAATGGGGGGGGCACATTTTGATGTAAAATTATTAGTTCAACATAGTAGCCAATTAATGGGAATTGCAGAATCATAAATATGATGAAACTCAATGAAGGGATATGAGTGGAAGAAATCTAGGGAGGGGATGGGGGGACTCAAAAAGTGTTGTAAGGGTCTATAGGGAAGCAAAAGAGCATAGTGAAGATTCCTTAACCATAAGCCCACACCCTATGCTAGTATAAGTATGTGTGGGAGAAGCAAGTTAGGTAGTGGTGACTGAATAACCCAATTTGGATAGGCTCAATTCCCCACCCATAATGCATGCTTGTACTCTTTGGTTAAAAAACATATTTGTATGTAACTAGGAAATATATACTATAAAATAAAAAACTGAACCTGTTAGAGATACTTTTGTAGACCAAGACTTAAATAGTAGTTTATTAGCCATTTTTGTCCATTTAAAGATAATTTATGGCCTAGTTTAGAATGCATGGTAGACCAATAATAACCAATGGGTAAAGTATCAACCCATCTATAGTTATTGATCCCACCTTAGTACCTAATGTATTGGGTGATTATGTTGATGTAAGAGGTGGTACTAGTGGTCATTTAGTTAAAGGAATTGGATAAGGCACAAGAGGAAATGGTGGACCTCCCCAATAAGGTCTAGGAGGGATAGGAAGTGTATCACAACAAAACCCATTTAAAGTTCTTCAATTACCCATTATGTATTATGGGTTGACACTCAACTTACCTAAGTATTAAGGTGTGGAGAATGATATAGAACATGTTCATAAGTGTGAAATTATTTGGTGAATGCATAGTAATACCTCTTCAAATAGAAAGATGATGCAATTTGCTACCACTCTTTTGGACCATGCACACAAGTGGTACCATAATTTTGATCCACACTAAGCTGTGGTAAATTATGACCAAATAATGGCAACATTTATCCAAGAATTTTATATCCTAGAGTTTTAATAACATATCATAAATTTCTTGAAGGACATAAATTAATAAATATCTAAGAGCATGCATGAGTATGATGTGTATTTAAATATGCTTCTCTATAAGATTTTTTTTGAGATAAATATTGATCAACATGCCCAGTGGTTCATAGGAGTATTACTGCTTCCATTCTAATGCACCTTATCATAGAATACTTTCACCAAATATCATGAGGTCTTAGAAGCTATCGTTCATGCCAAATTTATTAAAAATATTGACACATGGATCAGTCCCTTCGTGGAATCTCAAATTTTTACTATATAATTTTAGCTAGAAAATATCACTACACATAATTCTCATGATACTCATATTAGTTTTTGGTGTGTGGACTATTAATATTAATTCCATAATAGGAATAACTTCTTTTAAAAGAGTCTTTGAGTTGTAATGAACCAATCCTATGAGATTTTATAGGAAGATCATGATGTAAGGGATTTCCCTCTACTTCAACACATGACATGATAAAAGGCATCTACATATTTTAAGATATGTGATGCATACACTAATGATACCAATGATTATCATCTCATTAGTGAAATATATGTTGCACACATGTATGCTACACATCAGACATATGTTGCCAATAATTAGGAAATTAGAGTAGGATATCATGGTCATGGTCAAGGTTGAGACTTAGAGTTGGATGTTTTACACCAAGAACTTATTATAAGTGTAGTTTTATAGAACACTACTAATGTGATTATACGATGTATCCTACATGTGTTTTTTTTAAAAATGAACATTGTCTCAAGGAGCACCTAGACTTGTATACTACCATCACAAAGGAGAGAAATGAAATGGGTAATGAAGTGAAATGTATTGAAAATACATAATGGAGACCATGCTTTGATACTCTGATTGGTCCAAAAGTTAAAATTATTATATAGAGTGGTGGTCAATCCCAATCTATATCCAATTGACCCATTAAAAAGGTTCAATGAGAGGAGCCTCATGCTATTTATTATCCAAATGCTTAATAAAAAAAGGAAGTGCTACATGAACCTTGAATTTAGTGAGATAATTACAAGGAGAGATTTGATTCCTCAAGGATCATGATGCTATTACATGTATTGACATGTAGAAAGTTATGGATCTTCATGATATGATGCATGATGAGTTCCATGAGTTATGTAAGTGAATCTTTGATGATGATATTGTACCCATTTACAAAATTGTCTAAGGCATCATATGCCCAGGCCTATCAAGGACCATCATTTAAACCATGCACCATGGTAAGAGACTCATATCCAATCTAGTCTAGAAGGGGATAATGAGATATTGGTTAATTACAATATTGATAAATTGGTTATTCAAGATATCTTAGTTAATACCAACACTAATTTAAATTTCCTCCCTAAGGATGTATAGAGGAATATGGAAAGCCCTACTTTACGTCCTTCTACTAATGTGTTGTTTATGGCCAATAAGGCTCATGCTCTACCTATTGGAGTAATTAAAGATGCCACCATGGATATCCAAGGTGTCACTTTCAAAGATAAATTTAAATTCATTTAGTTGGCTAAAGTTAATGACTTTCCATCTCTATTGGTTCACCTTTGGTGTTATGCAAATATGCTAACTTAATATTCAATAAGCATTATATCAGCTTTGAGAATGATGAGCATCACATTGTCATCCCCTTAGACCATGCTCAAGGACCTCCATATGTTGAGCTAGTAAATGTTTACGAGGACATTAACCACATTTACAATGTCATAGATTGGGGTACTGAACACCTTGATATTATATCAAATGGCATCTTGGATTAGGAAGACACATAATCTATATCTGACACTACCAGTAATAACTTAAAAAAATGATATCATGGTGAGTATCACCTTACTAGAAAGATTTATGGCACTATAGGTATTTGAGAAGATTCTCTATAGAATTACCATAAACATCATAAATTTATTCATATATTTCATGGATAAATAATGGCTACACCACCCCCAAGGCTAGATGAAGGTCCAAGATTTCATGGTTGAATACAAGTTTGTGTAATACTTGGAAAATTTTTATGACTCTGACATTAATTAAGTACATTTAATTATCCATATCTTTGATGACACAACTACTTGGTGGTGGATAACTTATCTCAAGAACATACTTACTCAGGACCAATTTCATTCTGCCTTGCACCATCAGTTTCACAATGATAACCACATTCATAGAAACATAAGTGATACTAGTAAAAATGCTCATAAACCTCATCTTGAAGTTTGGAATAATATGTGGAAGGTGGATAAAACATTTTCCCCCAATTACCTATATGTTAATGCATTCTATGGCACTCTATACACTTAAGCTGGAGTATGGTATGTAAATGAAGAATAACATTTGGTGATATATTGTTGGAATTTCCTTAAGAGTAATATGATTTACATACTATCTTATTCATCTCCATGGATGGATTTACACCTCACATTAAAATCCATGCATCATGATATTATAGGTGACCTAGCCTTAATTGAAGATCACATTAGATGCATACATGGTGTGTAGGAGGAGAGCTTAACTATTTTTTAGGAACCTAATATAGAGACATCATCTCCACCACTTGAACCTAAACTGGACATCACATTAAGAGAACAAATCAAGAAATGTAAACAAAATATCATGTACTAGGTTGATGAAGGTGTTAGTTATGATCCACCTAACTAATCTATTGATAATTTGACCTTGAATACATAATATGGTGCATGAAATTCTTAAAACACAATCCATGATGAATAAAACCCATACTTAGAGCCACTCTAGACTATACAACAAAATATTAACATGGAGGAAGTGCCTAAGATGGCTATTTGGGAGACTATTGGTCTAATATATAGATCTCTAAGGTGTTTAAATTGTTAAAAGAGTATCAATATCTCTTCTTATGAAACTATAATTAAATTAAAGGAGTGCATTCTTCCTTAGGTAAGAAGCACATAACTTTGGTAGAGGGTTTTTGACCTATCAGGAAGAGTACCTATTATATGAATCCCAACTTGTGCACTTGATTCAAGGAAGAATTTGATAGCATGATACACATAATATTTATTACTCTTATAGACAAATATTAATGGGTGATCCCCATGGCATTAGTATCAATATGGATGGTTGTATTTGAGTTTGTGTGTATTGTTGAGTACTTAATGTTGTTTGTGTAACTGACCCCTTTCTGATGTCCTTCACTAAGGATATTCTAGAGGAAGTTATTAGATGTGAGATATATACTTTTACTAATGTATTATCTAGATATAATCAATTATAGATCATAGAATATGATAAACTAAAGACCACATTTACAATTGAGTGGGGATAATTTACTTACAATGTCATGCCATTTGGGTTGAAAATACTCTTTTTATTTTTTCATGAATCACAGTTGAGGCCTTTAAGGATTTTATTAATAAATTATTTCAAGTCTTCATTGATGATTGGACTATTTATAGTTTAGTTTGGGACCACTATTAAAATCTCTAATTTATGCTTGAGCATTGCTAGAACCTCTAGATTTCATTACATCTAAATAAATGTGTGTTTACTACCCCTTTGGAATTTACTTGGTCATGTCATTTGATCACCTAAAAATGTTTGTTGTACTCAAGGATAAGCTCATTATTTCCCTTATTCTCTAGTTTCTAGACTAGACAAAGCATTTTCATGTACATGCCAATGCTTTAAGAAGGGTGATAGGTGTTATTATTTCTCAACCTAGTGAGGGAAACCTTAACTACCCTATCTATTTTACTATTATAATGCTCACTCCACTTAAAGTACAAAGATTTATCCATGGTTTAAACCTTACAAAATTTACCTCATACTTACTATCCATTCCATTCATTTTCTTTATGGATCATAAAGCACTAAAGTAATTAGTAAATAAGATGATATTGTATGGGTAGATTTTCTAGTGGATTGTCATTTTATAGGAGTTCTAATTCTTAGTGATGGTGAAACCTGGTAAGGCTAACTATGGCTCTAATCATATATTATAAATTAAATTTGGTAATATGATGCATGCCATTGAATATGACTTTCCTGAAATGCACCTTTTCCAAATCACGCATGTGCTCAAAGAGTTGGAGGATATCACTAAATTTCTAAATATGAGTTCAAAACTAGCCCACCTCAATAATTAATAAAATAAATAATTGGTTTTTTGTGTAACTCCCTTCCATATCATAGGGGGTGACCTCTATAATCTTGGGCAGGATGAAGTGTTACACCATTACATCATGAAGTATGATATTTGGGAAGTTCATGAGGGTGTTGTTGGTGGACACTATATCAGTGATGATACATATTAGAAGGTCATTTTAGATGTCTTATGGTAGCCTACCTTATTTAAATATGTTAAAGTTTATGAACACTAGTGTGATATCTGCCATCACTTGGGCAAGCTAAATAGAAGGGATGTTATGCCCTTTTATCCTATCTTGGCACATACACCCTTTGAAAAGTGGTATATTGATTTTTTTGGCCCCATAAATCCAATAAGGAGGCATACTGGTGCATGTTATGTTATGAATGTTACTAATTACATTACTTATTAGGCTAAAGCCATGCTAACTAGGGATTATACCACTACCACTATTGTAAGGTTTATCTAAGATAACATAATTACATGGTATAGATGTCCATTAAGTTTGAATAGTGATCAAAAAACCCCTTTCATTAAAGATACCATTTGCATCCTCTTGACTAAATTCATGATTGTGCACCATAAGACTACACATTATCATCCTTAGGCAAATTGTAAAGTTGAGGTGCTCAATAAATATTGGGTAATTATTTGACTAAGGTTTGTAATATCAGATGCACTAACTTGAAAAATCATGTTTATATGATGTTATTAGCATATCAAACCACTTACAAATGATTGAAAAATATCACATCATTTAATCTTGTGTTTGGTACCAAAGCCACTCTCCTGGTTAAATTTCTTGTCCCTTCTCTTTGAATTATGTGCATTAGTTAACTGGATGATGAAGGATTATTGAAATAAAACCTATATGCTCTACTTTAGATAGATGAGACCCAATTTATCATGCATTTGAGTCAATAATTGGAGAAGCACAAACAAAATGCCTAACATGATTTCTATTTAAAGAATAAGACTTTTTCTCCAATCATGCAAGTTTTTGTATATAATTACAAGTTCACATGTCATTCTAGAAATCTTTTTCTCCATTGGGATGTCCCATTTATTGTTCCTAGTATCCATCCCATCAATTCTTGCAATTTTTAGTGATTAGATGTCCAATTCCTTCTCAGCCATTTCAATGGTAGTAGATTACAACCCTACTATTTTGAATAGTCTTCCCTTTTTTAAGTAATAAGGCATATGATAGTAGGTTAGTATATGATTTTGGTTATTTTCAATAAATCATGGCATTGATTGTTCACCCTTGAGTATTTTAGGGTCAACGCTTTTTTATTTGTATTTATATTTCTTTGTAATGTCATGGACGACCACAAATAAATTTTAGTGTGGGGTAAGAAGATAAAATAAGTAAAACTTATGTAGTGCCAAGGAAATGGTCAATGAGAATATGCATGGGAGAAAGGGCATGTAAGTGGAAGTGTAAAGATAAATAGGTACATAGGATGTGGCACATAACTGCTAAGCTAAGTCAAGGTAGAAAAGTGAGGTTCCTACCATTAGAATGGAAAATTTTGATTTTTTAATAGATTTCATGGACTTGGAGAAAATAATGGGATGGGATATATGTATTTACTATAAGGAAATATATGGTAATGGTAAGTGTACCAAGTAAAAATCATGGCAATTCCATTATAAAATTAATTGTGTGAAGTGATGAATGAGGTAATGGGGTAGTAAATGCAAGTTACCCCATCAAGGGTATAAAAGGTTAAATTCATATCACTTTACATTTTACTATTTTTAAATAAATGAATTATATAGATCCAAATGAGAATTGTTGAGCTGATATAATAATGCAATTAAGCTTCCAAATTAGTGTAAATAAACTTTTTGTGACTATTTTAAGCATTATGGAGTGAAGCAGTCATGATATATAGGTAAAGTATTGAAAGGGTGTGTGAGGAGACACAAGATTATAAAATTATAGGTTACAGAGTTTGATGTATATCATTAGAGGGAATTAAATTAGGAGAGTTGAGTAGGTCAATAAATCAATCACATATTCTTTCGAGAGGATCAAATGATCATGCCTCAAATTTTGGGCTCCTCAAAGGGTGATGCAACTAAATAAAAATTCCCAACATAGTGAGCCCCTACCTATAATTAAAGAGGAAGAGAAGTTTGAGAGTGTGGGTGTTAAACTATTTTTGCTTAGAAAAGAGGTAACTAAAGAGATTGGCATGTGGGCAAAAGAGTTATCACAACAAGTCAAGGAAAATGAAAATATAGAGTCTGAGATGGCATGCCAGGATAACAAGAATGTTGTCATACCCCCTCCACCTCCACTATTGATCAAGGAAATGAAATAACTATAAGTAGTGATACACATTAATTAATTGGATGTCAAATGTTCCCACTTATGATATTTATGATTATAACCACTGCCATCTTAGAAATGAAGAATAACTATAGTGTGACTATCAGGTAGAACACTAAAACATAAAGAATGAGATTTTATATGATTTAAGTATTTTAAATAATCTTAATGGTACAAGAATATTCTAATTATTTAATATTCCATATTTTGGGAATCTCACATAAGTAGTTAATCTTTTGATTTTTTGAGTACATGAAGACTATTTCTACTTTAATAGGCACCAAATGTGGATTACACCGAAGAGGATAAGAAAGGTCACAGGGTTGTAATTCTCAAGTGTTGACCTTTATTATGAATTAGATGACCAAGAGGAGATTTAAAATACTAAAATTGCACTTGAGTAATGAAAACAAGACCATGAAATACATATTACAAGTCTTCAAGATCTTACCCTTAGAATGGCCACATGCATAATCATGACCAAGTTTGGAGTCATTGATAGATGGAAAGAGGTGGACATGGCTCATATTTATGTCACCCATCAGTTACCTTGGGTGTAAAATATAATTATGCTCAGTATTTTTCTAATAATATTACTGTGAATGTAGAGAAAGCCCAACGCCTACCTAACCAAAAGTTTACATGGAGATTTTGTTACTAGTTTTTGATGATATTGTTATACCTAAGTACACTAATCGAGAATTAAAATGGGTATATTCTCCTAATCAAAAATCTCATGTAGAGTGGTATAAAGTGTTCACTTGACTTTGCATAATAGCTCCTTCTCACAAGGTCAAAATGAAAGGATGTTATGAAAATATGAAGGAAGCCTTTGGGAAAGAGTAGTGCATTCCAAAGGACTTAATTAGATAGGTCAGGGACCAAGCTAAGTTCATGATGAAGCAACATTATTACTTGGTGCACATCTATATAGTTCCCTTAGGATAATTATTTGGATGGATTAAACTACCATATACTTTCACCACTTGGAACTTCATTAATGTCATCAACAAAATCTATGATACATTCCCAATGAACATTTATACTATGAAAATCAACATAGAGACTCATAGTCTCCACCAATTGTACATTTACCCTAGGAAGAAGGCATATATGGAAAGGTCAGATTTAGATAAAACTAACATTAAGGTCCAATACATTTTAGTTGATAATTAAATTCATTCTTTATTTCACATGTTGAAACCAATAAATAAATCATTAGGAAGTGTGGATCTTGAGAAGGAGACACTTCTACCTCCATCAATGATAGAAAATAAGAAGTAGAAGTGAAAAGGGAATGATGCCATTAATACCACCCAACCAAAGCATGCAAAGTGGAAAAGGAGTACCCCAACACCACCTAAGTAATATCTATCAATAGATCAACTTGAATGCCTAGATCTAGCAATGCAAAATGTTTATTTTAAACATGAGACATTGGTGCCTAAGGATAGTGACTTAGATGAAAAGTTATAAATTATAGAAGAGACACTAAAATAAGAACAAGTTACCTTAGACATAGAGAATATATAATCACTAGTAAAACATGATGAAACCACCCTTGAGGAGGCACAAGTAGAAACTTAAGATATAACTAGTGAAGAGATGGATAGTTCAGACATGACCTTGGTAATGAGTGAGTTTGAAATCAGGGCCAACTACCATAATGAAGGAACATATGTTGAGATACTTGAGTGAGATCCCTCAAAGGGGAAATAATTATTTGATGACTCTATCTAGCAAAAGTTAGAGACAAATGATTCAACCATGACCTTATACACCCAATACTAGAAGGGAGTGCCAAATAAGCATTTATTTATGTACTCACAGTTTGTAATAAAGGATGAATCTAAGAAAAATTGGTGGGAATTATCATTTTCCCATGATATTTATAAAAAAGAATACCATTTTGAGTTACCATTAGATATCATAATATTAGAACTAGAACTAGTAAAACTTCTAGATACCCTTGAGCTAGACCCCCATATGTTTACTATAACACATCATAGTGTGACACTTTTGAAATTGGCACCTGAGGTAACTAGAAAAAATGCCTTATCTAAGTCTGATGTCCAATTAATCCAAAAGAAATACACAAAAATGGTTTCTCTTTATCAAAAAGAGTGTACCTTGAGAATGAAATTTGAAACAAAACAGGCTGAGCTTAAGTGCTAGTTAGAGATAAAAGTAATGGTCAAGGTTAATAATTTAAACATCTGTAAGATAATTTTGAGCCAAAAACTAGATCTTTCCTATGTGGTGTACCTTATTGGTGAGGTAATTGATAAATTAAATACCCTAGTAAATATTTTAATGAAGTGATGTAAGGACCAACCTGACCCACAAAATGATCAGACTTGGGCAATGAAATAGTTCACTAAAGATGTAGAGGTGTGTAAAAGCTTATTGAATATATTTGGAGACACAATCACCATATTGTATTAGTTTTTGGAAAAGATGGCATGGCCTGACAAAATTTTGGAAGCAAGGATTCAGGTGGAAAATTTTTAGTGACAATAATTGGTAAATAAAGCCTTTGTAATAAAAGACTATACAAAGTGTGCCAAAACATTCAATGATGTGGAGTGTATGGAAAATAAAATAAGTGCTCACTATCATGCAATAAATGTAAAATTCATGAAACTATAAGGATAAATTATAATTGAGATCACCTCACTTGAAAATTTTCATAAGGATACTTCCACATCCCTTGAATGTTTGGTCATTAAAGTAGGAAAATGTCTCAAATAACTTGAGGAGATGAATAATCTCAAAATTGTTATAGAGTAAATCACATCCCAATTTTAGAACAACTTAAACCATTAGAAGGGTATCAAAAATAAAATTGAGAAAATGGGACCTAAGTTTTTAGAGGGACTTGAGAATGATGCCTAGTCTAAGATGAACAAATAGCTTAGTGTGGGGTGATGTTAGGCCCCCAATTTTGGATAAGTACTTTTTGGGAATAACTAGTGCAGAGGTGCATGGTGTAGAAGACTATGGTATAAGAGTCCATGATGTATAAGGATCAATATCATGGAATAATATGCATGCTAAATATAAAATCTAAGAATGAATAACTCATAACTTATAATAAGACTTGGATAGCACACAAAAAGTTTAAATAATTATGGATTGGTTCACAAGGACATAAGATAAGACTAAGTCAAGTGTGAATCTATCATAGGACTAAATGAAGATAGGTGATTGGAGATAAGGATCTAGCATCGAAAGAAAATATAGGGGTAGAAAGGCCTAGGTCCATACGTACTTAATGTAAATGGCTACCATAACTCAAATGTATTGATGATTTTTGGTGATTCATCCTGATTATAATTACTTTTATAAATACTTGGTCAGAGAAAACAAAGTATAAATACCCCCATGATGTACTTTGTAATGTTGTGCTCAGTTGGATGTTATTGATGAGTTTATATGAGTTGGTTTCAATAAAACTTTGGATCAATGTATTTTTTGATATCACTTATGAATATGATGAAAGAATCTTATGATGATATAATACTATTATTTAGTTATCTATGGGGTTCATATTACCTATTATTGTTTATGCCATCTTTTTATTTTGATCATTAAGTAATGAAAAATTACGATAAGTTAGATATAGACTGAAGAATGAGTTTAGTATTAAGTATGTGTTTGAGCACCCTTGTCTAGGAAGTTTGATAAACACATCCTCATGTGATAAAACTAGTAAGAATTGGTCCCACAGTATGTGATTTGGGTGAGTATATGAAAACTTGTTCTTGCATGAAATGTTAGTGAATTATCATGTTTGACTCTTATTCACTTAGGTGCATGCTTAGGGAAAGTCATGCCCATTTAAAGGAAAAAAATCCAAACACTATTACTATTAAATATAGCTCACTTATCTGATATGTCTCTATTTGTGTTATTTGTGACCCTCAATTGCATGTGTAATTCTTGAAATCAAATTCATTATCCTTAAAACCATAGGTTTACTAGTGAAGGATGACAAATTGTAGAAAGTGAGGAAGTTTAATTGGGTTAAACTAACCCCACCCCAATTACCCATGTTGATGATTTACCACTACCTACATAAATAATACTTTGAAGAGGGAAGTCAAGCCACACATAGTTATTCCCCTTAGTACAAATGTAAAGTTGTGTTCTTTTTCTATATGAACACACCTATAAATTTGACTTTGATTTTGAATTGATTTGAATTGTTTTTTTTTGGCTGATGATTGCTCCTAGTGATTAATTTATAATTTGGGAAGAGTAGGGTAGATTTTGTCAATGTGCAGTAGTGTGTGTGTGTGTGTGTGTGTGTGTGTGTGTGTGTGTGTGTGTGTGTGTGTGTGTGTGTGTGTGTGTGTGTGTGTGTGTGTGTGTGTGTGTGTGTGTGTAATTTATAAAAAAAATTCTTAGCGTATACTATGGGTTTTATTTATTTTTATTTTAGTCCATTTAGCTAGTTTAACATGGTACCCAAATGCTAGGTGAATGGAATAATAAATGGAAGGGTTTAATTTTTGAAAATAGTTGTTACTAGGTGAAGGGAGGTAACATAAACCTTAAGACAATAATATCCACATTATTGTCTGAGTTTGATTTTACTATTCAAGAGACAAGAATGAAAGTGTGATGATCTATAAATATTTGAATATGATATTTATCTAATTTATCATAGACTAGCATGTTCCTATAGGTGACTAATAGCAACTTAGAATAGATCAAGCTCATAAATAACATGTAGTTGTGAAAGAATGGAAAGTACAATCTATATAGAGATACATAATTCATGTATGATAAGTGAAAGTCAATATTGACATTTTCAAGTGTAAAATATGATATCATAATATCTAAAAATACCCTCATTTTATTCTAATATTAAAATGAAATCAAATACTAGGGTAAAAGTTAAATATAAACTTGAGTGTGTATGTAATTTTATTTTTGGAAGAAATCTCCAAATGCATAAGCTTCTTCAATAAAAACATGAAAATAAATTGTACTAGTAAATATCCATATAATTAAACTTTAAATTTGAATTATAATTGAAACTTGAAACTTGAAAGAGTAAGGAATTAGTAAATTGATATGTGAGTAACTCATGTTATCTTGTAACTTATAGGAGATGATGATTCCATTTCAAAACATTGGATAATTGTGGTTCCTTACTAAACCACATTGATAATATGGTGACATTAAGGGAGATAAATCGCCAATTTAAAATTTTACTAAGGCAAAGGCTATGGATTGGTATATAAATGCCCCAAATAATATGTAACTAATATCACACTTATCTTGTAACCACAAGATGATAAATTGAAAAAAAAATAATGGGTTTGTTGTGGGTAATTACATGTTCATTTAGAATCATTGAAAAAAAATGTACATTATCAAATTCATGAATCAAATGATAAAAATGGATTTATAGATTTAAGGCTAGTCCACACTTGAAAATACTAAAAAAGTGCAAATATGTAAATGTGCATTAACCAATATCATAGCCCACTAAATAGATGCTATTGAAATCTATCATAATGTGCATGAACCATCATCATGCATATTTTAAGTATGAAATAGTGTATATGTGTGCATGAGCTAACAACATGCCTAGGTGAAATTGTATTTTAAAATGTAGTACATATTACATGTATATGAGCTATAATGTGTCAATAATGGAGTGTAAAATGGACTACATATGCCCCAAAAATATATGTGAAGAATATTTATAACTATTCCAATATTATATTTGAATCATATATAATATTTGAAATATATATGCGAGACCCAAATCTTGATCTAGGGACCAAGAGGAGACTCGGTGAATAACCTACTTAAATAGATTTAAGAGGGTTATATATGGAAGTGAATTTGTGAATGATAAAAAATAAAAAATTTAATGTATTAAAGAAAAAGGAAAGAAAATATTGAGATGAAAACAAATGAATAATTATAATAGCAAATTTCTATTATGCTAAGTTTTGTACAACATTTGAGACATCAGATATTTGGTGTGTATATACTTCCTAACTTAATTCTTGTCTACACAATATTATCTAAAAAACTACAAATAATAGAAATGTACATTAATATATAATAAATCAATATGAAGCAATAGTTGAATTATTACAACAGTTGGTAAAAACCACTTCATAAATGTTACAAGGATAAATATGAACAATGGTAAACTATGGTAAGATCTATAGACCCAGATCCTCTTAAATTAGTCACCCCTTATTGAATACCAATGGCCCCCATTGTATTCATTTGTGATAAAACATTTGGAATTAAATATGAAAATTTCACTTTTATAAACCATTTTACTTGGGAAGGCACTTGATCTATTTTGATGGTCTGAAAGAGAGGGATCTCTTGTCAATGTGTATATTTGACCTAAGCATAAATGAATTGATCTATTTCTAATAGGATGATGCAATATAGATTGATGTCTATTTGAAAAAGAGTTTTTTTAGTATTTGAAGTATCCAAAAATGGATGGAAAATAATGGTGTAATTTTTTTTGTAGGTATCACCAACCTAGAAGGTGTGCGGTATTTGATGATTGTCATAGTGTTGCATGTATTTTGCATTAACCATTTGTAGAATAGTTTACAATTGATATTTAATATGTTTACTTTTATCAATTAATTAAAAGATTTTTCAACTTCATTTTTATTTTAATGAGTTTATACCCTTGACAAAAGAATAGGATAAGCTACATTTATGGGTGCCAAAGGATAAAAATGCAAACATACCTGAAAAGGGATATATGTGGTAGAGATATGCAAATATATATTGCAAATATACTGAATAAAAGGAAATATTTCATCCCAAGTGCATTGATTTTTTGAATTTTAGACTTTTATAAGGTGCACTATCATCCTATTTACCACTTTAATCTATCCATCATTATTTAGATGAAAGACAATGGATTTTTTCAACTTTGTGTCTAGCATAGGTCAAGACCTTTACAAAAACTACTCAATAATATTGTATCCCTATCGGATAGGATAGTTTTCTAGATTTTAAATGGATCTAAACATGTTGAAATTATAGTTGAGCTAATTTTAGATCTGATATTTATTTCTTACATGGTATGATAATTTCCATCTTTGATAATCTATCAACTACTACATAAACACAATCATTACCATGTCTAGTATTAAAGTATCTTGAGAGAAAGTCCATATAAATTAAATCAAATAGTCTCATTGGAACCAATAGAGGTGTGTAAAAACCTTAAATATAATTAAATGCTTTAGAAATTGCACATGTAGTACAAGATTTGATATAATTAGATACATTAGACTTGAGATGTGTATATAATAAGGAGTTCTGTAATACTGTACGAGACTTTTCAACTCCAAAATGTCTTAAAATTTTGATAAAATGAGAATTATATATTATTTTCTATCTCTATACCTCATATGGAATACACAAGTGCCCAAGGTGATATAAGTGTCCACATTATAAGTATAAATTTAGAATTGGATTAATGTAAAGAGAATTATAATAGACATCTCCAAAAACAATGTCAAATGGATAAAAATTTTACCATGTAATTAATTCATGTCCACATGCATTAGTTACAAATATGAGAGTTTGAACTGGTTGATGGCTTAAAAAATCTATGATAGGATTCAAAGTTACTTCTTAATCTTGATGTTTAGATGGTACTGCTAAAGTTAAGAAGATCATTCATGATGTTGATCTTGTTGTAACTTGTTATGAGTATAAAATATCTAAAGTATCTTATGATTCATGTGGATCATATCTCCTTTCCCAAGATATAATTATTCTAATTCTTACATGATTGAATCATATCATAAATCTCCCAATCATAGGTTAGATATTTTTTACTACTAGTGTACTAAAATTTTCAATGCGGTAAGAAACTAGATGACCATATCAAGTGAGGATTAATCCAAGTGAAAAGATAGAGGCATATGTCTCAAGCTCAAATGGATAATCAAGATATGGTAAGAAAATAATTGGTGGAAAATAAATTTTTCACTTAAAATCTTTGAATTCTTTCTATTGTGTAGCTTCCCAAATGAAATTTTATTAAACATCACCTCTGGTAACTTGGTTTAGAGGCCAAGCCACATGTGAAAAACCAAATACAAATATCTTATATAAATTTATTTTTTTAAGAATGTAAAAATATCTATGATATTATTTGGTTGTGGCCATTCTTGGATGACTTGAATCTTAATTGTGTCCACATGTACTCTTTGTGTAATTACTATGTATCTTAGATACTATATATCCCACATATAAAATGAAAATCTATCCATGTTTTCATATAACTTATTTTTTTCACTTGATATTTATGGTTTATATGTTTATCCCATGTTTTTTTGAAGATTAGGATGTCATCAAAGTATACTAAAACAAATTAAGTAATGAATGGTATGATAATGTCATTTATCATCATATGAATGTAGTTGGTGCATTGGTCAAATGAAAGGGCATGACTCTTTATTCAAACAAACCTTCTTTGGAATTCAAGGCTATCTTTCATACATTGATAAGTTTAATAAGAATCTAAGGATACCCATATTTAAGATCAATTTTGATGAATTATTTTTCACCATATAGCTAGTCCAACAAGTCATAAATCTTTGGAAGAGGATAACAATTCATCACTATGGTAATGTTGAAAGCTCTATACTCAATTTAAAACCTCCATGTGCCATATTTAGTTTACACAAGAAAAATTGGGTTGTTTTAAAGTGATTATTTGGGCTTGCTATGTCCTTTGTCTATAAGTTTATAGATTTACCATTTGATTTATTTAATCTCAAGAAATGATATGGTATAAAGAAGCATTAGGTATAGGTAGTCTAAGGATCAAATAAATAGTGTGCTTCACCACATAATGTGTAGACACTTATTTTAGTGAATGAAATATATATTTGTATTTTTCTAACTTTGTATTTCAACACTGACGTTTATATCATTATTACTAGAGGAACTATTATATGGATTATTGCTACAAGGATGTTCTTATATTCATATCTTACCATCAAAATCATAAAGTTATTACTAAATGTCATTAGATTTTTACGTTTTTTGACACTAATGATGATAGCTTAAGGAATAATTTTGGTATGTAGTATCTCATATCAATAACATATAATATAAAATTTATAGTATTGAACTCATATAATCCATGTTGATGGTAAATAATTGTTAACCAAAACATCATATACCTATAATGGATTGATATATAAAAGGATTTTATCTTATAAAGGATTGATGTTATACACCAATTATCATTGCTAAGTGATATATTTATTAGATCCCTCATCAAAAAATCCAATAGAGTATGGTTATGGGTGAGGTATTAGTTTAAATTTTAATATGTAAAATTATTTAGTATAAATTAAGTTCTTATGACTTCCATTTTTAATAATGAAGTGTATTGGTTGAGCATTGATCTATATTAAAGAATAGAATAATATTTTTGATTCCTATGTTTTTGTAAGGGCATTAGATATGTTTATGGACCCAAAATGGCATGAGGTTTAGAATCCATTATATAATTATCTTTCTCTAATGATGTACTATTTATACCAGCTACTTTAAGTTATACAAGTAGAGTATTCCTATTACAACATTATCGATTAAAATGATTGTTGGTATTATGAGTTAAAAATCACTTTCTAGAATTATACTAATTATTATGATAATTTGATGATGGATTATTATTATATGGAGGGTTATTACAATTATTCCTTAGTTTGGACCTCTACTTGGAATATTTAGACCACTACTTGGTCTGAGACTTAGAATCTTATATCTTAGTCTTGGCCTTTATTTCAAAATTTCAAGAATTTTTTTTGGTTTATATGATTGAATACATATATAATAAATATATATTTGACCAGATATGTGGTATCAATATTGATGTATACTTCAAAAATAGTTTTGTTCTAAATCTTGAATCCTGAGTTTATACACCAAAGTATGAATGGTGTTTGTGTATTGTTGCACAAATTGTTATTTACCTTGGTACAACTAAGAGAAATTGATTAGTCATGAAAGCTACCAATAGGGTAATATGTTTATTTAAATGATTCTAAAAATCCATTCTATGCATCTACAAATGTGTCTAAGTTAATTTCATCTTCATGATTTTCATGTGAAATGAAGTAGTTTTCCAAACATTTATTTACTAATAAATAAACTTTTAGAAGAGTGAAGGTAATATTTTATCAGTTAGAGAATTGATTAAATGTTTAATATAAATATATTAGGTTAATATAGTTACCTATCACATCTAAATTTTTGGTTTATATTGAATTGTACCTTGTATGGTTTTGACCACCAAATGACCAATGGGAATGAGAGGTATTGGAAGGAGTCTACTACTTGAGAAGTAATGATAAATGAATATTTATATGATAATTAATTTTCATGAACCTATTATAAATATTCATGTTTTATTTTTAATGTATCATTTATTATCTTATAGAACATTTTTGAAGTTGGCATCATAAAAAAATCTATCTCCCATTTGAGGATATGAAATAAGGTAAGATGAAGGGTCACATACATTGAGACCTAGCTTCCTATACTTAGAACTTGTGTGAGTATGAATACAAACTAAGAAATTTTTTAAAACCACCATGATACCACTAATAAATGATAGTAAGTGCATTTGCTGTGATACCAATGATATAAAGACTAGGAGGAGACATGATGGACAACCTAGTTAAACAAATTTAAGAGGGTTATGAACAAAATTAAAGTTGTGAATGACAGAGAAATATGAAATTCAATGCCTTAATGAGTAAGGAAAGAAAATAATAAGATGAAAACCAATGTATACATGTAATTATTGAAGGTAAAATCATTGGGGTGAATCAATGATGTAAGATATTTCAAACTTTAATTGTAATCCTTTCAAACTCTTAATCAATGACCACAAGCATTCATAAAGAATACAAGATGGTCATAAAAAATGAATAAAAAATATGATGAAAGATCACATATATAACAAAATATCTATGTGGGAAACTCTCTTGGGGAATAAAATCCATTCTTAAGCCTGTAAACACATGGACTAGTCATATAAGATGATAAAAAACATGAGACATTTTAGTGAATCACCCACTTCATAAGGAGAACCCACCCATAAATATGAAAAAACACCCACTTGTTATATATGTTAATCACCTACACAACACCTATGAAATTAAAAATATATAACTCTGATTGAATTTCAATCTAATAGAGAAACAATGTATAACACCTCTCTTTTCATCTCATCACACACAATCAAAATTGTTTATTTAAGAAATTCAACTAAACACCTCTTTTGGATCAATCTAGGATTCTTATCTCATCCTCCATATACTTTTTACTTTATTCCATACACTAGGCACACTATCTCTGATCTCTTTCCTTTGTCTCTATCTTCTGCTCTCTCAATACTTCCACATTCAAGTCTAGAAACCATTACCTTGGTCTTCACTCTTTATAGAGTCTTCATTAATATCAACTTCTAGGTTGGCCATAATACTTGACTAAACCCTTAAGACTTATATCATGATAAAAAATATCTAAAATTCATTATCACATGTTGGACATAGCATCCATGGGTCACACTTAAGTATCTACGTCTTTCAATTAGACATTAGTATCCCTTATAGGTCTCATGGAGACCTATTACCCGTTTAACACTTCATCAAGAACAACAACACAAGATCACTTTCAAATACATGGGTCCACTACATATGAACATTAAGACATATTTAGGTGATTACTCCGACTAAAACACACTTATGCTAAAGCACAAATTGCTTAAACAATATTTTGTACACAAGAACACCATGAATGAACATATAGTCAACTTTGGATCTCAGTATATATAACTTCACAAAAATTTAAACCTTATAATAATTTTTTTTAGATTCACCTTGAAGTCCTCTTCAAATTTTATTTTTACACAACCATGAAATTCATCTTGGATAAAAATATATATCTCAAAAACTATAGACTAGTTTTCCTTCATTAATTTGAATATTTAAATTCTAACAGTCACTATGTATTTCAAAAACATCAACCATGTATCTACATCTCATTTCTATTGGAAGCTAAATCAAATGTGATCTATTAATATCCTTATGAGTAGCCTATTCTTTACTTTACAATTCTCATCATTGATCTTAGATCCTTGCTTCTGAGATCATGCCACTTGATAGTTATGTGTGCCTTCTACACATTTAACTATTTAACTTGACCTGTACCATCGATATCCATCTGCACAAACACCTACATATCATTAATCTTCTATCAAATCAATGAGATTGAGACACATGTCACTAGTGCATTAAATATTAGGAAACTTTGACATATTGACTTCATGTGCACCATTGGATCACAATCTGGATGATGAACACTCACTGTTAGATCTACTTGAATATGTGACCCTAAACTTCAATGTAGTTAAAATTTATGCTCTCTGGCACATCATAGTCTATAAGAAAAACTTTTAAGGTTTATAATTTGAGCTATAAAACACTTCAATAACCCAAATCTTCAGGGTACCTTCTAGGTACTATAGATAACATCTCCATGAAAACCTTTGACCATAGTTGAGTTTTTAAGTACCTACACAAAATGTACAAACTTACTAGATCAATCATATCTACATGACATGTAGTGACAATATAAATTATATTAATCTATAATATGCATGTTTCTCTTTCAAAATCATCAAGTGACACACCAAAACTTCACCAAGACATTTATGGATGCCTCACAACTTCTTTGTCCTTATAGACTTGAAAATGTGCCATATTTCTCCAAGCTATCAAACACAATTTATTTATCATTAATGCATTAGAAAAATATGATTTATTTGACATCAATGATAACCTAAGACATCAATAAACATGATCAACAATCTCCCCCTTTATCATTGATGGTAAAACACCCTCAAAATGACTTCTTTCTCATTTGAACTTCATTCTAATCTTTCTCCCACTTTGACATTAATGACAAAGGGTCTCTTCCTCAACATGCCAAAAATAATTCATAAACATTATGTATGCATTCAAATACTATTTAATATTATCAATATACTTACATACTTTCAATCATATGAATTAATTTCTTCCCCTTTGACATGCACCAATCTGAACTTGGACTTCTTTGATCCTTAGACCAGATAAACTACTCACAGAGCTTAGAAATATCCCCCTAAAATTATTCAAATCTCCTTCAATCCACTCAAGATAACTAAGTTATCTCCCCCTTATCCAAACACATCTTTCATATTATAAAATTGAATAGAACATACCTTTATACTTATTGGCCTTTTGATTATTACCTAGAGCACATACACTTACTTCCACACATGAAATAGGTCTCCTAAGAAGCATAGGTAGAGTCACCCACATGTAATAAAGGGACTAAATATCCTAAAAATAAGGAAAATCTCATATCTCCATGCTCTTATTTGACTTGTAGTCCTTTCTTATCTTCAGATTGACTTTGAATGAGTTTTCAACCTTATTCTTTTCTTTTATCTCAGGATCCTGCTTGATGTCCTTGTCCATTTGAGCAAATAAGGCTTGTTAATTTATACTTTAATTTATTCTCTATTATATTATGATAAATAATACACTTTTATCCCATTTTTAATTTACATTATTAGGCCTCTATTCACTATGGCTCCTTCTCTACATGATAGGATTGATAATTTTTGAAGTATAATACTGATCATTCTTATAGAATCTTGCTATGTGACCTCTCTCATGACATTTTAAAAAAATGAGGTTTCTTATATTTTACATACTTTGTGATTTATATATATGATTAGTACTTGAATTTTCATGAATTCATTCATGTACCTAATAATTTGGTCTCTTGATGAAGATATTACAAAACTTTACAATATGACCAAACCCTTGACACTTGTAGTAAAAGATGTCATTCTTTCCTTGTGAACCTAATGACTGTCTTGAGTAATTATGTTCTTCATGCTTACCATTATCTTGATCATCATTCCATGAAAATTCGTTCCTTGAGGATCTTTTACAATCTTTTGACCTATGACCAAACTAATTGTAAGAGTAACAATGACCTTTAAAATTTACATACCTCATAGCATTTGGTTGTCTAATTTGATTCATCTTCATTATATAAATACCTTCATTTCTTGACTGATGTTTGAACATCAAAGATTTTATCTTGTCTTGAGTTACATGATTTTTTTCTTCTTTGTATCCAAGACCATATGCATCACTAGTATGCTTTTGACTACTCAGAATATTAACAATATCATTTGAGCTCTTTTCATATTTCATAAATGACTTCACCTTATAAGATGTCTTATCTAACTCATATTTTAATGACTTAATTTTAATGACATACCTTGATCACTAATCTTATTTGGATTTTAGGCTTGTAGACAATTTATAATTGACTATTGAGATGCTTGATAGTATCTTAATATTCCCTATTGTCATCTTTCATTCTTGATTCAAACACACTAAATTGATATTCATAGTCCTTGATTTGTGACATCATCTTTTTATTTTTATTATCGATATTCAAGAGCATTCATCAATTCATCCTTATTATCTAAATCACTAGTTGTGTCTTTTCTCATAGATAGATTTAGTTTCATCTGTAAAGACTCTATCTCTAATTGATACATGATACACTCTTCATCCTTACTATTTACTTCTTCATTAAGAATACAAAATTGAGTTTCAAGTTATTGTGTGATATCATCATACTCCTTGACTTCTTCACTTAGCCTTCCTTTAAAAATTCCAATTTTATCCTCATACTATTTGATCAATAAATATTGTTTTCTATTCTTTCTTTTTAGTATCTTCATTTCTTTTATAATATCTAGATATTTATCTTTAAGAGTGAATTTATCATCTTCTTCCTCTGAGCTATCTCTGTTAATGAAATCTCTGCTTAAAGAACAATCACCTTCATCATCACTAAAAACCATAAATAATGTCTCCATGTCCTCATTATGAAAATAATCATCACACTCAGATGTGTTTACTTCTTCTATAGATAAGTTACTATTTTATTTATAGTAAAGGCTCTTACTACCTTTGTATGATTCCTTCTTTACATTTTTCTTATTTAATAATTTTATGTACTTACTAGGATCCTTCAATTTCTTGTGTTCATCCTCATGAGATTCCTTATAAGTTTTTTTGTGTTCAAAATTATCTCTACCTAGACATCTAGCTATAAAATTACCAACTTTACCACATGAAAAATATTTAAAAGGAAGTTTTAATTCATGCTTACATGATCCCACATTCAATTTTCTTGTAATCATGGCTTCAAGTTGATCTTCATTAAGATCAAAATATTCAATAATTAACTTGTTCTTGTTAGCTTTTGTCTCCTTGATCACCTTGAGGGTTTCTTCCCTTTTTAGGAGGTCTATCCTCATAAACTTTCATCCCATAGGAAGTAAGGATGCCATGCAGTTCATCCATATTAAACTGAGTGAGATCATGACTTTCTTCTACAATAAAAACTTTTGAATAAAACTTGAGTGTAAGAGTCCTCAATACCTTCTATACTATTTAGCTTCATCAATAACCTTTCCAATACCTCTAGTCATGTTTACTACCTCATTAACCCTTAGAAGATAGGATGCCACATTATCTTCTTCTTTCACTTTGAGACATTCAAATTACCTTCAGTAGGTTTGTAATGTAGCCAATTTTACCTTTCAGTCTCTTTCATAGATAGTCTATAATTTGTCCCAAATTGCCTTGGTATACTTACAATAGATGGCTTTGGTGAACTTAACCTTAGATAGACAAAAAATGATAACATTCATAGATTTATAATTATTCTCACTCAAATTATTATTAGAAACACTAGTAAGAGGAGTAGTTGTGTAGTATAACCATCTACGATAGATTTCCAAATATCAAAACCTAGAGACATGATGTATGTCATCATCTTTGTACTCCAAAAAGCATAATTTGAGCCATTGAATAGTTTTTTTATTTTTAAGAGAAATGATACATATATTGACTTGCCATATTATACCTTAGATCACCTTCAAGTGGTTAAAATTATAATAAAGTCCCTACTCTAATACTAATTATTAGAGGTATAATCACTAAGAGGGGGGTGAATCAATGATGAAAAATATTTTAAAATTTAATCGAAATCCTTTAAAAATCTTAATCAATGACCATAATCATTCATAAATCATACAAGATTTTCATAAAAATCAATAATAAATATGATAAAAGATCACATACATAACATAAGATCTATCTGGGAAACCCTCTTGGGGAATAAAACCTACTCTCAATCCTGCTAACACATGGAATACTTATCATATAAGATGATCACAAACATGAGACATTTTAGTGAATCACCCACTTCAAAAGGATAACCCAACCCTAAATATGAACAAGCACCCACTTGTTATAGATGTTGAACACCCACACAACATGTATGAAATCAAAAACTCTATAACTTTGATTACATTTGAATCTGATGTAGAAATAATGTATAACACGTCTCTTTTCAACTCATCACACATACTCAAAGTTTATCATATAATAAATGCATCCAAATACACATTATGTATCACTATAGGTTTCTTATCTCACCCTCAATATACTCTATACTTTAATCTATCCACTAAGCACACTATATCTAATCTCTTTCTTTTGTCTCTATCTTCTTCTCTCTCAATACTTCCACATTCAAGTCTAGAAACCATTACCTTGGTATTCACTCTTTATAGAGTCTTCATTAATATCAACTTATAGGTCAGAAATAATACTTTCCTTAACCCTTAATACTTATATCATGATAATACATAACTCAAATTCATTGTCATAGGTCAGTCATAACATCTATGGGTCATAATTAAGTAGCTACACCTTTCAATTAAGCCTTAGTAACCCTTATAGGTCTTATGGAGACTTATTACCCCTTTAGCACTTTAGTAATCAAAAAAAGAACACAAGACCACTTTAAAATATATTTTTCCACTCCATATGACATCTAAGACATCTTTAGGTGATTATTCCCACCAAAACACACTTCTTCTAAAGCATAAATGTTTTAAATAATATTCTATATAAAAGAACACCATAAATGAACATGTAGTCAAATTTGGAGATCAATTTATATAAATTTAAAAAAAATTATACCTTATAATAAAACTTTCTAGATGCACCTTGAATTCCTATTCAAATTTTATTTTTAGACCACCATGAAATTCATCTTGGATCAAAAGATATAGCTCAAAAACTACATGCTATTTTTCCTTCATTAATTTGAATATTCAAATTCCAATGATCATTATGTATTATAAAAACATTATCCATGTGTCTACATTTAATTTCTCATGGCTACTATATCAAATGCGCTCCATTAATATCCTTAGGAGTAGCCTGGTCTTTACCTTACAACACTCACGGTTGATCTTAGATCCTTGATTCTAAGATCATGCCACTTGGCAGCTTTGCATGCCTTCTACACATTTGACTCAACCCAAACTATTGATCTCCATCTACAAAAACACCTACCTACCATTAATATTCTATCAAATCAACAAGATTGAGACACATGCCACTAGTGCATTCAATCTCAAGAACCTTTGACATATTGACTTCATGCACACTATTGGATCATAATTAGGATGGTGAACACTCATCATTAGATCTACTTGACTATGTGATCCCAAACTTCAAAATAGTTAAACTTGACATCCTCTGGCATACCAAAGTCTATAAGAGTAACTTTGAAGGTTTATAACTTGATCTAGAAAACACTTCAAGAGTCCAAATCTTTAGGGTACTTTCTTCACACTATAGAGAACATCTCCACGAAAACCTTTGACCATATTTTAATTTATGAATACCTACAAAAAAATGTACAAACTTGCTCGATCACTCATATATACATGATGTGTAATGATGGTCTAGATTATTTTAAGCTAGAATATGCATGTTTCTCTTTCCAAATGATCAAGTGACACAACATAACTTCATGAAGACATATATGGATACCTCATAACTTCTTATTTTTCCTTATAGACCTAAAAATGTTCCATATCTCTCCAAGATATCAAACACAACTTCTTTGTCATTTATGCACTAGAACCGTATGCTCTCTTTAACATAAATGACAACCTAAGACATCAATGATCATGCTCAACAATAACATAGTTTATTATGCTAAGTTATTTATAATATATGAGAGATAAGATGTTTGATTTTTATTTTTCCTAACTTCATTCTTGTCTATGTAACCTTGTTTAACCAACTAAAAGGAATTTAAGTGAACATTAATATACAATTAAAAAAAATTAAGTGTTGATTGAATTGTTATAAGAGTTGGTAATAATCGATGAATGTTATGACATCACTAACTATGGTTATTGACAAGTTGAATTCTACATTATTGACACTGAAGGATATGTGTGATAATGTAGAAGTAGAATTTAATATTACAAATTAGATTATAGGTTAATAATGTAATGTTGATGATATTGACATTATCATAAAGATAAATATTCAAAAATAATAAACTATGGTAATATCTACAGATATAAATCCTCCTAGGCCAAATATACTCATGGAGGATTTATTATCTATGACAAAACCCACTAAAATTACCCCTCTTGAGGTGAGGGATGTATCTTTAAAGTCAATCATATCAAAATAAAAGTAAATTGTATCATTCCATGTATAAATATAATTTCATATAGAATTATGTTAACTTATGGATAACATGTTAATGCCATCATATAATTGCTTATGACATCAAGGCATGTATGTAACATATAGAATAAAGGGTCATATAAGTGGTATTATAAGAATTGTCACTAAATCATACTATGTAGTAATTAAGTTCATGATGTAAATAATGACACAACACAAGAAGGTGCATGATATGGATCAAAACACCTAAAACAATAGTAATTACACAAGATCATGAAGCTAAATTAACAATGTCAAATAATAATGTATAATGTCACACATAAGGCTAAGGAGAAACATACAAGGGACATAAATATGTCACTAATAATGAAAGATAAGGACCCAAAAATAAGGGTAACAAATTTTATAATAAATAAGAATAAGGAGCCATAAAAGGCCAAGGGGACACACATAGTAGATAAAATAACTAGAATATCATGTAGAAGTAACAACATTTATAAAGTATACAAAAAGTGAAAAAAATTCTACACTATTCATATATGTCAGTATCATAACATATCCATTTAGTATTGTGTATTAAATGAGTAACTAATAATGAATGTGTAAGTAATGTATGTATATAAACATGGTAAAGAGTTTAATAAATATATAACCTATGATTATGTAACCTATGGAAGGAGATGCCCTCAATATTGACCTGGTCCCTATTATATGAAAATTCCAACATATACATTTACATGTATGATTTGCATTTGTATAGTTAGAATGTGAACTAAGAAGATAACATGTAATTTAACAATTCCTAAACTACACTAACCTCTATGGAGTAGCAACAATAAAAGAAAGCTAACTATATGACATACTTACAAATGAAATGCATATTCATCACCTTCTCCATTGTGTGATCAATGGTAGATTTAATCTTTCTTGTTTGATGTGGGTAATTAAATATTATCTAAATAAATGGAATTAGGAAATGTATTATTTCAAATGGATCTGATCACAAAGATAATTTGATAGAGTTTTGATAACTTGAAGGTGGATATTTGAGTGAAGGATTGCATGCCAATTTATAGTTTAAATGTCATGAGATGAATATTTGATAATAATCCAAAATTTTTAAATTATTGAAGTAATCAATGGTTATATTTAATTCTTGATCCCAATGGATTATGACTAATTCTTATGTGCTGAAAAGAAGGGGGAGAGTTGGTATTTTTATGACTTAACATGAATGGGTCAAGATAGTTAAAAATTCAAGGGATGAATCACAAGTTAGTTGAAATGTTATAAGATGAATCATAAGGTGATTAAGGAATTTGAATAAGGTGGTTGGATGAGTCAACATTTGGTTGAGACAAAAATGGAGGATGTATAAATGAGGTGTACAATCTAGAATTTTGTCAACTTTGGAGGAAAATAGGTGTGTATGATTTAATTAATTAATTTTAAATTAATCAATTATTTGAAATTTGGAGGGAAATGATGTTAATATGAATTCAAATTAGGGATGGTGAAGGATTAACATGTAAAAGTTAATTTTGACACTAAATATTGAAATTTAGTTATCTGCATTTTCCCCTCTTTGAAATGGTGTTGTGAAGTAATTCTATTTTGAAGAATAGAAATTTTTTTTAGCTCATTGATAATTGCGGAGAATAAATTTTCCCAAGATAACTAGAAATGAATGTGATGATGCCCCCTTGAGTGTTCATGGAGGAAAGCAAATGAACACTCAAAATTATTTAAGGGAAGATGAATAGATGGAGGGAATAATTACCATCACTAATGGAAATACTAGTATCAAGAAAACACTTGCAATATTGTAGGTAGTTTATGTAAATTGATTTTCCCCTAGTTGTTAAAAACTAGAGAAATATATTAGATAAAATAATATTTCCCATTTATAGACTACACACTCGGATGGTGCCCTAAGAATGAAGGTTCATGTGAGTAGATGTGGGAATTATATTTACTAATGTTGAGCTATGGGACATAAAATAGAAAATATAAATGATTTGATTTTTGATAAAAATTTACAAGTTTGATAGTTGTAAGGAAAAATAGGGATTTATATTAATTTAATTAATTGTTGGTATGAAATTTGGAGAAATGTGGTTGTGAAAGGTGAAAATAATGAGAGGGGAGTGAAAATATTTGAATGATGGGTTTGAATATATATGGGTAGGGGATATTTTTAAATTCATTTACAAATTTCATTTGAGTGTTTGGGTTTTATAGAGATTAGAATTATGAGATTTTGCGTTGAGTTATGACAGTAAAATGGACTAGATTCTAGCTAATATGCATCACAATGAGCACATGTGATTTCAATAGAGGACTAAGGGGAGTGGTGATTTGATAAGTGACATTTTTAGGTTTTTTGTTTTAATTTATTAGAAAATAATGCCAATAAAAAATGACTAAAATTATTTCATTATTCACCAAATGTTGAATTCAACATTGATTGTGGCGAATTCATTAAGGAAAATGATGAAATCATAAAAAATTAGAGATGATGTTAAGTTTAGTTAATTAATCAAATTTCATACAAAAAAATAAAAAATTTTAGAGAAATCATAAAAATATTATATATATATATATATATATATATATATATTTTAAAAACATTAGCGAAATCACGTAAAAATTTATTGAAATCGTAAAAAATGTTAGTGAAATTACTAAAAATTCTAGTGAAATTGGAAAACATAGTGGTGAAAGCATCATGAGAAATGGAAGAATTGGTCAAAGTGGATACAAATTTAAATTGATGTTGTATGAAATGAAGAGACATAAATAGATGTGGGATTGTAGTATGTGTATTTTTTGAATAGGACTAATAAAGTGCTCATTTGATTGTGCACATGAGATTGTGTCAATCCTCTCTACAAAAGAGAGGCACTCAAGAGCTCTAGAGCTAACAAGAAGGTTTAATAATTAGAAGGTAGGGGTAATAGAGGTGATGTGGATGACATAAATAGATAAGATAATCAATAAATAGGTGGATAGGGATTATCTAATTTCATTAGTAGAGTACTTGCATAGTGATACCAAAGTATTTTACTAGCCAACAAGTGCAATGATAGTTACACTAACAGATGGATGGAAGATTTTTAGGATTCCCATATGAGGGACACATGTTTATAAGAGTGAGGATGTAAAATTAGTGACATTATACATGGTTTTTGAAAAGGACCTAATTTTGATGGTGAGGGGTAGTATAGATATTGACTACTAGATGAGTTTGGATACCGATGTGTTGATAGTTATATTGATGGCTTTTGTCAGTGGAATTATTCTACTTGGTAAGAAAAAGAGGATATTTATAGTTGGTTTACATAATGATATAGGAGGAATGCTAGAGAGTGAAACATATTTTACATAAGGACCATCCATACTGACTCATTTATATAAGGACTTATACCATACGGTGTATATAGGTGAGGTTTATATACGATCATACACACTACTACAAGTGTGGGCATGGGATCACTTGGTGATTGAGTACCCTATGGGACAAATGAGGAGGATAATGGGAAAGGATTAATTTTCATATGGATAACATGTGATTATAAATGTACATAGGATATATTTGGGAGACATTAATTGCTATAAGAAAGTGATATATGAGATAGGATATGATCAGATGATGTAGAGGCCATACTGAGAGGTGGATCAAGAATAGAGAGAGGATGTGAGACACTTGAATTATGTGATGAATAAGTGTTATATTATTATATATCATGAATACATTATTAAGTGATATAAAATGGATAGGGTGATGAGGTAGCTTGGCATAAGACACAATATCCTAGTAGATCTTCATGTATTTATGTGAGAAATATGGGAGAGATCATAAATGGGTGTAGTGATTGAATATATGGTGGTAGCATAGACTTGGTCATAGGTAAAAGTAGTGACTTATACATGATGAGGGATATGGTAGATACTAGTATGATAAATGAATATACAACATGGTGGGATATACAAATACCATTGAGGTTTACAGTGTCACATGTGCCACTTAGGACAGTGCCAAATACCATTGAGGTAGAGATTATAAGATACATTTAGGGCATGCCATTAGAATAGGGGTTTATATTCAAGGATATTTATAGTTTTTATAGCACAAGGTGGTGGTGGAGGTAGATAAAAATATGGGGGTAGATGTAGGGAATAAATATTAGAGATGCCATATGAGAGTATATGCAAGATATAAATATGGGTGAGACTAGAGGAGATGGAGGAGCAAGAAATAATCCATTGGTGTGATTGATATCAATAGAGAGGGAGATGAAGTTAGGGTGGATATAGAGATGAGGCCTTCATTAGAGGCATATAAAGAGGGAGGAGATAAAACATGACCATCAGGGCTTGTGAGGTCAACATAGGATGAGGTCTTGATTTTTAGGTTGCACAAGGAGATTACAACTTGAGATATTGATATAGTAGGATTGATGAGAGATATAGGTGGTAGGGATAGATAGGTTGAGATGGGATTGACAAAGATCATATGAATAAATAAAGAGGTTAACTAAATACAAGCTAAGACTTACACGTTGATGACTAATGTATATGGTATAGAGGGAGGAATACTCACATAGGATGTAGCTACTAAAATCCTAGATGAGATAGGTTTGACACAAAGATACATGAGAGAGAGATATATACACTAAAAATAGAGCTCATAGAGGTGAAGAATATAATTATAGTACTTGGCCAGCTATAGGCATTAGATAGTATGATGAGATTCATGGAAAAAACTACCTATTATAGGAGTCGATATGAGTAGGTGGTTCCATAAAGACAATGAATTATATATTTTAGAGATTACTCATTTAGGTGAAAATGTTTATGAGGATAGGACATGATATGGATTCATAGAGATTTGTAGGATAAAAATGTCAATGTGTTATAGGTCCTCCAAGGAGTTCACCATAATGATATGATGTGATCCTATTTATAGATGCCCCATATGAGAGTTAAGGAGGGATTTAGAGACATGACATGATGATATATTAATATTTATTTTGGGCCTTGGACTTATGTTATGGATATTGTTATCGATTATGGATTATTTAAGTTTATATGCATGTTAGATAATGTATATGGATAAATATGACTCGTATATGAAATCTATTTATCCTAATTTTGATATGTTTGAGCACATGCTAATACTTTAAACATTTATTATGGTGTAATGGAATGAAAAAATGTATGTATAAACGATTTAGATAGCTGATTTTGTGTATTTAGTTTTTTTGGATTTCTAAAAATAATTAAAACATTAATAACTAATTAAGAGTTAAGAAACCTTAACCTCATAAGCTAGATTGGCTAGGTGGGTCTTTTTTTTACCAATAGTCACACCATGATTCGAAACCCAACTGATAAATTAGGACATGTCTATGCTAAGGGGCACACACACTCCACTAAGGACTAGGGGGAAAGAGTACCTAGATACCCATTAGGGGTGGAACATTATTTGACATGAATTCTAGATATCTAGGGGCCTTCTCAAAACCTCAGATATAAAAAATATATAGTTGAGAAACCTTTATTTGATATAGAATAAGACAAAATGCACTAATGGTATGGAAATACCATGATGATTATTGTGTGATACACATAAGGAGTAAAATATTAATTTGTGAATGACTTAGTGCACCATGATATGAGAGATCCTAAACACACCATTTTCTATACACATCATGATCTTGACTCACAACAAACAATAATAAAGAAAATAAAATGTTGGGAGAAAAAAAATAAGTATGAGAAATAAAGAAACAAACATGACATAACTAACACACCATATAGTAAAAAAAATTACATATAAAAAATATGTAAATGACAAATTGCAAAAAAGTGAAGAAATAATAATCAAAACATAAAAGAAGGAAAATGACATAGAAACTAAGAGAATGACTTGTGGATGTCCTAGACTAGTGTTGAACCTTTGGTAAATGGCATCCATGACAATGTTGAACATTTGACAAATAAATACTTAAAAGGGATGATGGAAAAATAAATTGGTATAATTTTGGATGGGTATTATTATATGATGGTGGTGGTGGTTGTGGTTGAGTTTACACTAGAGAGACCATGTCTCTAAGCATTGCCTATAAAGTCCATTGTGGACAAAGTCTAGTGGGAACATTAGGCCAGATGTAGTTCTCCCAATATGGGAAAGGATGAAAAAGTGATGATGTAACTCAATTAAAAGATGAAAATATGATGTATTTCACAAACAATAAATGGGTGTTTAAGTGATGATTGGTTTATAGGTGAAGATATATAAGATATGTTTGAATATCATTTAATAGACAAAGTATTGTTGGATGAGTGGATAAGTATTATTTAGATTATACATAAGATACCATAAAAACATGATAAATGGTATATTGATGAAAATATGAAGGTCAAACCTCAAAATAACATGTCATGTTCAAATTAAAATATGGGATAGGTTCATATGGATAAAGATATGAAAATGGCTAATGGATATATATACAAGTGACTAGTGTGATGGGATGCCTTGAAGTAACTATGATGTGTATATAAAATGTATTTACACATGGTGATTAAAACTTTTTTTCACCATCATACTTTCCTAAAGCACCATAAAAATGGTTTTCACTTTTGGATGGATTTTTTTTTTTTTTTTTTTTTACATTTTTTTAAATTTTTTTGACATATGACATATTAATAATAACACTAGAGTTACTTATGCATAGAAAAACTTGATGTGTATGATGTTAATGGTTTCATCAATATATTATCCATATTATATGGCCAATTCATAAGCTTTGGATCAATATTTGTCAATAATTATATATGGACCCAACCAATTTGTCTCGAACCTCTCTTTTTTCTCTCGATCAACATTGGTTTCAATAAATTTTCATTAAGAAAAATATCTCTAATTTCAAATCCTATAGATTTGATCCTACTATTTTAGCTATGGTGAAGGTGGTTTTGATATAATTTTAAATGGTGTAAGGTAATTCACATCAAGGAGGTCAAGCTCGCATAATCATGAAATGTGATAAGAATCATCATCAATCAAGTTTTATAAGAATTTGCATAAGAATAGGAGTTTGAATTCAATAGGTAAGATTAAATTAGTGTCATAGATAAGGGAATATAGGGATTACCCCATGGGTGTATAGACACACATGTGATATGCACACAAAGTAGAATAAATCTATAGGTGCCAATAATGATTAAACTCATTGATTACTCTTTTAAGGATTTTTAGGATATGTTTATTTTTTTACCTCAACTTGTCCATTACTTGTGTTTAATGTGTTATGTATTATAAATGTCCTTGACATCCTTATTATAAGTATTTTTTATCAGATATAACAATAGATGGGATTCCAAAGTGGAAGATAATGTGGTTCAATATGAACTTAGAAATTTGCTTGTCAGTGATATAAATTAATGGCATGGATTCAACCCATTTAGTAAAGCATTAAATAGTGGTAATGATATACTTATGGCCATCCAATTAATTGGGATTTATTTTACCAATGATGTCTAACCCCCATGTGGAAAATGGCCAATGTGTAGTTATAGGTTTTTAATCTGTGAGGGGATATGGATAAGGTTACCATGATTTTGGAAAGACACACAATCCTTAACATATTAAAAGAATTAGATTCCATCATAGGCTAACATTAGACAATGAACACAATATTTTTGGTATATACTATGCCACTTATGCGAGCACCACATATGCCATCAAGAACGTCCTTAATTGATAAGTTCACCTCTTCATAATTTAAACACATCATCAAAGTTATTCTTGGTGTTCTAGATTCACACCCTAGCTAAGTAGAAGATTATTCTAGTCCAACATGGGACTGATCCTAAGTTATGGGTATACTAATAATGGATCAAACCTCTATATAAGGCTGGATTCCTTCTGGATCTATAACCTAAACTAATACTTACTTGGAAAAGAGAGAGATATTTTGATAAAGGAACTTCTTCAAGAAGTTTTTAAGAAGGAGATTTGGTCCTCAAGTGGGATGAGGATAGAGCTAAGCTAGGAAGGCACACAAAATTTTATTCTCTTTAGAGTGGTCCATATTCTATCTCTAGTTGTAAATCCTACAATGATTTATAGCTCATAAGGATGAATGGTGAAGATTTTCCTATCCCAGTTAATGGGATACATCTTAAGAACTGTTATTAAAGAAGTTATCTATTTTGGTTTTTTATCTAAGTGTTTTTATAACACATTAGTTTTATTTCTTTTGTCCTAAATAAGTTATTTTTTTCCACAATTTTTAGTAGTTTGGTTGCCTTTGTTTTATTAAGTTAGTTTCCTTTTCAAGTCTGTTTCTTTCCCTATATGTTGGAATCCTATCTTTTTAGTTAGGAGGTTTATTGCAGTCATGGAATAAATGTATTGTATGTTATGAGTTAAAATTCATGTAAATGGTCTAGATTTTCAATAATATAAGGCATTCTCCCTAACTAAGTTTCCAAAGATGTTGGTCATTTCTTGGCCGACATACAAAGTTTTGACTAGATAGTCATGTAGCAGGGTTTATGTTGAAAGAGTGGTCTAATGGTTGAATAAATGAATAGAGTTATAAATGGAATGAGTGGACCAAAGGGATCATGCAGAGTGAAAATATTTGTAAACAATTTAAGCTTGCTTAAAGTGTATTTTTTAAAATTCTAAGGGATAGGTCTGTAGAGAAAATAAAAAGGTTCTTAAGAAGGTTTCATGGTGAAACCAAGCAATTTATGGTTATAGAACAAGTCTACACACGATTCAGGTCTTCATAGTTCTTTTAGGCCTTCAAGGATTAAACAAAATTTTAAGTATGAATTTAGAAGAACATGCAGGCCTTAGAAAATCTAAGTGTAAAACCTTTTTTTAAGCTAAGTCCTTACATAGGAAAATTATTTCAAGTATTTATTTTGAAGTTTAAATATTTTAGATCTTTTATTTAGCTAAGTGCTAACATTTCCTTTGGGAGATTTTTGGCTAAGTATCAGGAATTATTTCAGATATTTTATCTAAAATAATATTCTCAAAGGGTCATTTTTTTAGCAAAGTGTCTAAAATAAAAGCTCAAAGTGTCATTTTTCAACAAAATGGCCCAAATAAAGTCTTTGAAGGGTCATTTATTTGACAAAATTGTCCCAAGGCAAAGTCCCAAAGGGTTATTTATTTAAGGAAATGGGATAATGTAAAAGTCTCAAAGGGGCATTATTTTAAGAAAGTGTCCAATATAAAAATCCCATAGACAAAAGTCTAAAGGAAATGACTCAGGGAATTTGTGTTCTAGTAGGGTAATGGCAGTTGGGCAAGCATAAAATTTAGGATATGAATAGTAGTTTGAATTCAAAAAGATCTAGGATGGTCCTACACGTGTCAAATTTAAGCACAAAAAATGATCATTAGTTTGTAAATATCTTGAAGATGTCTATGTAAATATAAAATTAAAGCTCAATAATCATCCATTAGGGATAAAATATTGATGGTCAAATGAACATCAAATATATTCATGTAGACATAAAATATAGTTGCATGGACATCAAAATGAGGCCTCATGAAGTAGCCATTTGATTTCAAATATTCAGATCAATGATCCACATTCAATCATATAGAAGATCTAATGGTGAGTGGTGATTGATAGGTTAATAGGGCTAGGTAGATCAATAACATGAAATTAATTGTGCATCTAAGATCAACAACAAGCGTAAGGTCAAAGAAGTTAGTGAATCCTGAGGGAAAATGAATACATGACAAGTGGCACAAACACATTAAGTTGTTAGAAGATTGATGATCAACATTCATCTAGATGAACATGATCTAATAGAGTGAGATTGGTCAATGTTTCAATGATCCAAGTTAGTTTTTAATAGCCAATAAATATAAGGCAAGCCCAAGATATTTTTGATAGAAGTCGATGATCCATTTTTTAGCCAAGATCAGTAAATATAAAGAAGTTGAGTTTGAAGATGGTCTAAGATTGAAATAAAATGTATATTTTAGGATTAGAGGGGGACATTAAAGCTCTATAAATGTATAATATGTATTTTAGGACCTGACATAAATAAAAGGATCATGATTAAGTGTTAAATCAATATCAAATATCTAACAAGTTCAATCTTATCGACATGAAAGATATAGGAAAACCAATGAATGTGATTGGTTTTCAATCTATAGAATGACATGGCTCTATTATTTTTGAGGCATGAAGAGTTGGTCCTCATCATCAAATTAATTACAATATGGTTTAATTTCCAAAAATGAATATTTGGTGATTAGATAGAGGAAAATGTGCATTCAATTATTTTACAAGACCTTTGAAGTTGTGCCTTCTTGATAAGATATTGAGTCAGCATCCTCAAGAGTGTTAATCCATAGAAAGTGGTTGGGCCTCTTTTGATACACATCTCTCTCTCTCTCTCTCTCTCTCTCTCTCTCTCTCTCTCTCTCTCTCTCTCTCTCTCTCTCTCTCTAAATATAGGCTTCTAAGCCTTGAAATGGATTGCTCTTTTTGGTATGACTAGATTCTACTAAATTTGTATTATAACATCTTTTTATGTAATAAAGATTAAATTCTAATATTTTCCAAGATAGATTAAAGTGTGTTCTATGAATTCATGTACTATGGTTAATTTAATGTACATTACTTGCTTATGTCTGAGTTTTTATCACCTTTAAGAAGTGCTTAGTAGTTCTTATAGGTCATTATAATTGCAATTTATAGCTTTTTGTCTAGGATATTTTCCCTCTTTTGCTAATTTGATATTTGAGTAATTAATTATTATAAAATATTTATGTGAGATTGATATTATCTAGTCATGAAATTATCTCATAAGTGTGTATTGTGTGAGTTTGAGTGATCAAATCATTGGTGCATCACCTCTTTTACATGTTTTATAAGTTATTATCAAAATATCTCTCCCTTTTCTAAGTAAGTGCTAATTTAGGTTTAGTGTAGGTGATAGATATAGAAGGAATCCAACCTTATTCAAAGGTCTGATCCATTATTAGGATACCCATAGCCTAGGATCAGTCATATGTTGGGCTATGTTTGAGTAAAAGACTAGAACAATCTTCTGCTCAACTAGGGTACAAATCTAGAACACTAATAGTTTTGGAATGCCTAGTGGGACCCAAATTATTTTTTATAATTGAATTTTGAATATTTAGAATAAGAAATTGTAGTAACAAGAGTGATCTACCATCATCAAAAGTTGAATAACCTTCAATTTTCAAATCTCATAACATCTTCCAAATAGTGCTTTCAAGCCAAAGGTTACAATAAGATCATCAAGTAAAGTTACTCCTTTTGAACATATTTAATTGCCTTCCACTTCTTATAAAAGATTAAGATTAAATATTACAAGACCCTATTCTCTAAAGTAGAGAATTTATATCATAGTCATTCTATTGTATTAGTCTAATCTATTATTCCCACAAAGCCAAATCCCTTTTGCCCAAATGGTTATTAAGAATTAAGTGTTTATCCCATTTAATAGGCGTAATCCCATGAATTTAGCCCACTATGATGAAATCCCTATGTCTACCTTAAATAGTATCCCTTTCTTATCTAAAGAATGGGATACAACTACTGCTATTGAGCATATCTAAGATGTTTCCAACCTATGTTCTGTTCATAATGTTACTTAAGATAATATGGCTATTAGATTACTTGATGCTTAATTTAAAGTAAAAGCATTAAAATGGTATATGAATCTTCCTTTGACCTCCATTTATACTTAGGATGATTTAGGTGTAGCCTTAGTTAGGAAATTTGAAGACAAGTCTAATCATCTATCTTTGGTTAAACAACTAACTACCATACAGAGGTACCCCCATGAGTTCATGTCTAATATTAACCTTAGATTCCAAAAGACATGGATTAGGATCCCTATATTAGTTAAACCATCTCTAAAGTATGTATTTTTGTACTATCTTAAGGCCCTTAATTCAAATATAAGTGTCATGATATAGTCTATGGGTGGTAATACCTTTCCGAATGCCTATGAAATTATTATAAGGGTATAAAATAGCTTAATAAAAGCTATTAAACTTTCTCCAATGCCTCTAATGTCCATTTTCCTAGAATTGCAACCTATTCCTCCTCCTCAAGTTCCCTAGGTTCCATCTATATCCCCTATTCCATCTCCAAAATTCCAAGTTATAGCTCCTCTTAATCAGTCTAGTGAGATTGGTGATCTAAAAATCATGTTACAAGCTTTTGGAAATGAGATTATTCAACTCAATATATTGTAGTACCAAGGTAGACCTTATCAGTAACAAAACTAGAACACTAATTAGTCTTTCAATAACTAATGACCCCCTTATCAAAGTTTTAAGGACAATAGGAAACCTTATCAAAATCAAGGAGATATAACCAAAAATAAGCCATATGTAACCCTTGATCATAATATACCTTCCAATTCAAAATCTATTTTTCCTTAAAATAACTTGATGCAAGATCTAGGTTGGTAGCTTCCCAATCCAAATGACACTCAAAATCAAGCCTTGGTATCACAAGATATTACTATGCCACAAATGACATAAGAAGAGTTATCTCTTCACGATGTTTCCTATTAAGACATTAATATGGAATTACAAGGGGAAGCTCAACAATTTCTAGGGTAACCTAATGATATCAATGTTAATTGGTAATTTGATGATCATATTGCATTCAACCAAGTTGGTGAAAATAAAAGAGTAGTTGAGGAAGCTCAATATGTGATCAATATTTATAGTGTTCCTAATTTTTTTTAAAGAGTGTCAAGGATAAATTTATTATTCCTATAGCATAGAATATTAAAAATATAGAGACAATGAAGATATCTCAAATGCCCCTAACTAGAAAATAACTAGTAGCTCAAAGTTTATAGCTAAAGGTTAGTGAAAAATATTTTATAATAATAGAAAAAATAAATAAATAAAATGCTATAATTATCATGTGGGATTACCTTTCCATTCCAAGATGAAATGACATGCTTATTCAAGATATTTCAGATCTTAAGGTATCTAAAGAACTAGTTCAGAAATGGGGAGTTGTCTTGGCTAATTCAAACCAAAAAATATAACAACATAATTAATAGGTATATAACATGAAAAAGGTGGAAAAAGATAATGTCAAATAAAATAACCCTACCCCCCCACCCAATTTTATCTCTCTTTAATAGTAGGTGATTATTTATTCCATAATTGTATGGTAGATAATGGAGCTAGTAGCACTATCATGCCCAAATAAATTGTAGACAAGCTTAGTCTTCTCTATGAGCCAAATGACAAAGGATTATTACAATTAGATGGGTCACCTAAAAAATATAGTAGGCATAATAAAATATCTAAAACTTAAATTATTTGATTTCCCTAATGTTATTATTCATCAATATGTAATTGTAGTGGACTTGCCTCCCTATTTTCCATGTGCTTGTCAATAGACTTTACTTCAAAGATTAGATATTTTTTAGTTGATTGGACCTATTTAATGTTAAAGAATAATTATGGTAATAAGGTGATAATACATTTTGAACCTATTTCAAGATTTTATTTGGATCCATAAATGTCAAGTATGGTGAACACTAATTATGTTATCTTAGACAAGGTACTAGAAAATAGTGACGTGGAAACTAAATCACCTCTAGAAGGAGTCCCAAATATTTTAATTGATAAATGGGACTATAATTTTCATGGATATGATCCCTAAAATTTAATTAAATCAAAGGTACTTGGTGTCTATTTTCTTCATGGAAATGATACACCAATTCTAACATTGATGAAAGATGATCAACCTAGTGATGGACTTGGTAGCTATATTTTGATGGATCTAGAAACAAACATGGCACTAGATATGGAATGATGTTAATTTATACATCCAATAAACTATATTTATATTATATCAAGTTTAAGTTTGGTTTTTATAATAATTTTATTAAATATGAAGCACTAGTGCATGGTTTGCAATGGTCAAGAAAGATGAAGGTTAGTTCCTTACAAGTTTTTGGAGATAGTGAACTGGTAGTTCACCAAGGGGACTTAATATATGAAATAACCCACTACTTATATATTATAAGAATAGAGTATGGTAACCATTTTAATACTTTTAATATTTCAATATTTAGGCCATATTAAGAAATAATAACAAGCATGCAGATAAGCTAGCTACCATTAGGTCACAATTCAATATCCCAGATGACATAAAAAATGATTTTTTTTGATAAGACATCAAGGTAATTATGAGACCTTATATCCTAGATAACCATGATAATTGGAAAGTATTTGAATATGATATCCATATTATCAGATTATTAATAGAGGAAGCTGAGTTCTCCTCAAAGAACTAAGATAAACATTTGCATCAGTATAGTGTTTAGATTGTGTAATTGAAGACAAACAAGTTGCCTAAAGGGTTGGTCAACCTCAAAAACATATTTTGAAGATGATGAATTGAGAAAAGATAAGTTTTATTAATCAACCAAGGAAGAAAATTATACAAATGTGGAGATTACTATTGGAAAGAGTTTAAATATGGGCAAAGTTTCTAAATCTTAAGAGAAAGAAACTTTTATTGAGTTATGTTCAAGTTTTGTAAATGTCTTTGCATGGTAGTATAGTGACCTTATAGGATTTAATAAAAATATATCTCAAAATACCTATTATCACTTGAAATTTTACCCCTTGAGGAGATGACAAGCCTCTCCTTGTTTAAGTGGCATAATTGAACCACCTTAGGGCTGCGGGTGACCTAAATTTGAGATGGATCTCTAGATTATGGCTAGTTCCCTTGATGTACCACTATAGATCATACATAGTAATAAATTTTTAGGGGGTGAAAAGGGAGAAGGATAAATAAAAAAATATATAATATAGGGGAGATGATACACCAAATAAATTGTCTATTCACACCACTTACAATTCACTTGGAACCAAAGAGAAGCCTACACATACACTTCATCTAATTGAACCCTCCTCTTCTACATCAATGTTTCAAGCATGGGTTAGTGAAGAGAGCATAGGTTAGGAGGAGTTATAAATAGGCCTATAGAAACACTAATGAATAAGATACTCACTACACCTAAAATCCACATTAGACACTTCTTGCTGACCTACAAAAGAGAGCTTTCAAACTACATAAGGCATTAAGAAGGATAACATGTCAAGGTAAGAAAAATAAACTTATAAAAGAACAAAAACCATAAAATGTAATTAATAAGATCATGAATGAAGTAAAATAACATTATTTATTATTTAAAGGAAAAAATTGAGAAAGGATTCACCATATTTAGGTGGAGAGATCCCTACAACAACCAAAAAGGCTATTATTTATAGCAATTGTGAGAGAAGAGATAGAAGGTGAAGCTCAAGAGTCATTAACACACTTTTAAAGAAAGAATAATTAGTTAAAATAGAATTTAATCAATAATTAAATAGGTATTATAAGGAAAATAAGGGTAAATGTCCCTCAAACTCATAAAACTCCTCCATATGTGGCATATATACTCTCTCTCATGAATATGAAACTACCCTCATGATTTGCCTTCACTAAAATACTTCACCACTAAGTAGGTTTAGGTATGATGGTTGATATAATAGGGAGGGGTTATTTAAAATGCTCCACATTCATTGGAGTTGTCTCTAATCATTCACATTCCCTTGTACATGAGTAATCATATCAAATAATTATAAATTACTCCTTCTCATACACATATTACACTTGTCACACAAAATGATTCCAATTTCTTAATATACTCCATGAAAAAAGAGTAATGACACATTTCAAGAGTTTCCAAGTCATCATAGTCATGAATCAATCCTTAAAATGCTTCCCAATTGGAGTTTTACTATTTTCACTTAGTGTTCACTATTTCTTCACTATGACTGGCTGAGATGAACAAGGTAGTAAACAAACTTAGGAGTTTAAATATATCTATATATGGACATTATGACTTATAAAAAGTCCCAATATCTCTCCTAAAATTGGTTTAATCTCTTAAAACTTCTCCATATCTAATAAAAACACAAATCTATGAAAATAATCCTTGTTGTACCTCCTCTATACAAATAGGGTACAACTCAATCACATGGGGTAGGTCTCTAGATATTTCTCTATATATTCAAGTCATTTACGTATCCTTTACACTCCATTTTTATACTCAATTGGTCTCATTTTTCCAATCGGGTCTCTGAGAGGGTTTGTGAGGGTTTTATAGTAGTTTTAGGTCTTAGCCTTTGTTCATAAAGACCAAAAATTGGAGTTATAATACAATGAAAATTATGGATTATTTAGGACCCTATATAACCTATATAAAAACCTTGAATATCCATTCAAAGTATCATGGGATTTTTAGTCATTTTTAGTTGGCCACTCGAGCTCCTTTGGTAATCTACATAGGCATGTGTGTAATTTAAGCCAAGAACTAGCTTCTTGGTGGATTTATCTACAAGGTGAATATTCAAAAACATTCATAAAAATCCAAAAAACATGTATTGAACCATTTTAATTATCATATCATATTAAAAATGCACTTGACTTACCATTTACCTTAACCTTAGACCTTGTTTCCATAATTTTTCTTGCAACCTAAGACTCAAAATGACCTTTTGATGTTTTCATTACATATAGATAGCTTGGAAACATATATTTAACCTTTGAAAACATAAATAAATAAATTTTGAAACTTATCAAAGATTGGAGATGAATCGGATCTTCTATTTGGCTTCCCATCATAAATGACTACAACCTTAGGGGTGTAAGGTGCCCTGTTTGGTTTCCTAACCATATGAGGTGTCATTAATATTTTTAAAAGTAATTTTAAAATTTAAACACCTTTTCCCATGATATTCATAGCCTCTTTTAATGTCCTCTTTCCTACCTCTCAAGATTTATAGGGTTTAGGTATGGGGAAAAGTGACTCCTATCTAAGACAAAATAGGGGGAACTTCCACTACTTTTCAAATAGATTAAATATTTTGGGGGATTATAAAAATTCAAATTATTATCTATAAAAAAATTGAGATATTAACTTATCCATTTGATTCTCTAAAGACCTCAAAAATCAAGATTGAGTTTCTCAGGGCAAACTATGTGGAGCTTATAGTAAGTTGACTGAGTTTTGCTTGTTTGGGGACCCCTGCCTTGACATATGCTTGTGTAAAGGACATATGTGTGTGTGTGTGTGTGTGTGTGTGTGTGTGTGTGTGTGTGTGTGTGTGTGTGTGTGTGTGTGTGTGTGTGTGTGTGTGTGTGTGTGTGTGTGTGTGTGTGTGTGTTTATATTATCACATATAGTGCATAGAATCTTTCTCCAACTCCTTGACCTCTCAAGCCACCTCTATGCTCTTGAAAACACAAGACTAGGTCTATAAACTGTCTAGACTGTGATAACCCCTATTTCCTGACATATAGGTAAATGATTGGACTAAAAAATGATATTTAAAACATCCTATACTTCACTTATAGTTATATTTCATTGTTAAATTCCTACTTGATTCATATTTATGTCTTATAACACATAGACATGTTCTTTTCCACTCAAAACCTAATGGAGAGATCTTGCATTTTGGATCTACCAATAAGTATCCATGTGTGGTTCAATCTTGAAGAGTAATGATTAAAATCATCCATATAACCTATATGGTGATTTAAAATTGTTAAAAAAAATTTTCATGCTTTACTAGGTCCTTCTCATGCACATTAGCTCATAAATAGGTTACCCACTATTTTGATTGAGACACCATACTTAGCTGACCCCTATAGGTGTTGCTTTCCTCCACTAAGAACTTTCATGATATGTGTGGACCTCTCTTAAGTATCTTGAGTTTACATGATATAAATATGAGCTTATATCCACTTATTTATAACCTTAAGACACAAATTTGTCATCACATTAAGGTCATTATTTTCTTGTCACTGTAGTTGTGTGTTTTCCTTGTGAAGGACACCTGTAAGTCTCTATGGGTCCAAACCCTTGACTCATATTTGTCCCATATCCCCTAAGCTTACCAAAGTGATATTAAAACCTTTCACATCCATTTTCTATCCCATTTATTCCATTAATCACCTAGAAATGTCAAGCTTTATTCCAAGGTGAAAATCTCCAACTGTAGGTGCTCCATTGTATGAGAAAAGAGACCTATAGATTGCCGATAGACTAGTATGGAATATCAAAATTACATTCCACATTATCCCTATCTTCCATGGAATCATGGTATGATATTCACCTAAAAACTCTATCTATTATAGGTTTTAGACCTTTGTATTTGTACTTTTTGGTCTTAGGAGTCTCTTAGACTTGGAAACTTGTAGATTTTATTGAAGGAATTCAATGTTTTTAGAAGCAATCTTGAGGCTCTCAAACACTACCCTCCACCAAACCTTCCTATTTTAGACTTGGCATAATGATAGTATATATATTTTTTTGAAAACTTAATAGGTATATTGAATAAGGTTTACAAAAAACCTTTAGGCCTCTATTTGGTTTTTTTTGGGCAAATAATTCCAAAGTCTCAATCATCACTCTTAGAGGTGTTTTCAATTTATATTTGGAAAATTAATTTTACAAGAAATTATACTATACTCCTTTCACCACATCAAGACAAAAATGGGTTTTATAAATTGATTTAAACTCTCTACATGATACTTCAAGCTACTATTGACACCACTTGTAGGTGGGAATTTGATGCCTGGGCAGTGAGTTGCTATGACTAACATGAAAATTCCCTTGCAAGTGAACCTGTATGCTTCCATATAACATAATCATACATTTAAAACATAACCAAAGAGTTTTAAATGTACATTCACTCTTACATACACCATTATTACATTAGCAAGGGTCCTATAGATGTAAATTATGAGTTATGAGGTAGTGAGAGTGATCAACAAATAAGGACAAGATAAGAAGAGGATTTCTTAAGAATTTGATAGGACTCATGCAAATATGATTATGGAAATACCTATGGACATGTATTTAAGAACACATAAAACACTCAAATCTATCACACCAAAGTAGAATATTCTAAAACAAGCTCAAATAGGGACCCCTCATGAATATAGAAGCATAAAAAACTTCCTAACTTCTTAGTAATGATTAATAAAGGAGGAGCAATTAAACTTAGACTTATTGCTATTAATTTTAAGTATACTAAGGCCCCTCTCAACCCCCAATATTATTCTTCCCAAGTCCACCTGTACGAATTGTACCAAGCATTTGAAATTAACTCTTCTTGGCTTGCAAAGGAAAGAAAGAAGGATCATAAGTTAAAACTGAATTTTTTGACCTTTAACATGAAAAACAAGCATGTTAAAGGCTTTAGGGAGCTAAAAAGACACTTTCCCATATTTTGAGTTGAAGGTGAGCTCACCAAGTCTGTACAATTGCCATTAAGGGGTTGTTTTGGTGGAGCTTTCCCTATTTTTATGCATAAAACTACTTATTTTATACCTTTGAATAGTTCCTAACATGTTCTAACCTCATCCATGTTTAAATATTACTTTGTGACAAATTCTTACTTTAAAAGGTTTGTACAAGTCATTTAATGAGCCTAAAATGTGACCAAAAGGCATTTTTGGCATATGAAACATGGTAAAGGACAAATTTATGACCTAGTAACACCTTAAAACATTTAAATGAAAACAATAAGATATTTATAGAATAATTTGAGCCTTTGACCATGTTTTACTAGAGTTGACTAAGCAAGTACAAAGAAGATAGGCTTAAACTAAGGCTAGAACAAGGATAGGTGAAAATTTTAGACACACATGAGACCCTATAAGACATATGGGGAAATTTGAAAAGTTTTAATATATAGGGGTTAACCCAATTTGAATAAAATTCAAATTTGGTCAACACATTTGGTAATTCCTAGGGGTAACATGCATACCTATGTTAAGGACTAGTATCCTTATCACATCCATTGGTCAAAGGGAGTAAAATGCACTCTAAAATAGTAGGATCAGACCTTGACCTAACTAAAATGATATCTGATTAACCTCAAAACATACAAAGGAAATACAATACACACCAAAACCAAATAAATACATAAAACAAAGGTACACCTCTGTTACTAAGCACTTAGGGAACACAAGACAAAATAGAAAGCAAACTAATTACATAAATCTAACCAAACATACATATCTTCCTAGATCAAAAGGAAAGTACCTTGAATCTCCTTCTTCATGAGATGAATGAGGATGCTAAGCATGCTTGCTTTTGGATTTAGTATTAGATGACTGATGCTTCTCTCTTGTTCCTTGGCTTGGCATGTCCTTTGATGGGGTGATCTCAAACAAGTATCCAAAGTAGATGAACTCTTCTTGACCTTGTAAAGATACCTCATACTACTATCCATTTGTATTATTATGGAAAATTTGCATTTATATGAATGGCATAGCCTATTACAAGCCTATGTCTTCTTGAAAGGTTTCATTACTCTTTTCTTTTGTTGTAACCTCTTCAAAAACTTCAATAAGTCTTCTATCATGGAATTTTAGGTGTGTTTATTATTTAAACTTCTTGATGTTTGAAGGATCAGCTTCACATGTGGTTCTAGAATCAATATTTAAACCTTCTTCTAAAGACTCATAGTCATCATAAATTACTCCATCATGATTTAGACTCTCTTGACCTACTTTCTCCTCAACATCTTGGGCTTGTTTTCTTAGAAGTCTTACCTTCTCATTATCCTCATATTATTTGAACATTTTCATATAAGTATGCCACATGTATTCTTGAAACATGTCATATTGCTTTCCATTTCTTGTAGTCAACTCTAAAGGAATTGTAGGCTCCTTTGGGATTTCAACTTCATTTAAAATGTCTTCAAATATCTACCACAAGTCATCATCCTCTTTTTGGTCAGCATCATGAAGGTGAAAAATAAGATAAACTTCTTATTTAGAATCCAAAAGAACTTCTTCCAAGACTTATTCTTCACTACAAGTAAGTTCTTATTCCCCATCATCACAATCTGATGTTTCTTCACAAGAAGTTAGCTCTTCCTCATGATCAATCCAATCTAAAATTTACATCTCCTTCTCCCACTTAGTGATGCCAATACTAGGCACCTCAAAACTAGAAATTTGAGCCCAAGAGGGCTTCCTACAAGCAATGTAATCCTCACCATTAGAATCTGATTTATCCTCAATCAACTGATCCACATTAGGTTAAATGGCATCATTTAATTCAATATTTCCTTGCATAGATGAGAGATTTTGAATTTTGAGTTCCAACTCCTCAATTCTTCTGAAAAGGTTTTCTTGGAAAAGCTTCTCTTGCAGGGAAATATGATCTTCATTAGGAAAGGAAGTAAGAGGAATTTGAGATGAAGGGTAAAATACTTCTTGAGGAAGGTTGGGAGGGAGTTTATTAGGTTCATATTTCTCTTCAATTCTAATTTATCCACTTAGACATTATTTTTTCTTCTTTCCACAAGCTTTCACTACTTGTTTCCATCTTGGGAAGCTAGGCTTAGATAATTCTTCATGAGGGTTCGATACAAGTGGAGGAATGTCACACTTAGAAACTTCATTTTCTATTTCCATGATGAATTGTGTCAAATGTTGGTTTTCTAAGTCAATCTCCTTGTCAAGATGAGTCTCGAACATCAACTTTCTTCTCTCAAAATCTTCTCTAATCAAGTTGTGAGATGGATCAACTTGATCAATAATGGTGTCCTCCTTCTTTTGGCTTCTCTTACCTCCAAGAAGGGAAAATTTTGGGAATGAATGAAGGATTTGGGTCATTTTGAAGCATGATAGGATTATTATTTTGAAAAGGCATAGTTGACACACTTGAAGGATGATGTGGGGTATATTAGAGCTGCCAAGATTAAGCTGGTTCATGAGCTTTCAACCTTTCTTCTATGTAAAAAATTAGACCACAAACATCCAAAATTTCACCTATAAGACCTTATAAATTATCTTTCTCAATGAGCATTCATTATTTTTTGACTATCTCTAAAGCATCACTCACATTCTTGACATAATCACTAGGGATGACTTGACCACAGCCATTTCTAGTATTAAGGTCTAGCATATAGTCTTTATAGCCAATGAAAGTATTTTTGAAACTTGTAATAGATTAACTTGGAGAGGAACTAGGTAAACTAGGTGAAACATAATCTTGGGAGGGTTGATTACAATAATTATGCAAATCATATCAGGGATGAATATGATCATACTGGGATTGACAAAAATGATGAAATACTTGTTCATATTGATGTGGGATAGGCAAAGCTGGATATATCTCACCAATTTTTGTTAAGTCAAAGTTAACATCAAAATTATCCATGAATCATTCATGAGAAGTGTATATAACAAGAAAACAACTTCAATTAGAGTAATTTCACTACTTAACTAGTAGATTTATGCTTGGAGTGGCCATTGGTTCTTATTGGAATTACCTCCAAAGGTTGATATCTTGAGGAGAACACCAAAACTCCTCAAGGAATGAATTATTCAATCCCATAGAGCATGCCAAAAACTATTTTCACTTGAACTTTCACCCCTTGAGGAGATGACAAGTCTCTCCTCATTCTAGTGCCATAATGGAACCACCTCAGGGCTTTGGGTGACCCAAATTTTAGGTGGATCTCTATATTATGGCTAGTCCACTTAATGTACCACTATAGATCAAGCCTAATACTAACTTTTTGGGGGTGAAAAGAGAGAAACATAACTAAAAAAAATTATAATATATTGGAGGTGATACACCAAATAAATGATCTACTTACACCACTTACGATTCACTTGGTACCAAAGAGAAGCCTACACATACGCATTATCCAATTAAACCCTCCTCTTCTACATCAATGTTTCAAGCATGGGGTCTTGAAGAGAGCCTAGGTTATGAGGACTTAGACAATAGGCATTATAGAAACACTAATTAATAATATACTCACTACACCTACAATCCACATTAGACACTTCTTGCTTACCTACAAAAGAGAGATTTCAAACTACATAAGGCATAAGGAAGGATAATATGTCAAGGTAAGTAAAATACACTTGTACAAGACCACAAACCATATAATTAACTTAATGATATCATGAATGAGGTAAAAAAACATTATTTATTAGTTAGAGCTAAAAATTGAGTGGGGCCTTACAATACTTAGGTGGAGAGCTCACTATAATAGCCAAAAAGGCTAGTATTTATAGCAATTATGAGAGAAGAGAGAGAAGGTGAAGCTCAAGAGCCATTAAAAAACTTTTTAATCAATGAGAATGAGTTAAAATATCATGGAATCAAGAATGAGATAGGTATTGAAAGGAAAATAATGACAAATGTCCTTAAAACTCATCTAACTCCTCCATATGTGGTGTATGTGCTCTTTCTCATGCATATGAAACTGCCTTCATGATTTGCCTTCACTAAACTACCTAAACATTGAGTAGGGTCAGGTATGATGGTTTATATAAGATGTAAGGGTTAATTAAAATCCTCCACATGCATTTTAGTGGTCTTTAATCATTCACATTACCTTGCCCATGAACAATCATCTCAAATAGTTATAAATAACTCCTTGTCATGTACCTCTCACACTTGGCACACAAAATTTTTCCAATTTATTAATATAATCCATGAAACATGATTAATTACACTTTTAAAGAGTGTTTAAGTCATCATATTCATGAATCAAGCCTTAAAGAGGGTTCCCAATTAGAGTTTCACCATTTTCACTAAGTGTTCACTATTTGTTGATTATGACTAGATAAGATGAATAAGGTAGAAGACACATTTAGGATTTTATATATCTCCATATATGGACATTAAGACTTATAAAAATTCCCAATATCTCTCTTAAAATTGGTTACATCTTTTAAAACTTTTCCATACCTACAAAACATATAAATCTATCAAAATAAGCCCTATTGTACCTCCTCTATACAAGTAGGGTACAACTTAGTCACATGAGGTATGTCTATAGATAGTCATATAAATATTAAAGTTATTTACATATCCTTTACACTCTATTTGGATACTCCATTGGTCTCATCTTTCCAATCAGGTCTCTAGAGAGGGTTTGCAAGTAGTTTTAGGTCTTAGCCTTTGTTCATAAAGACTAGATGTTGGATTTCTAAAAAAATGCCACTTATGGCTTATTAAGGACCCTATATAACCTATATAAACACATTTAATCTCCATGAAAGGTATCATGTGATTTATAAGAATTTTAAGTTGGCCACTCGAGCTCCTTTGATAGTTTGCATAGACCCATGTGCACTTTAAGCAAAGAAATGGCTTATTGGTGTATTTATCTACAAATTGAAGGTTTAAAAACCTTAATAAACTTCCCAAAAACATGTCCCAAACCAATTGGATGATCATATCATATTATAAATGTAATTGACCTACCATTTGCCTTAGGCTTAGACCTTGTCTCCACAATTCTACTTGTACCCTAAGACTCAAAATGACCTTTTTATGTTTTAACTGCACAAAAATAGATTTTAAACATCTATTTTACCTCTATAAACATCAATAAATTAAGTTTTAATCTTTTCCGAGATTGGAGATGAATATGATCTTCCATTTGGCTTCAAGACCTAAGGGTGTCTCATCATGCATGACTACAACCTTAGGTGTGTAAGGTGCCCTATTTGGTTTATTTCCATAATGAGGTGTCATTAATGTTTTTAAAAGTATTTTTAATCTTTAAAAACCTTCTCCCATTATCTTTATAGGGTCTGGTCACATCCTCTTGCCTATCTCTCAAGATTTCCAAGGTTTAGGTATGGGGAAAAGTGCCCCCTATCTAAGACAAAATATGGTGCACTTACCCTATATTATTAGATAAAATAAATATTTTTAGGGATTTTAAAACTCCAAAGGATTATCTATACCAAAATTTATCTCCTAAATTATCCATTTGACTCCCTAAAAATCTCAAAAACCAAGACTGAGTTTCTTAGGGTAAACTATGTGGAGCTTTTAGCAAGTTGACTGAGTTTTGATTATTTAGGGACCCATGCATTTACATATTATTATTTAAAGTAAATATATATGTTTATATTATAACATATTTTTCTTAAAACCTAACCTCTCAATCCACCTATATGCTCTTGAAAACATAAGACTAGGTTTATAAACTATCCAGACTATGATAACCCCTATTTCCTGACCTGTAGGTAAATGATTGGACTAAAAAATGATATTTAAAACATAATATACTCAAATTATAGTTATATTTAATTTTAAAATTCCTATTTTTTTCATATTTATGTCTTTCAACACATAGACATGTTCTTTTCCACTTAAAACCTAACTGAGAAATCTTACAATTTGGCTCTGCTTGTTGGTATCCATGTGTGGTTCAAGCTTGAAGAGTAATTCTTCAAATCATCCATATAACCTCCATGGTTATTTAAACTTGTTTAAAAACATTTCATGTTTTATTAGGTCCTTATATTGCACATTATCTCATAAATAGGCCACCCTTTATTTTCACTTAGACACCATACTTAGCTGACCCCTATAGGTGCTACTTTCCTCCACTAAGCACTTTCATGATATGTGTGGACCTATATTAAGTATATTGAGGTTACATGATAAAAATATGAGCTAATATTCACTTGTTTTTAACCTTAAGACACCAATTTTTCATCACATTGAGGTCACTATTTTCTTGATACTATAGCTGTGTATTTTCCTTGTGAAGGACACCTATAGGTCTCTATGGGTCTAGACCCTTGACTCATCTCTGTCCCATCTCCCATAATATTACCAAAGTGATATTGGAACATTTTACCTTTATTTTATATCCAATTTATTTCATCAATCACCTAGAAATTTCAATCTCTATAAGGTGAAAATCTCCAACTGTAGGTGTTCCATTGTATGAAAAAGGAGACTTATAGATCACCTGCAAACTAATATAAAATCTCAAAATTTCATTTCACATTGTCCATATCTTCCTTGGCATCATGGTATGCTATTAACCCATAAAATACATATATTTTAGGTTTTATACCTTTGTATTTTCACTTTTTGGTCTTAGGAGTCTCTTAGACTTGGAAACCTATATATTTTATTGAAGGAATTCAGTGTGTTTAGAAGAAATCTTGAGGCTCTCAAACACTACCCTCCACCAACCCTTTCTCTTTCAGACTTGGCATAGTTATAATCTCAACTAGAGGAAACATTATTAACAAATATATATGGTTTTGAAAACTTAATAGGTATGTTGAATAAGGTTTACAAAAAACCTTTAGGCCTCTGTTCGGTGTTTTTTGGGCAGACAGTCCCAAAGTCTCAGTCATCACTCTTGGAGGTGTTTTCAAATTGTATTTGGAAAATTAATTTTATAGGAAATTACAATAGACTCCTTTTACCACATCAATATAACAAAAGGGTTTCCTCAAGTTCTTCAAACTCTCTACATGATACTTCAAGCTACTATTGACACCACCTATAGGTGGGAATTTGGTGCCTGGGTAGTGGGTTGCTATGAACAACATGAAAATTCCCATGGAAGTGAACTTATATGCTTCCATATAACATCCTAATATATTTATAGGAAAATAAAATTGGTTTAAATGCACATTCACCCTTACATACACCATTATGATGTTATCAAGGGTCCTGTAGATGTAAATTCTGAGTTATGAGGTAGTGATAGTGATAAAAAAGGGATAAGCCTAAAAGAGGATTTATTAAGCATTGATAACACTCATTATAATATGATGATGGATAAATCTATCGATAGGCCTTTATAAACACATTAAACACTCAAATATATCAAACTAAAGTAGAATATTTTGAAACAAGCTCAAACAAGGACCCCTCATGAATGTAGAAGCATAAAAAACTACCTAGATTATTAGCAATGGTTCATAAAGGAGGAGCCCATCTCAAACCCCAAGATAATTCCTCCAAATTCCACCTATATGGACTGTATCAAGCATTTGAAATTGACTCTTCTTGGCTTGAAAAGGCAAGAAAGAAGGAGCAAAAGTTAAAACTAAATTTTCTAACCTTTTATAAGAAAACCAAGCATGTTAAAGGATTTAGAAAGCTGAAAGACACTTTCCCATGTTATGAGTTGAAGGTTAACTCACCAAGTCCATACAAGTGCCATTAAGGGGTTGTGTTGGAGGAGTTTTCCCTATTTTTATGCATGAAACTACTTATTTTATATCTCTGACCAGTTCCTGACATGTTATGAACTTATCCACATTGAAATCTTTGTTGATGATAAATGATAACTTGAAAAAGTCCATACAAGTCATTTAATGAGCCTAAAATGTGACCAAAAGGCATTTTTTATGATATGAAACATGGTAAAGGACAAATTTATAACCTAAAAACACTTTAAAACATTTAAATGACCACATTAGGACATTTATAGAATAATTTGAGACTTTAACCATGTTTGACTAGAGTTGACTAGGCAAGTTCAAGGAAGATAGGCTTAAACCAAGGCTAGAGCAAGGATAGGTGAAAATTTTAGACACACATGAGACCTTATAGGACATATAGGGAAATTTTAAAAGTTTTAATATGTAGGGGTTGACTCAATTTGACTAAAATCTAAATTTGGTTAATAATACCATTGAGTTAGAATATGAGACTGATCCAATTAGATAAAGACAAAGTCCTATTAACCCAAAGCTTAAACCTTTGATGAGAGATGAACAACATAAGTTGATTGAGTCAACTACAATATTTCCAATTAAACACTCAACTTGGGTGGAAAACCTTGTATAAATATGCAAAAATAATGGTGAAATAAGACTATGTGTTGACTTTTCTGACTTGAACAAGGCCTCTCTTAAAGACCATTATCCATTTCCATGAATGGAGTAGATTTTATAGCTAGTTACAGGTTCAGAAAGATTCTCCTTGTTGGATGGTTAAAATGGATATAAATTGATTCTGGTCAAATAAAAATACCAATTAAAAATATCCTTCACCACAAAATTGGGGGAATTTTCATAAAGAAAGATGCCTTTTGGTTTATCCAATGCAGGAGCCATTTTTCATAGGGCTATGCACATGGCATTTTGGGGTCTCCACAATAAGTTTATTCTTGTTTATTTAGATGACATAATAATATTCTCTAATAGTAAATATGAGCATATGATTCACCTTAGATAAGTGTTTTAAATGTGTAGGGAATTTGGAGTGTCTTTAAATCCAAAAAAGTGTGTTTTCTCTATTCATAAAGGTAGGCTTCTTGGATATGTAATTTCAAAAAATGGTACAAGCATAGATCCTAACAAGATAGAATTAATTATTTAAATTTCATTACCTAAGAACAAGAAATCCTTGAAAATAATTTTAGGTAAGATCAATTTCATAAGGAGATAAATCTTAAATTTTGATACTTTAGCTAGGCCACTCATAACCATGTTAAAGAAGGGTCAAATTTTTAGTTAGTATAAATAAGGAGTAAGAAGTTTTGAAGAGATCAATAAATCTATAGCCAATGCTCATACACTCTTGAACCTTGACTTCACAAAGGTTTTATTCTTATACACCTATGATAACATTGACATGATTTTAGGTATTCTCATGAAGCAAAATAAAGAGATTTTAGAATAGCTAATAGCCTTCTTCAGTCAAGACTTAAAAGAATATGAAACAAGGTATTATTTTGTTGAGAAGCATGTAATTTTAATCATAATGTATCTTAAAAAATTTAGGTAATTTATATCCAATAATAAGGTAGATTTGATGGTTGCACATCCAAGTGTCAAATATTTTATTCTAAACAAAGATATAAATGAAAAAGAGCTGGTTAGATAACCAAAGTCATGGAATATGATGTTGAGATAAAGGTCAAAAATCTAGTTAGAGGCGAAGGACTTTGTGAACATCTATCTAAAGATTTACAATAGACTAATGGGATAGTTATTATGTCAAATGGATAAGAACTTGAAACTAATTAGGCCTCACCTTCTAGCTAGTTCCAAGATATGATAAGGTATGAACAAGATGGTGTTTATCCTTCTCATCTGATCCCTTCAAATAGGAGATATTTTAGATTGTAGTCAAATCCTTTTCTTCTTATTGATAAAGTATTATTTAAAAAGTATCTCCATGGCATATTGCTAAGATTCATAGAACCAAGCTAAACACAGATGTTACTTAAGCAGTTCCATGATGGACATGGTGGAGGACATTACTAAATAAGGATCATAGCCTAAAATATCATGAAAGGTGGGTATTATTGGCCAAGTTTAGTTGGTGATTGTCATGGATGGACTAGTAAATGTAGATAATGTGCCATATCATTGGAAAGGTGAATCTTGTAGCCTTACATCTCCAACCAATTTTAGTAAATCAACCTTGGATCAAATGGAGATTAGACTTTATTGGTATTATTAGTCCCATTTCAAGCTTAGGACATAAGTGGATCCTAACTACCATAGATTATTTTACCAGATGGATAGAGGTAGTTGTATTAAAAGAGCCAATGAGACCAATATTTTGGAATTATATAAAGGTTTGCTTACCAGATTTGGGGTCCTTTCAACCATAATTTATGATAATAATATGGCCTTTATAGGTACTCAAATCAACTAGTGGGCAGTTCAACGTAGTGTTTTCCTCAATATCTCATCAAACTATTATCCACAAGGCAATGGGCTTGCTAAGTCCACTAACAAGAATTTGTTGAATATCATTAGGAGGATTATTGTATATAATCAGAGATCATGGCATCTCAGATTGAACTCATCTCTATTGGATGATAAGATAACCTATAAGAGGTCAATTTCTAATTCTCCATATAAGCTAGTATATGGTAAAGAAGTTAAAATGCCTATTTATCTTAAATTCCCTGCTTTGGAGTTAATGCATCAACTTGAGATTTTGGATAATGATGCAATAGAAATAAGATATGTTGAGCTCAAGGAGATAGAGGAGACAAGGCATCAGTCCATGTTAGACATGGAAGCCCATTAAGCAATAATAAAGAGATATTTTGACAAAGGAACTTCTTCAAGAAGTTTTTAAGGAGATTTAGTCCTCAAGTGGGATGAGGATAGAGCTAATCTAGGAAGGCACACAAAATTTGATTCTTGTTGGAGTGGTCCATATATATTCTCTAGTTACAAATCTGATAATGCTTTCTAGCTCACAAGGATGAATGGTGAAGAGCTTCTTATCCTAGTTAATGTGATACATCTTAATCATTGCTATTAAGGAAGCTAAGTTCCTTGTACATAGTTAATTATTTTGGTTTTTTGTCTAAGTGTTTTTATAACACATTAGTTTCCTTTCTTTTTATCCCAAATAAGTGCTTTTTTTTGCATAGTTGTTCAATATTTTAGACACCTTTATTTTATTAAGTTAGTTTCCATTTCAATTTTGTTTCTTTCCTTATATGTTGGAATCCTTTATCTTTTCAGTCAAGTGGTTTATTATAGTCATGGAATAAATGTATTGTCTATTATGAGTCAGAAGTCATGTAAATGGTCTAAGTTCTCAAGCATAGTAGGCATGCTACCTAGCTGAGTCAACAAAGATGTTGGCCATTTTTTGGCCTACATACAAAGTTTTGATTGGATAATCATATATCAGGGTTCCTATTGAGAGAGTGGTCTAATGGTTGAATAAATAAACAAAGTTCTAGATTGAATGAGTGGATCAAAGGGATCATGTAGAGTGCAAAGATTTTGAAACACTTTAAGATTACTTAAAGTGTATTTTTTCAAATTCTAAGGGATAGGTCTATAGAGTAAAGAAAAAGGTTCTTGAGTAGGTTTCATGGTGAAACTATGTAGTTTTAGGTCATGAAACAAGTCTGTACAAGCTTCAAGTCTTTGTAGTTATTTTAGGCCTTAAAAGATCAAGCAAAATTTCAAGCTTGAGTTCAAAAGAACATATAGGCATTATAAAATCTAAGTGCAATTTTTTTTTCTGACTAAGTCCTTACTTGGGCAAATTGTTTTAGGTCTTTATTTTTTCTAAGTTTAAATATCTTGGATCTTTTATTCAACTAAGTGTTATCATTTAATTTAATAGTTTTTTTGGGCTTTTTACTAAGTGTTGGGAATTGTTTCACACATTTTGTTTGAAATAAAAATCCTAAAGGGTCCTTTTTCAAGCAAAGTGTTTGAAATAAAAGCTTGTAGGGTCATTTCTTTGATAAAGTGGCCCAAAAAAAGTTTATAAAGGGTCATTTCTTTGACAAAATTATCCTGAGACAAAGTCTCAAAGGGTTATTTTTTTAGGAAAGGGGCTAATGCAAAAGTCCCAAAGGGTCATTCTTTCGAGAAAGTGCCCAATAAAAAAAGCCCACAAACAAAAGTCTAAAGGAAATGACTGATGGAATTTGTGTTCTAGGTAGGTAATGACAACTATATAAACATTAAATTTAGGCTATGGTGAGTAGCTATTTGAATTCAAAAAGGTCTAGGATGGTCTCACAAGTGTCAAATTCAAGCATAGAAAATGACTATTGGTTTTCAAATATCTTGAAGACATCTGTGTAAATGTAAAATTAAAGCTCAATAATCATCCATTAGGGATCAAATATTGGTGGTCATGTGAATGTCAAATAAGTTCATGTAGACATCAAATATAGGAATGTAGATGTCAAAGTGAAGCCTCATGAAGTAGCCATTTGATTTTAAATGTTTACATCAATGATCCATGTTCAATCATATAGAAGATATAATGGTGAGTGATGACTGACAGGTTAATGGGCCCTAGTAGATTGATGGTGCATGTTCAATCATTCATCTAAGATCAATAGAGAGTGTAAGGTCAAAGAAGTCAATGAATCATGAGGGCAAATTCATACATGACAAGTGGCACAAGTGTATTTGGTTGGTATAAGATTGATGATCAATGTTCATCTATATGAGTAGGATATAACAAAGTGAGATTGGTCGATATGTCAATGATCCAAGTTAGTTTTTGATAGACAATACATAGAGGGAAAGTCTAAGACATTTTAGATTGAAATTGATAGGCCATTTTTCAATCAAGACAAGTAAATACAAAGAAGCCAAGTTTGAAGACAACCCAAGATTGAAACATAACATATATTTTAGGATTGAAGGGGGTCATTAAATATCTATAAATGTAGAATAGATATTTTAGGACCTAGCATAAATAAAAAAATGGTGATTCAGTGTTAAAGCAAGATAAAATATCAAGCGAGTTTTGTCTCATCGACATGAAAGCTACAAGAAAACCAATGAATGTGATTACTTTTCAATCTATATAATGACATGGCTCCATCAGTTTTAAGGCATGAAGAGTTGATCCTCTTCAACAAATCAACTAAAATATGGCCTAGAGTCCTAAAATGAAGATTTGGTGATTGGATAGAGGCAACTGAGCATTTAATTCTTTTATAACGCCTTTGAAGTTGTGCCTTCTTGATAAGATCCTAAGTCAGCATCCTTAAGAGTGATAATCCATAAAAAGTGGTTGGGCCTCTTTCAATGCAAAACTCTCTCTCTCTCTCTCTCTCTCTCTTATATATATATATATGTATATGTATATGTATATATATGTGTGTGTGTGTGTGTATATATGTATATATATATATATATATATATATATATATATATATATATATATATATATATATATATATATATATATATATATAACACCTTGAAATAAATCCCTCTTTTTGATATGACCAGACTCTACCAACATTTGTATTATAACACCTTTTGATGCAATAAAGACTTAATTCCATCATTTTATAAGCTAGATTGAAGTGTGCTACATGAATTCATGGACTATGGTTAAGTTATTATATGTTAATTTATTATTTATAAGTTTTTGTTACCTTTAGGAAGTGCTTAGTAGTTCTCACATGTCATTGTAAGTGTAATTTACAGTTTGTTGTCTAGTTTGAAAGTGGATATTTTCCCTCTCTTGCTAATTTGATAATTGATTAATTCCTTATTATGCAATATTTATGTGAGATTGATATTATTTGGTATTGAAAGTGTCTCATAAGTGTGTTTTTTGTGAGTTTTACTGATCAAATAATTGGTACATCAAACTATTTTTCATGTTTTATAAGTTATTGGCAAAATTTATCTCCCTTTTCCAAGCAAGTGCTAGTTTAGGTTTAATTTAGGTGATATATCTAGAAGTAGTCTAGCCTTATTCAGAGTTCTGGTTCATTATTAGGATACCCACAACCTAGGATAAGTCCCATGTTGGACTATATTTGAGTAAATGACTAGAATAATCTTTTTCTTAGTTAGGGTGCAAATCTAGAACACCAATAGTTACATCATAGATTTTTTTGGTATAGGGTGTTCCCAAAGATGGTGAGAAGTGAACTTATTTATATTAAGGCTTTCTTTTGATTTTGGGTTAAATTGGGTGAAATTAGGTTATCATAGAGATATACATAAATGTCAACATACCATGGGGAAATGGTACAAACAACTTCACAAACCATCACTAATTACAGTGTATCATATGTTGGTATCATCAAATGCTCTATAGTAAAATGATTATGTTTGGTTTTGAGATCAAGAAATGAACTAATTGTATTTATCTCATCCACTAATCTATTATTATCTTGAGTTACTTGTTAAAATTGTATAAACTAGAAGCAAAGATTGAGACTATCCACTATCTATTTATAAGGGATTAAATTCTCATATTCAGATTGAAATTCATCTTATAACTATTTTATAATAAGATTAGAATTAATAAATACTAGAATATGTTAGATACCCCATTGTATTTATATCTGGAGATTGGCTATGAGAACCTCATACTCTTCAATGTTGTTTGTGTAAGGAAACTCTATCCTAAATTAATTAAAAATTAGAAATCCATCAAGAGTGACTAGTAGAATACCTACCCCCAATCCATGATTGGTGAAAGAACCATAAAAATACAAATTATAGACTAGAGATTCATATATACATAATTGTTTCATCTCGAAAATATGTAGTGAGACATGAGTGATATATTATAGAATATTCTAGAAAAATATCCACAAGTACTTATCCCTTGATTTATTTGTAGTTGACATACTCAAAATCAAACTCAATGAGAAGCATGACCCACTTAGCCATTATTCATATTAGATATGTTTTGGATAACATATATTTAAGTGGATCAATTTTAGCAATGATATTTGTTTGATTGTTGAGCATATAATGACTAATTTTTTGTGAAGTAAAAATAATCATGAGACATGATTTTTTCATTGGAGAGTAATTAAAATCATAGGACACCAAAGTTATACTCAAGTAGTAGACTACTAATTTAGCCCCTAGTCATTGTGCTGTGCCAAAAATTCCTTTAAACCATATTGTGTTGTTGATATGAATAAAATAAATGGTTTACCCAAGGTAGGTGAAATTAGGACTGGTGGGTTGGAAAGATATATTTTAATATTTTCAAATGCTTTGTGATAATATTCATTTTAATGGTAAGGAATGTCCTTATTAATTATAAATTTAAAGGGGTGACATATGTTTGCAAGCTATAAGATGAACCTTCATATTGATTGAACTTTTCCTTGAAAATTGCATAGATGTTTGAGATTTTTTGGTGGAGACATGTCCATGATAGCTTTAATACTTGAAGGATCAACCTTAATGTATTGATGTGATACTATGAATCCCAATTTTTTCCCTAAAGTAACCCTAAATACACATTTATTTAGATTCAAATGGATTTTTTAGTCTCATTATTTTAAAAAATTTGTGGACCTTGGGATGTTCTACTCTTATCTTGGATTTAGTTAGGATGTCATCTACATAGTCTTCCATGATGTCATGAAGCATGCCATTGAAGATGAATGTCATTACTCTTTGATAGGTACTCAGAATCAATTGTAAATGTTGTCTTATGTTGGTACTCAAGAGCAATTTTAATTTTATTATAACTCAAAAAGCCATCTATCAAGGATAACATATTATGACCTGTAATGGAGTCTTTGATCATGTATATGTTATGCAATTAAAAATCATATTTTTGACATGCGTTATTAATGTCTTTGAAATTTATACACACTCTAATTATTACCAGTTTCTTTGACATAAGTACTATGTTAGAGATCCACTTAGAATAGTCAATAGGACATATGAAACCAACCTCAAATTTACTTTTTAGTTCCTCTTTTACAAGTAGTGATAATTTAAGATGCATTTTTCTAAGTTTTTATTTGACTAGTTTGGCATCCATATGGATAAAAATATAGTGCAAAACTAGTGATGGATCTAAAATTGGCATGTCAGTATATGACCATGCAGACATGTCTGAAAATCATTTGAGAAAAATTATGAAGTGGTTTATTCTTCTTAATCCAATGATGCAATTAATTTCACAATTTTTTGATTTTCAATTGTCCTAATGTTAACCTCAATAGTAATTTAAAGTAAGAGGGTAGAGTTTTCTTGATACTTTATAGGAGGTGGAGAAAGTTTAAATTCTCCTTCAGGTTCTTCATGATTTGTAAAGGTTATTTGTATATTTATTTTATGTCATTGATGTGAATTTAAAAGCTCCCAAAAGTATGCAAAATCATCCAACTAAATGGAAAAACCCTTTTTGTGGTCCCTTGATAGGATGTGATCTCTTATTCTATATTTTTTAATATTTCTTCATCATTATAAAAATGATTAAGTGGAGGTGATGGTTTTTGGTATCATTAGATAATATTTGGGTGTGTAAGTTCAAACATTTGAATATCATTATCATGGAATAGGTTAGTGATGGTTAGTGATGGAACTTGTTCTAGTGTCCAAAGAGACTTCTTAAAACTCAATAGAAGGATCAATAACATGAAGTGTAGTAATCAAATTAAGTGGTTTAAATCCAATACCATATAGGGATTCATGTTATTTAAGACTTATTGGTTCTAGAGACCAAGGACCTTATCTTTGTAGTTCATGATGATACACATGATGGCTTTAACAACATGGCATTAGTTGTTTAGGAATAATGTAGCTTGTTATTAAGAATAAAGCCATGAAGAGTTCAAACATTTGATTTTATCATCATAAATGAGACAAAATTATACAAATGATGCCTTGATAAATTTATGAACCACTTGAGTATCCTTTTTATAGTGGGGCTTATCATGGTTACTAGGAGATGTGTATTTTGTCCAAGTAATGTGTGTCATCAATTTCATATTCACCCATCCTTTTATTCACAATGATGAACTTTGATGGAGGAGATGGTGTAGGTTATAAAGTGGAAAGTTCACTTGTAGCCATATGGCTTTTGGATGCTCGGATTATAAATGGAAAATTTATGAAGGGTTGAATTAACTCATTAGGATGAACATAATTGGATAGCTTTGGTGACTCCTCAATAAGAACATAAGTGTCTCAAGTAACTCAAAGATAATTGGACTATTGAAAACATCCTTAAAAAATTTTTAGGGTCAATATGTATAGTTACTTCCATTATATCATGAGAAAACTTCAAACAATGATAGAGGGTGGATGGAATAGAGTTCACAGTATAAATCCATGGATGTCCAAAGAGTAAATTATATGAAAGATATAGGTTAAGTACATGGACTAAAGTCTCTTTAATTTCATTCCCCACCATAAGAGGAAGATAAATATTTCCCATGGACTTACATTCATTATTATCATATGCCTTGATGGTGATAATGTTAGGTTATAGTGCCACTGCTAAATATCCCAAAATTTTCATTAATCTTAATGTACATAAATTCAAAGCTGATCCATTTTCCATAGAAACATTTTTAAATTTGTACCTAGATATTATGAATTATATATACAAAGGTAAGTTATTTGTAGATCCCATGGGGGAGACATTATAATGATCAAATGTAACTTGATTGTTAGGGGATAAGATTCCAACTAACACTTGAAAATTGTATGGATTTATGTCTTATGGAACTTTGGGCTCTTTATAGGTTTTATATAACATGTATTTATATACATGTGATGTATTAAGAAGTTATAGGATGGATATATGATATGGTGTCTTCTCAAGTTGCTCTAGATTTTGTACTTATATTGAATATTAGGCAAGGAAGCACTTGGAATGGTAATCTTGGCACACCTTGTTACAATGGAATCTTGGGATTTTACTACAATAACCAAAAAGATGATGATTTTTATAGTCAATACAATTGACTATAGAATCAAAGGGTTATTATGTAGATTGATATTGTTGGTTTGGGACTGCTCTTTACCTTTTTTATTATTCCCTAGCTCATATTTTAGAAATGGGTCTTTATATATACCTAGATTTTGATTTTTTGATGATGAAGATTAATTTTCAATGGAAATTTCACCTTGATAAATGAGGTTATTAATGTAATGTTTAAGCCTCATGCAATTATTTTTTTAATGTCATAGTATTATTCATTTTATCAATACCACTCAGGTTTAAGAATGTTTTATTCAAATAGTTTTGTGTTGGGGAAAATAACCACATTTTCAAAAACCAAGTTCCAAAATACCACCTCATAAGGTTCTCATAAAGGATTAAATTTATGCTTATGATTTTCTTGTCTTGGTTGGACACTTGGAAAAGTGATAATGTTCATAGGTTGGGTTTTTTGGACTTGTTTCACATTAGTTACACCTTCACCTACACCTTTTCTATTTTTGGAAAAGGAATTTGGGGTTTTTAATGTGATTTGAATAAGTATTTACTATCTTGAAAATATTAATCACACCCTTGGAAATTAAAGTTATTTCAATTTAAAATCACTTTTATATGATTTCATCGAATGATGTGGGATAATGAAGTTGTAATTGATGTGCCAAATCTGGATTAAGATTTTTGGTAAAGATTGTAAGAAGTTTTTTTTCAAGTGGGGACCATGGAAAATGTCTTACTAATAATGCCATATTTACAAGGAGGAAAATGTTTCACCACTTAATTTCTTGGTATTAAATAAGTCTACCATGGTTCATGCCCATTCAACATTGTAATATAAGTGGCACACAAATATTTTAGATAAATATTCAAAGGTAGTGATTTATTCTTTGGGTAAATGAAGAAACCACTCTAGGGTTTGACACCTATACTACATAGAAAGAGTTTTAATAAATATTCATTGTTATAGGAGATGTACACACAAGCCATATAAAACTCTTTAAAATGTTCCCTATGATCTCTCTTACCTTTATATTTATCAAACTTAGGGAGTTCAAAGTGTGTAGGAAAGGGTGTCATAATGTTGTTAATATCAAATAGATATGGACAAATTTATTCAAATTTAAATTGTTTTTATTTTAAAAAGGTACTACCTTCTAAATATTAGATTTTATCTTAGACATGTTTCCACTCATGGATAAATTATGGTAGGAATTGATTATTTTGATTAGAAATGGTGAATGTGTTAGATGACTGCCTAATGAAGGAACTTGGATTAATGTTGGAATATGGAAGTGAATATTGACTTTGGGGTGAATTTTAATTGAATTGATTTTAATTTTGGATAAAACATGGATTTGGATTTATAAAGGAACTTGGATTAAGAGGTTGATTTGATAATGTGTTTTGATTAAAGTTTGGATGTGAAATGGAGTTGATATTAAACCAAAAATTCATTGTTGATTGATATTGGAGTTGAATTATGAATTAGGATTGAAGGATGGATTTGGGTTTGCTAATGAATTTTTGATTATGGAAACTTTTTTTTATGGATGATTTAAAGTAAAATTTGGAAAATGATTTAAAGTTTACCTAAAATAAAATTGGGATATTGATTTGTGATTAGTGAATTTGAATGAACATTCAAATTGGGATTTTGATTGATTTATGAACTTAAATATGCATACAAGTTCAAATTTTGATTTTGATTGGTGATAAGTGAAATTTAATGAATATTCAAATTTGGATTTGGATTGATGTGCGAACTTAAATATGTATCCAAGTCTAGATTTTGATGTTGTTGGTTAATTGGTTAATTTGAATGAACATTGTAATTCCAATTTTAATTGACCTATGAACTTGAATATGTATTCAAGTTCATATTTGCACATTTATTGTTGATGAGTGATTTTTTTTAAAAAAAAAAAATTGGATTTGGAATGCTTCAATTGATTGGTGAGGTTGAAAGAAACTTGGATTTTGATTAGATTGATTGATGGTGAGGTTGAATGAACATTCAAATACAAATTTTGATTGGGTAGATTAATGATTTGTGATCTTGTAATGACATTCAAGATTTGATTTGGATTCATATTAATGATAATTAAATCTAAATATGCATTTAAATTCAGATTTGGTTAAACTAATGTTATATTAAGACTAGCATTATTTAGATTTAGATTTATGGATTGATTGACCAAGGGATTTTTTGTGTTATTGTCTTGAATATTTACAATATTTTGATCTAGTTGTTATGCATGGGCTTGACTAGAACACCCATGACTTTGTTGGGGTGTGTATTCATTCATGATTGTTTTACCATTATACATGTAAACTTGGAAATTGAAATTAGGTGAACTTATGATAACCTTTTAATTACCTAGGGAACCTTGGGATGTAGTTTAATCTTGGATTGGGGATGTTATTTCATTCCTAGAAATTAAATGATGTAAATTTTAGAATTTAAAATCCAAAGGATGTTTATCCCCTACACGTAAAACTTAGAACAAGACTTCATATTTACTAGATATGATATATTTTTTTGATTTAATAAGGGGGTAAGATGGATGAGGCTCTAGAACTATTTTATTATTGATAAGGTCCCTTTTTTCTTCATTGTCATGGATATCATGAATTTTGAGTTGATGATTTTCATTACCAAAGTGAAAGGGGTCATTACCAAAAGGTTATTCCCTCATCATAGGGTTGTTCAACATAGAAATTTTGCCTATGACAGGTGACACTGATATAAAATGGCTTGACTCAAAGATAAAAAGGATGAAAGACCAAAATCAAAAAGTACAATGATTAACAAAAAAATGAGTTTGTGATTTTAGACTTTTCTTGATTTATATATTTTAGATATGATTTTGGTTTAAATTTAGAACTCAAATATTGATTTTAATAAAAAAAAATTAAACAAGTGGTCTTCATAAGGGATCAAAATAAATAAGTTCCTACTTTAAACACAAATGCAAAACACAAAAAGGGATAAAACTAGATAGAAAAAACTTGAACAAAGTTTAGGCTTTTCTTGTTACTTGCTTTCCCATTGAATAATGTCAGCCCAATATTTTAGATAATTAACAATGGAATAAGTGTGATTCCCATAGTCTAATAGACTTGGTTTCAAGGGTACATGGAAAGTAACTTCTTGGTGCCAACTACTAACTGATGTACCAAAGTTGAACAAGAAAGGTTCACCCAAGCTTAAGGTTTTTACAATATTATGTAAGGGGAGTCATATATATACCATTCAATATGTAAGGCATAAAACCGTGGAAGAAATTAATTTAGGAGAAACATATAAATGGGTATATTATTAATTTACCCAACCCAACTATATAATTTTAGTAAGTTGATGTCAGAAAAATAAAACTTTAAGGAAACTATTGAAACCCTAGGTATTAGAGCATGAAATTCCTTCATATCATGGTGTGCTTAAAACGCAACACTACTTAGGACTTTAAACAAATTGATACTTAATTTGTGTACTATACTAATATGTGAGGTTTGGTCTACTATGTAGTGGCAAAATCCATGGTTGATAGATACCTTAGGAAAATAAAATAAAAAAGTTAATGCTTTTCTTTGATTCTTAGGTATCATCACCATTATGACACCAAGGGAAGAACATACACACAATCACAACTTGGGTAACACATAAGTTGTAAGGTTGTTTTTGATTCCTAAGTATCATAACCAATGTGATGTCAAGGGAAAAATATACACAAATTTTATAGCACAAACACATACAAATTATGGAAGTGAAAGGATGAATTATCACCAAAATAAAATTGTGAACTAATTACTATGAAAATAAATACTAAAATGATGTTAGGATTGTGGAGCTAAAAGCTTCACTGATGCAAACAGGAGAGGAGGTTGCTGAAGGTTGCTGAGTTGCAGAAGAAGTTGGGGTCGGTCTGATCAGCCGACGTTGGTGGGAGAGCATAGAGAAGCAACCGACGTCGGTCATATATCGGCCGACGTTGGTCACCTCCAGGCAGACAGGGACCGACATCGGTCGCCTGTGTGGTTCGACTGCGAGCTAATTACGGGTAGTTAGCTAACGAACCAAGTGTTTGCATGATGAGTGCTAATTTTAGACTCATAGCTGCGGATCTAATTATGGTAATTAGATGTCTAATCATTGTTTGGATGAGATCTATATAATAGACTCATGGTTGTATTGGAAAAGTGTGCTAGGGAGTAAGAGAGCATAATTATAAGCTCCTTCTGTGTGTGAGGTAGAGCAATGGTGCGTTCCTCCTAGTGCCTCAGTACCAGGTGTGTTGGTGCTGGATTGGAGAGCCAGCTGGGTTCTTCAGGAGTGTAGGATCTTGGTCACAGTGGCATGGCCTATATAGGAGATCTACATGGTAAGTAAGATCGTTGATCTGCAGGTGTATGTGTGTGTAAGGTCGAGGTTCACAGGTGAGCAGAACCATTGTTTGATTTGCAGGTGTGCAAGGTCATATAGATAGCAACACAACAGGGAGCAGTATCAGGCAGGATCTACTTGGAGTACAGGTGTGTACTCGGATAGAGCAAGAGGAAGGCAAGGGAGTTCCTTCCATAAGTAGGGTCTGTTGAATTGTAGGTTGTTGCAGATTCATGGGAGATCTACTTGAAGTACCTTGAGTACTTGTGGAGCACGTGGAGTGCTTGTGGAGTGCGTGGAGCACTTGTGGTGTGCGTGGAGCACGGGAGGTGAACACCAACTCTGTATTTGAGTTGGGTGTTGGGACCTGTGAGAGGGAGAGCTTTGGGGAGAAGAATTACTGTTCACTTGAGGTGTGGGAAACCTCTGTAAGGTGGTGGAGAAGAAGTGGCATCTTCTTTATTGTATTCTTTTCTGTATAAAGTGTTAATACAAGTTGTGTATTGTCTCTCATATCATGTGTTATTCTGAATTCTAGTTACTTGGTGAATCTGGTTAATTTCCGCATATTAAGTTGCTTGGTTTGGTAATCAAATTGTGTGCTTCTGGTTTATTCTCCCAACAAGTGGTATCAGAGCCAGGTTGTTAGCTCATAGCTTGATACCAACAAGTGGTATCAGAGCTAAGGTTGGAGGAAGCAGGGTTTGTGTTTGGTTACAGGGCACTCTCAGGGGTTTCTGATCGAGTGGGAGTAGAGCAACAGCAAATCAAAGTAAGCTAAGAATGGAGGAGTTGAAAAGCACAGATGGTCACTCACGGTCCTATGGAAAGAAAGAGCAGGTAAAAGATTATTGTTGGTTGGTAGCAGATCAGCATGAAGAAACTGAAGATACAGATGTAGCAGGTGTTATTGCACAGGATGTTCTTGGAGGTTTCTTGGATAAAGTTGAATCTTGGATAAAAGATTCGGTGGCCTCTTTCCATGTAGTTCCAGGTAGAGGAGCTGGTGAGCCTTGCCAAAGAATTGGCAAAGGGGAAGTGAAGCTGAAATTGCAGGCGGCCAACACATAGGTGTTGATGAAGGTCATGCAGGTCCCAGGTTTAGAGATATGGCTAATTTCTTCAGAAAGATTGGGTGATGAGAGATGCACAAGAACTCTCACAGCGGATGCACTTGAATTAGCTGGTGGTAAGAAAACAGGTATCCTTTATCTACTTGTTTATATTATTGATTCTTATTTTGTTGCGAAGACGTGGCTTTGTAGGCTTGGTCACATGAGCAGGAAGAAGATGCATGTTCTTAAGTGGAAGACAGATATATTTGACAGGCTTAAGAACTGGAAAGCCTTGGTGTTTATGGAGGAGATGGCGGACAGAACCCAGTGGATGGTGCTGGATACTTCTGAGCAGGGCAGTTTGGACATGGGTATTGATTCAAAGAAGCTCGCGGGTAAAAAGTCATCACTCACAGGCGAACATAGGTACCGATGTCGGTCAGGAGGAACCGGCGTCAAACAGACAGGTGCCGATGTCGGTCATGTACAGACTGAAGCCGGCGATGTCGGGCAGGGTAATACCGATGTCGGTCATGGAACCGATGTCGGCAGTATGTAAGACCGATGTCGGTCAGAGGACCGACGTCGGCAATAGGGACACCAGCGCTGGCAGGTTGGTAGTCAGGTACAGACGCATAGAACCGACGTCGGTCGGATGCAGACTGTGGAGTGACCGAGGTTGGTCACTGTAATGAATTTTGGGTGGACAGCATGTTGTCAAGGAGTCTCAAACACCCATACAGAGGACTGAAGGCATAAGTAGGCCCTCAAATTCATTGTTCCTCTTCTTTATACATGTTGCTAATTGTAGAGCAGGAAGGATCCAGGAAACAGGTGTGAGCTTGGCATGGATGAGGATGTGATTCCTTGGAGGAGAACCAAACAGGTGTGTTTTGGTAGGGATGCCAGCAGGTATGAAAGCACAGAGATGAACGGATACCTTAGTAGAAGAATAGAGAGAACGGATACATGAGACGGAAGACCAGGTATATGGTCTTGTGGAGCTGCAGGACAGTGGTACAGGTTTTGACAGGTGGAGGACGAAGCATGGCTTCAGTCAATGTCAGGGTAACTACTGTGGTTTGACTTACCAGGGGGATGGTGATTGCAACATCATTCTATTGCTGTATGTGGATGGTATATTTGCTAGCTAGCAGGGTTAGTACATACAGGGTTTTGCTGAGCTAAGGGTAAGATTAGTTCAGTGGCATGTCAGGAGGAGTTTGGAGCAGCGGAATTCTTTGACATGGGAGGCATGGAGATCACAGGTTGATTTTGTCTCGAGTGGGAGCTGATGTGAATCAGGTGTTGGCGAGGTTCGAGATGTAGAATCGGAGCACACTAAGGGCTGGACAGGTACAGTGTCCAAAATCACATGAGGTCTGGTATAGACCTGAGTATTCCCATGCAGTGGGAGCTATCAGAGAGTTAGGAGCCAATTCGGGGAAGTGGGTTCTCAGGTTTTTTGAGAGGGACCGACAGCAGGTGTTGCTATGCAGGGTCAGGACTTCACTACAGCTGTTGTAGGTTTGGATGTGGCAGGGTACTCGGATGACAGGTGGTACACCACGGGATGTGTGGTGGGTTGTCTTCAGGTGGGATCTTGAAGAGGGATACAAACCAGGAAACAGATTAGACAGAGTACAGGTACAGGTACAGTGCAGCTATTTATCTCCAAGTGGGAGATTGTTAGGATTGTGGAGCTAAAAGCTTCACTAATGCAAACAGGAGAGGAGGTTGCTGAAGGTTGCTGAGTTGCAGAAGAAGTTGGGGTCGGTCTGATCAGCCGACGTCGGCGGGAGAGCATAGAGAAGCAACTGACGTCGGTCATATATCGGCCGACGTCGGTCACCTCTAGGCAGATAGGGACCGATGTCGGTCGCCTGTGTGGTTCGACTGTGAGCTAATTACGGGCAGTTAGCTAACGAACCAAGTGTTTGCATGATGAGTGCTAATTTTAGACTCATAGCTATGGATCTAATTATGGTAATTAGATGTCTAATCATTGTTTGGATGAGATCTATATAATAGACTCATGGTTGTATTGGAAAAGTGTGCTAGGGAGTAAGAGAGCATAATTATAAGCTCCTTCTGTGTGTGAGGTAGAGTAATGGTGCGTTCCTCCTAGTGCCTCAGTACCAGGTGTGTTGGTGCTGGATTGGAGAGCCAGCTGGGTTCTTCAGGAGTGTAGGATCTTGGTCACAGTGGCATGGCCTATATAGGAGATCTACATGGTAAGTAAGATCGTTGATCTGCAGGTGTATGTGTGTGCAAGGTCGAGGTTCACAGGTGAGCAGAACCATTGTTTGATTTGCAGGTGTGCAAGGTCATATAGACAGCAACACAATAGGGAGTAGTATCAGGCAGGATCTACTTGGAGTATAGGTGTGTACTCGGATAGAGCAAGAGGAAGGCAAGGGAGTTCCTTCCATAAGTACGGTTTGTTGAATTGCAGGTTGTTGCAGATTCATGGGAGATCTACTTGAAGTACCTTGAGTACTTGTGGAGCACGTGGAGTGCTTGTGGAGTGCGTGGAGCACTTGTGGTGTGCATGGAGCACGGGAGGTGAACACCAACTCTGTATTTGAGTTGGGTGTTGGGACCTGTGAGAGGGAGAGCTTTGGGGAGAAGAATTACTGTTCACTTGAGGTGTGGGAAACCTCTGTAAGGTGGTGGAGAAGAAGTGGCATCTTCTTTATTGTATTCTTTTCTGTATAAAGTGTTAATACAAGTTGTGTATTGTCTCTCATATCATGTGTTATTCTGAATTCTAGTTACTTGGTGAATCTGGTTAATTTCCGCATATTAAGTTGCTTGGTTTGGTAATCAAATTGTGTGCTTCCAGTTTATTCTCCCAACAAATGATTGGTTGAAATTGAAATGAAAAGGTTAGTCCAAAAATAAAAAAATAAATAAAAGGGATTAAAAACAAATGAAAATGGATTTAATTTGATTTTTTTGTTTAAAATTTTGATTGGTTTCTTGAAAAAAATAAGTTTTTTGGAAAATAAAAAAGGCAACCTACAAAATTAGCCAAAAAAAGATAAAAGAAAACAAAAAAATAGCCTCTAGAATGATTTTACTATTCTACAATCAGATAAAATAGTGAATATATTATCATGTTAGAACCACATAAAATAGAAAGAATAAAATGAAAAAAATACAATTATAGAATGATTTTATTGTTACAAAAACTAATTTTACTATTTATTTAGATGATTTCACTAATGTGCAAAATGATTTCATTATTTTTTAGATGATTTCACTATTTTACCAATCTATTTTACTTAAGAGTAGAATGATTTTGATGTTTTTTAGATGATTTATTTAATGCATGAATTGATTTCACTATTTTCTTAGATGATTTATTTATTTGCTTAGATACTTTCTTTGTTTTGTAGGAATGATTTAAATAGAAAACATAAACTAGAACAAAGAGTATAATTGAAATAGAATGGGGTTAGATAAACAAAAAATACATAGAAATTTTTAAAAGATTGAAAAGATATAAAAGTGTGAGTAAAAATGTCAACAATGGGAAGTTTCAGGAATGTGGGACTTGCGACCTGAAATGACCTCCAGATTTTAAAGAAGCTGTCTCTTTTTTATCTCAAAATTATTGTGGGAAAAAGGATAGAAATTAAATATAAACACTAATGCAGCGAAATAAAATTTTAACTATGGTGATGCACCTAAGTTTAATTCGATCCTTAATACTAAGCACATTGAAGCTATCTTTAGGATTCAAGTACATTAAAGAGCAAACAATGCATGATCAATGTTAAAGATGAAAAAAATAGAATCAAAGGCTCACAACTTAAACAATTTTGCAATAACACAAAAATATCAACAAAGGCATAGAACTCAATCTTCTTATTAATTTTCCAGTCACATAAAAGGCATAGATACATGCACAGTTATACAAACTTTCTAAATCAAGAAAATAGAACAAAGGCAAATGATATTACTGGCCACAACAAGAAAGCCTAAGAAAATTTATTGATAAAAATCTCTTGCAAAAAATTATCTCTCTCTTCTAATGATGATATCTCTGATGATCTGCACCTATATTTATAGCATCAGACTAGCTCTAGATTGCCCACATGTTCCCAACCCAATAGTCTAACTGAGCTCTAAAAAAACTAGAAGTGTTTAATAAAAGATATCTTTTGGATCTCTAATGTTGGCCTCTCTACAAGTTAAAATCCCAATGGCCTAAATAAACTAGAACTTAACTGGAAGTGTTTAACAGAAGATATTTTCTAGATCTAAAATTTTTAGTCTCCCTGAAAGTTCATTAGCTAAATTAGATACACGTGACACTTTTCATAGTGAAATAGGTGAGGACACTTGGCATGCTTTGCTTACTCTACTTGAAAACCATCTCATTATTTAGGAGGCACTAGAACATGACACTTGTTAGCTTCTGTGACACTTATAGAAAACACATGACACTTTCTACGTAACTTATACTCTTTACTGTGTCTTTGTATCAGGAGTGTTCCATCTTCAACATCTATCACAATCTGCTACTCTAAAACTTTATCAACTTATAGAAAATGGGACCCATAACACTTCTTGCTTGATTAGCTTCCAAAGGGGAATGGGGATAGGTGGTACTTTTTGTTGATCTTTAACAAGTGACACGTGGTAACTTTCACTGCTTTTAGCTAATTTTTGAAAGTCCTATAGAAGATGACACATGGCAGTCTCTACAAGACTCTAGCTATATTATAGAAACATTCAGGCCTCATTTTAGGTTCACATGGATGATGACACTTTGTGGCTTCTAATGAGCTTTAAAAACAAAACCCGAGGCCCACCATAGTCTTTTATTCAATAATGAAACAAAATGAAGAAACTGCAGATGTTGACAGTAGTCAATTTCTACTAAGCTTTAGCTAGGGACACATGGCATGTTTCATTAATTTTAGAAAAACATATTTAAACCTTCCATAGTTTCCACTTAGCACCCTCCATGTGGACTGAGAAAAGCTTATCGAAAGAAGCTTTTGAAACTCATAAGAAGCTTGAAATGTGGATACCAACACTTGGTGTGCTCCACTATATTATAATGGGACACATGGCACATTCCGTACAACTTATAGAAATTATAAAATATGTCCCAACTAATGGCACTTGGTAGATTCTACTTGAATTTGATACTTAGACAAAATTTAGGCAAAAATGAAACTCACACCCATGCTCCATATCAAAAACTTCACTGCCTCAAAATCGAAATGCACAGAGACAAAACTTGGAGTGCACAACTGAAACTCAAAATAAAATGTAGAGTATTTTACTCTATAGTTCTTGGTGACCTTGAGGACTTTTGAGCCTGCTCAAAAAAGAATCCACAATCTCCCACATGATTAAATGTGGAAAAAATCACAACTTTAGTAAGGCTATCTGATAAATAGACCACTCGGCATCAGATAATCCCTGCTTATTTTGTAATTCATGGAAGGCTAAATCAAGGTTGATGATGTCCTTGTGTGAAAAAATCTACAAAATACGAACTATAGCCTTCAATTGAAATTCAATCTAGGACATAGGGATCAAGACAGCTTCCACTTTTGGCACTGATGAATCATCTATTAAACCCTAGAAAATTGATTGATCATTTTTCCTAGATAACAACAAAGGTTTAATCTCATCAACCATCAACACAATGTTACTATTAGGAAAAGGGGAGGGAAGACCCAATTGCACTAGATCTTCAATATGTTGCTTCATGTCTTTGATTCCCTTTTTCACCACATCTAGAATCTCTTTGCAATTAATTGCTATGGAATTGCAATTGAGAACTTTGTTCACCCTTTTTGCAGTAATCATTCTGTCACTAATCCCTGCTATTGATAATGTTCCATCAGTTATGTCGTATAGCTTTTATAGCAGCATTTGAGAATCAAACACTCTTAAAGAGATAATGGATAGAGTGGCTTCAATTGAAGTCTCCACCTTTTTGCACAATTTTTATGCATTTAGCAAAAAGGTTAGAGAGGGTCTGAGCTGAGTAATCTCCTCAAAGATTCTTTTCCATATAGATACATATAGCTCCTTGACTAGATTCAAAATTCTTGCATTCTTTGGCCTATTAGCCAACTCAAGTGTCAATTGTTCTATTATTTGTTGCTCAGCTTGAAGTTGGGCCTGTATGGCAGTGGTATTATTCTACTCATTTAGCAGCTTCTATTGGAATTGAGTGACCTATTGTAGGTTTTCCTCACATTTTTCCTATAATGTTGCCTTTTCCTACCTTAGGGTTGTCACTACAGCTTTCTCCTATGTCAGCTCTTCTTTCAAAGAATCATTTTGGGCCTAAATAGCCTGGTGAGTCTAAAAAGAAATAGTATCTTACAACTATTTATTGAGTCTCTCTATTTCATTATTCTTGGTTTTGATTTATGTAGTTAGACCACTAAAGTTTGATTTCTCTTGAGCTAAATTAGCCTCCATCTTCTGTAGCTTCTTTGATAATTTCAAATAATCAGTAGCTACAGTATAAGTGGATTCATTTAGTAGTTCAACTCTGTCTTGTGGTCTAAAAAGTGACATATCCATAGCCACTGCATTCATTGTATAATCTTCAAGCTACATCTACTCATTTGGCTTGACCACATTCGGTGACAAATGGGTCACAGTTAGTTGTTGCTAGATTGGGTCAAATAGTGACCTCATATGTGGTATAGCCAGAGCTTTATTATCTTTCATCCACTTTTTCTCCATCTGGGCTTCCCTAGCCTTCTTAGTAGTATATGCTTGTGTTTGAAATGTAAAGGGAGAGGAAATATGCCCACCTGCAAAAGGATAACCCTGTGGCAAGCCATAGGGAATAGCCAAATGTTGGCTAAGGGGAATTTGGGAAGGTATTCTCTTTGGAACAGAGGGGAAAAAGGGAGGTAATGATGTGACTTGTGATGATATGTATTGAGTAGCTATAAGTGGGGCAGATTGGGAAATTGGCACAACAGAGGTGGTAGGGGATATTATTTAGCTAGTTGGGATTGTCACCCCTATAAAAGAAGAAAGAGACTGAGAAGAAGAAGGAGAAACAACACATACCTGAGGAGTAATAGATGTACTCAGTGTTTAATGATGTGAGGGTTCTACCTCCTCTGAATCAGTCTACAATTTTAGCCTCTTATGTTGCCTTGGTCTTTCTTCTTTTTGTTGTGCTTCTTTCCCTTTAATGTTTACCACTACTGCTAGTGGTGATTTTACAAAAATGGGAACCCTAAAGGAAGACACTGATGGAGAAGCTCTGGGTGGTGAGGATACCACACTCTTTTGTTTTTTAATGGCACTGAGAGATTAGGGCTAGACAAATACAATGACTATAGATGAGGTTTGTCCTAGGGCCTATACTGTATGAGTGGATTCTGCTCTAGCTTCTGACTCTCCACCCTATGTCTATAGTTTACTTATATCAAGGCTAGAGATAAGAGATAGATGACATTCATCCTAGATTTCCTCCCATTTCTCATCTAAATCTACATTTCCAAAAGAGTGAGTTGTCTCACAAATCTCCTACCTATACTTCCAATAGGCTTCTATTTTCTCAATTTTCCAGTCTTTGTTCTTCAATGCCCTTCTTAAACCAGAAGTCATTCTAATTTTAGGATCAAAATCCTTTTGCTTAACATAAAAAGTCTCCCATGGCTTAGCCTTTTGAAGGGGCAAATCCATCAATTCTACATACAAATTAGGAATATCTTCTTTAGGATTTCTTCTATTTTCCCAAAAGGGATGGCCCTCATGCACAATTCTAGTAGCGATCTTGTTATTCTTGACTCATGAAGTTATGAAACTACTTGGGTCATATCCGCATTTATCTTCAATAAAAAATAAACCTAGGAAATCCAACTTCCTTAGCAACAAGTGCTCAACATCTCTAACCTCTAGGGCCATGTTGTTCTTTACCCATGGAATATCATACATTTTCTTCTTCTTCTTCTTCTTCCTAGTGGGATAGTCATTATCAACCATAAACACTAGCTAGGTGACCTCTAAGAATGCTAACTTAGGGGTCAAAATCTTAGGTAGCAACACTGGTTCTCCATTAAAACCATGGACCCTAATGATAGTATGATGGGATCCAAAAAAGTAATTACAAGGAATAGTGCAATTTGTCATGAGGCCTCTGACACTTAGAGTTAATCTATTTTCAACAGGCTATGGGCTTAGGTGACAAAAAGTAGTGGCAAAAAAAAGTTCCAAAAATTCATATGGGTTAGATGCTTTAGACAAGATATGTGTCCATGCAGACACAAGAATGGTCCTATTATGATTGAAAATTGGGTCATACATATTCAGATGCATGTATTGTGAAAATATGCTAGAGTTTTGATACAACATGAGGTGAAACAAATAAGAAGAATACCTGAAAACCTCTTTAGATTTGAAATGGGTGAGTTGGTCAACCATTAAATAGGCAATCTATTTAGAGAAATCTAGCTGATACTCCTGAGTCTTGTCTATAGTTTTTAATCTGAAGAGAATGGCCATCTATTTTTCATAGATAGTTATATCCTCTTTCATTCCAAAAATGAATGCCATCATAGATAGTGCCTCTTGATTGGCTTGTGCATATTGCACTCTTCTTATTGGTAGTACTGGCATAGTGGTATCATCATCCCCTAATAGAAATTTTGATTTCAAAAACCTCAATTGATTATTGACATTTGCCCACATTTTTTGCATTTTGGCAATGGTGGGAAACATGGCTATCTTGTCATGGTATAGGGCCAACATGTCCCTGATGGCCTTTGGTGTAATTTTCACCATGAATTGACCCTATTGTATGGTATTTGAGGGTGCATGAAACAATTTAGTGCATATTTCAACCAAGTCAGGGCATAGATGTATACTTGGGACAATGAATTGTGCCAGTTAGGAAGTCCATATCCTCATTGTGAATGTTTCATATTGTCTAGTCTTGGCCCTCTGGATACATCTTTGGTGTGCCCCTTCTCATAGAGCTTTGCCAGACTTTTGAAGGGTTGGGTCCATGATTCCATCTGTAAAATCCTTCACCTTTTTTGGGTCATTTTCATAACCAACTTTGGGGACTCTAATCCGTGGATAGGTCTTTATGGGTTGTGCAGGGGCCGAAGCATATGATTTGTTTGCAAGAAGTTTATCAATGGATTCCTAAATCCTAGACCCCTATTTTGAAGACTGTGCCTCCTCCATATCTATATCTATACTTGGATTAAGTGAACTTATGTAATAGGTATGGAGCTTTGCAATAAAGAAGCTGCTTTCACTAAGCAGGTTTTGCTATGAATTGAAAATGCAGGTAATAGGGATTTTCTAGTAGATGTAGGAATGTTTGAGACACTTGTTAAGCCTTAACTCTTCTTATTAGGGTATTTAATGACCCATCAAGTCTCAAAAATGGCATTAAAATTGGATAACCGTTAGTAAATCTTATTGAATCTGCGTGGGACAACGAGTCAGACACATCATAGAAAGTTGCTACGTAAGGGTACCTTGAGGAATGTTGGAATTTGAGAGAGATTTAATAAATGCTAGAGTTTCAAATTTTTGAAAAAAGTCTTTGAGCCGCATCCATGTGTTTAAATAACACTTATTTAAAAGAAAGAGTGGGAAAGAAAAATGGGAAAACAAAGCAAGGAAAGGGAAATTATCTAACTATAATACATTAGAGATACAACTTAACTAAAATGTTTCAGGTAGATCCCATTCATAGGAATCTCTTCAAGTTCACTCTCTAGGGTTAAACTATAATCCAATCTGTGCCATCCTATCTACTTTATAATTTTGGGTTTTAGGAACTACTTCAATATTGAAAGCTTAAAAATCATCTATTAAGTCCCAAATTCTATGTCTATAGGATCTCATCCTTACATTTTTGGCTATTGTCTTTTCTCTGATTTATTTCACCACTGATTTTGAATCTCCTTTTACTATCAGATTCTTTACCCCCTTTTTCTTGGCTAACATAAGCCCATGTACTAAGGATTCATATTTAGCATCATTATTAGTACAGGCAAATTGGAAATGGTAACTCTTAAAATTTTATCACCATTTGGAGCAACAAGATAAATTCTTGCTCCAACACCATTTTTACTTCCAGCCCCATCAAAATTTAAGGTCCAAATTTTTGAGTCCTTTTCAAATTCTTGAGTCTTTGGCATTTCTTCCCTTAAAACATTTGGGATTTCATGATCTTCATCAAATATGACATAAGTGCCCTGACCAGTGGAGTCATAATTTCCATATGGGTCACTTTGCATCATAGTTAACAATTGGTTATTTTCCTCCTCTTGGTCATGTTCAGTCCAGTCACCTAACTCTTCAACAAAGACCCTTTCTTCTTTATTCAGCATAGTATGAGCTGCCTCTAATTTTGGGGTTGGTTCATTGGTGATGTGATCTTTAGATAGTCTCTCAAATAATATTTTCATTTTTGAACCATATTTGGTTCTTAGGATGAGGTGAGACCAATCAAGTGACATATATCCTCCTATCTTGGCTATGAAATCTCTGGATAAACATAGGCCAAATATAGGGGGTATATATATGACTACCACATCTTGATTGACAATTATATTAGGGTAAGTATATAATTGCAATGGGAGTTATTTAATTTTACCTATTATTTGCACCGATTTGCCATCCAACTACATAACTCCTATAGTAAGTGGCTCATACTTTATTTTTAAAGCATCTAATATTTGCTTAGGCATTACTATAGTACAGGCCCTTGAGTCTATCATTTCATTATGCAACAATTTCTTTCCAACTATCAAAGTCAAATAGAAGGGCTCTGGTTTGGATTTGATTACCTCTAGTGCATTATTCAAAAGGGTTGTTGTCTATAGAGGAACTGTACCTTTGAGCTTTTTTTATCAGTAGGTCCTTCTTTGGTACTAGTATGTTTAGGCACTGCTTGGCCCTATAGAGCTTCTTGTAACAGTGTCTTTTGCTTAGGAATAGCTAATATGTCCCATATTGACACATGTGTTGGGGTCCTCTTCAACTAATCCACCACATTCATCGATCTTAATGTTTGGGTTCTTAGATAATAAGGGTACCTTGCTTTTTCTTGAACTTGTCTAGAAATTACTTGATTTTGCACTGGCTGAGGTATTTCTTGTCTAGCAGTTGTGTTTTGATGACCTTGAAATGGGGGATTCCCCATAACTTCATTATTTGTGACTTCAGGATATTCCATCATCCTTTTCTTGGATCTGGTGTAGTAATCTGATTGTACCACTGGCTTTTTGGAAGTAGAAGCTTCATTTAAGAATAGTGACTCTTCATCTTCAACCCATGAAAATAAAGCATGATCAAGGGTTATTTCTTCTTGTTGTTGTAAGGACATCACTTGCATTTGAGCCATCAGAACTAAATTTTTCAAACTAGAGGATTGGTAGGGTTGAGTGTCAAAAGTATTTGTAAATTGTCCATCCATTCTTCTTTGCTCTACTATCTTTTGCTGTACATTACCCATAAGACAATATCTGGGCATATGAGCATTATTACAAGGGAAACACTAGGCATTGGTGCCATCTACATAGTTATTTTACCCTTGAACAATCTCCCTATTTAAATTAGGGGGAACAATCTATGAGGGTGTAGAGACTACAACTAATTGGTTCGATGGCTGAGGGTTAGTTTCCCTTTGAGAACCTTGATACTGATTTGGCTGTGGTGGAAATCTATTTCCTTGGTAGCCTTGATATTGGGGTTTAGGATAAGTATTATGCTATCTTTTTAGGTTAATTATCTCATTATAAAATGTCCTTAAGATGTTCTTGATATCATCCATCTCAGATGACTGGACAAGGACAAGTTCTTTAGTAGGTTGTTGAGGAAATGTATACATAGACATAGGTGGGGCTATGGAATTAGGGGTTTTTTGAGGCAAAGGTAAGGTAATCTCTAGAAACATGGGCATGGGAGGCCTTGGGGGCAACTTTTCAGCATCTATTAAGTTATTTTCAGCTCTGACTACATAGTCATAGGCTTCTGGCAGAGTCAGACCTCCAAGTGACTGAATCATTACTGATATATCTAAATTTAAGGCTTTAAGGTAAAATACTATAGCCATACCTAGTAATGGTCTTACTATAACAGGAATTCTTTACCAAGTGTTTTGAAGTCTTGAATTGAAATCAATCATTACTTCTTGTGGTGCCCTTTTGATAGTAATCAATTGTTGCAACAAAGAAGATTTACCACCCTTTTCTTCAAATCTTTCAAAGAAAAGATCTCCAAGCTGATCCCATGTAGATATTATATTTGGGGTCAAAGATCTATACCATTCCAGAGCCTTCCCTTTAAAAGAAGCTGCTAACAATCTTATAGCCACATTTTGCTATGTGATTACATGTATTTCACAAACATCATACACATCCTGTAGATGTTCCTTAGGTGTTTTGAAATCTTGCCCACTAAATTTGGGTAGAGCTTTCAGGGAATTTAGTAGAATAGGATCCCAAGTGGCTGGTGGTACTGGGAGAATCAGAGGACTGCTAGTGTTTTAACTTTCATAATTCCTTAGGGATATAGGTGATCCCATGTTTACTATTGGTGATACTATAAACTGATTGACCCTTCTTCTTGAATTAGTTATCAATGGTGGTAAAAGAATACCTAGGTTCATAACAGATTGAGCTCTTGTTACTGGTCCATAACTCTGACTCCTTGTAGCTCTTTGGTTCATACAGTCTTGAAAGAAACTTCAAGATGGTCCCACTAGGCATGCTACAAATTGTTGATGCTTAGAATTGTGCTATTTCCAACACCAATAATGGGAAGTTTCAGGAATGTGGGACTTGCGACCTGAAATGACCTCTAGATTTCAAAGAAGCTGGCTCTTCTTTATCTCAAAAGTATTGTGGGAAAAAGGATAGAAATTAAATAGAAACACTAATGCAATGAAATAAAATTTTAACTATGGTGATGCACTTGAGTTTAATTTGATCCTTAATACTAGGCATAATGAAGCTATCTTTAGGATTCAATTACATTAAAGAGCAAACAATTTATGATCAATGTAAAAGATGAAAATAAATAGAATCAAAGGCTCACAATTTAGATGATTTTTCAATAACATAGAAAATACCAACAAAGGCATAGAACTCAATCTTCTTATTAATTTTCCAATCACATAAAAGGCACAAATACATGGAAAGTTATACAAACTTTATAAATCAAGAAAATAGAAAAAAGGCAAATGATATTGCTAACCACAACAAGAAAGTATAAGGAAACTTCTTGATAATAATCTTTTGAAAGTCCTATGGAAGATAACACATGGCAGTCTCTACGGGGCTCTAGCTATACTATAGAAACATTCAGGCCTCATTTTAGGTTCACATGGATGATGACACTTGGAAGCTTCCACTGAGCTTTAGAAACAAAACCTAGGGCCCACCATAGTCTTTTACTCAACAATGAAATAAAATGAAGAAACTGTGGATGTTGATACTTGGTAGCTTCTGCTGAGCTTTACCTAGGGACATGTGGCATGTTATGCTACTTTTATAAAAACATATTTAAACCTTCCATAGTTGCCACTTAGCTCCCTCTATGTGCACTGAGAAAAGGTTATCGAAAGAAGCTTTTGAAACTCATAAGAAGCTTGAAATGTGGATGCTAACACTTGGTGCGCTCCACTAGATTATAACACGTGGCACATTTGGTGCAACTTATAGAAATTATTAAATGTGTCCCGGCTGATGACACTTGGTAGCTTCCGCTTGACTTTGATACTTAGACAAAATTTAGGCAAAAATGAAACTTGCACCCATGCTCTATGTCAAAAACTTCACTACCTCAAAAATGAAACCCGCATGGACAAACCTTAGAGTGCACAACTGAAACTCAAAATAAAATTTAGAGTATTTTACTCTACAAATAAATTCACTTTTTGATCAAATAAACTCATTGTTATGCAAAATGAATTTATTATTTTGCATGTTAATAGATAATAAGCTCATAAACTCAAAAAATAACATGTAACAACTAATAGAAAACTCCAAGGAAAATATTAAATGTATGTGCACAAGAAAATAAATAAAAATAATCTAAAATAACTTCTTAAATGCACCTATGATGTGAAAGATTAGGGAAAGGTCCCACTTGTCATGCCAAAATGTATAGTGTGAAATTTAGGATATAACTAAGATGATAAAATTCAATGTAACTCTTCATAAACTAAACTAACTTATATGATAGATCAATAACAATAAAATAAATCTAACTATATTACATACTTAAAAAACATAAAATTATCCTAAACTAAACTAACATCTAGGATAGAGAAACAACAATAAAATAAGGCTAACTATATGACATGCTTAAAAAATGTAAAATGCATGTTAGTCACCTTATCCATTATGTGATCAATGGTAGATTTACTCTTTCTTACTTGATGTGGGTACTCAAATCTTATCTAACAAAAGTAATTGGGTAACATGTGATTTCAAAGGGATTTGATCTCAATCTATTCACATGGATTATTCAATAGAGTTTTGATATCTTGAAGGTGGATGATTTGAGTGAAGGTTTGATGTAAATTTATAAGCTTAGAGGTGGTGAAATGAATCGTTGAGAATAATATAAATTTATTGAATTATTTAAATAATCAATGATTTAATTCAAGTCTTCATCCCAATGGATGATGACTAATTCTCATGTGTTGAGAAGAAGGGGGATAGTTTGTAGTTGAGTGACTTAGCATGAACGGGTCAAGATATTTGAAAATTCAAGGTATGAATCACAAGTTAGTTGAAATTTTATAAAATTTCTCATAATATGGTTAAGGAATTTGAGGAAGGTGGTTGGATGAGTCAATATTTGGTTAAGATAAATGTGGAGGATGACTGGATGAGGTGGAAAATCTACATTTTAATTAGTTTTGGAGGAAAATAGGTGTGTGTGATTTAATTAATTATAAATTAATAAATTGTTTAAAATTTATATGGAAATGGTGTTAATATGACTTCAAATTGGGTATGGTGAAGGATTAGCATGTCAAGGTTAATTTTGACACTAAATGGTGAAGTTAAGGTGCTTACAATATGTGTATGAAAAATAATATTATATCTATCAAAAATGTGATAAATAACATATAAAAGTAATTTAATCTATAAAATCATGTCACTCTTAGGTTTTAATGTTTTATTTTTGGAATATTTGAATGTTTTTGTCTTTTTTATTTTAGTTTATTTGAATATGTGCAAAGGTGCTCACAAATTTTCCCATCAATGGGGTAGTCATGAGAGATACCTAAATCATATGGTGTAATGGATATATTTCATGAGAAAAATGTAATAATTTTAGGTTTATCAATTTTTTAAAAGGAAACATGTGTTACAATATAAACATCATCATTACTGCTTATAGATTCTTATGTACAATAAATAGATCTAGAAAACCTAGGACCTTGTGGAACATATTTTATAATAGGTGAGTGCATACGTATTTTTTATTTTTATGAAACATGCTAAACTATCTATGGGATGAACTTGGTATGTGATATATAATATAAAGGACTATGGGAATATGGAATAGATCTTTAATGTGGTAAATATCATAAAATTAGTTGTCTAGGAGGTTTAACTACTCTTCTCTAGAATAAATGTATAGATATATCCTAGGTGGGTGTAATAACTACCTAAAAATAATGTAACTATATAGGATTAAAAAACTAATTTAGTGATAGTGGATGTGGAGGAGAGATAACACTGATTGAAGAGGGTACTCCTATAAAATTCTTGAAACTATAACAACCTTGTTATAGTGTATATACTTGACACATAGATGTAATGTGGAAGGTAAGTCACATATCTTATGAATCTAAGGGAATATAAATAACATGTCAAATACCTCATCACTCATTATGATTAGCAATGAAGTAGCCAATATGTCAGGGCCTACCTAAAGAGGTGGTAAAATATGTCTGAGGGTGTCTTGTATGTTTATTAAACCCTTTGACCTTTCTTGTAGTATCTTGTATATTCTTTTGTGTGTATCCAATAGAGTTGGTAAGTGTAATTTTTAAACATTTTAACTTAAACCATTATCAACCATATCATTGTATATAGGGTACTTATTGATGTGATCTCCATGAATAGTATATAGAAATCTAAGACATCATCGACACTATCATTATCATCGAATGTAATATTAGGTCATTATGATAATATACCAATAAGTGTGGAAATAATCATGTCAATTTGATGGTGATATTTCTTAGGAGGAGGATATAAATGGTATGTTGTACTTCATAAGTATCCTTAATTTATATTTCCTCATGCTTTATAAATGGGTCATTAAATATTTTCAACTCATAGTTAACCACTTGTTTGTAGTCTAGCATACTCTATGAGTATGCCAATATCAATAGTGTTGCAATTGATAATATATTATATCTTGTGCCTTAAATTGAAGCATATATTTTTAGAATGTTCTAAATATTGATGATAATCATAATAAGCATTTTTGATCATATCTACTAGGTATAAGTTTTCTTGTATTGACCACTAATAGTGGAAGAAGAAATAAAATATTGAACTCAAGTAACATATTTAATAATTTTTGAAGAGGTTGAGGTAAGTGTGAAAAATTCCTCTTCTATGGAGTGGGTAAAAGAATCCTATTTATAGGTTGTGATATTATGTTAACTATAATATTGGCCTTGGTATATTTCCCACTTAATTTCCCTTTATAATTTGGATTTCTTTGAAACTTGGAATTTTAAGCAGTAATAGTAGTAGGAGAATAATTAAACTTATTAAGTGAAATGAGCTTGACTTCATGGTCTCTCACTATATGGAATAACTCATCAAAAAGACATGAAATTTTTGAATAATATAAAATATTGAAGAGGTTAAAGCAATATTTTCTTGAAGATATCATGTAACTCATTGTATACCATAAGATTGGTCATTTTATCTAGCATGGTCTTATATCAAAGTACATACTCATTTATTGGTTCATTGGACCCTTTCTTGAGTTTATCAATTTACAAATAAGTTATTTTCTCACCAATGTTGATAAAAAAGTGTGTTATAAATTTATTGTTTAGATGAAGGATAACACTAAATAACTAAGGTAGAAGGTCATAGAACCACCTCAAAGCATCATCTATCCATAAATGGTTATTTGTTGCATAATCAAATAATGATGCATGGAAATATCAAATGTATTATTTAGGATCATATTTTTTTGTCATATAATGGGGTATTAGGAGATAAAAACCCTAAAGGTAGGGGATATGTTGTTATCTCAAGAGCTAATGGATTATGGAGAAAATAATGAAAATATGATGAATTAATAGTGAAAGATGTACCTTTATCTAATCAAAACACATTATCTTTTAGATCTAGAAGAGTCTACTTAAGGGAATATGTACTATGTGAGGCATATGGTATAATATGCATGGTCATCAAAATATTGGAATAACTATACTTTATAGGCATAATCATGTAAATAAGTGAGAGGGATTGTGTTACCCCCACACCTTGGGTTGATATCACATGTGTAACAGTTGGTGTAATAATAACATCAACATTAGAGTTTGATTAATATCATAGAAAAAGGTAATACTATTACCCAAATGTATTATATTAAAATAGAATATTTTATTTTTCTTTAGCCACATAAAACATTAAATTATGCATTTGTCTATTTTGGTTAATAAATTGGGTTAATTTTCTTTCATCTTCATCATTAGATGTATCCATATGAGGGTGGTTGTAGATAACATCAACTTAAGCATATCTAGTCTCAATTTTCACAATAATTTCATTAAGGGGATATGTGTTAAAGGAAGATAATGATAGTTAATTATTCATTTTAGCCTTGTTGTACAAATATTTGATTTGATTCAAATTATGCATATCCAAGTAAAATAAAATAAAATGAATGCACATATGAATTGAGTAAACCAATATAAAAATGTGCATTAATTAAATAAATACCTAATTTTTAATATGAGGAAGAATAAAAAATCAAGTCTAAAAATAAAACCCTAAGATAAAAATATGAAAACTCTAGAATGGAGTGAAACCCTAAGGGAAACCTAGGGTTTGGAACTATTCAAATAATATATGGGTTCACTAATATGTCTACCCTATTTTTGGATTTAGTGTGAATAAAACTAGGATAAAACTAGTATAATTAATTTAGATTATAATATATGGCAATAAAAAATTATTTGAATGTAATTGATTGAGATAAATTGATAATTAAATTTAACTTTTATGGAAATTACAACATAGGGTAAGATACTTAGCTTTAAGATTTGAAAAATAGATTATGATTATGTTTTGATAATGGAAATAAATTAGAAGTAGGACCAAGATTCATCCAAATCTATAAATACCTATCTATTTGTATAGGGTTGGTACTATTAGTCCTGAGGATGAGCATCAAAATTAATAGTTTTTGTTGATGTTATGTCTTGGTTAAGTTTGTCTCTCTATGAACATAGAGTGTGGTACACATTTTTGATATGTTTATGTTTGTCTGATCTAGACCCTCAACTTCATGTTTAGTTCCAAAAATCATAATTATTCTCCTTGAAACCTTGGGTCCAATTGTGAAGGATGAAAACCTATAAAAAGTGGTGAAGTGTGATTTGGTTTAAATTGACCCCAATCATCCCCATTGATGATTGAACACTACCTACATATCTAATACTCTGAAGAAGAAATCCAAGCCACACCTAGTTATTCACTTTATTTTGAATGTGAAATTGTGATATCTTGATTTATGCATGCATCTATAAATATGTATTTGATATGTAAAATGCTTTCTCTTGACTTATATTGAAGTTTTTTAGACTTGGATGATGACTGATCTTATTACTTGATTTTAAAAAATTGAGGAAAATGTATAGTAGTGTATTAATGCTTGATAGATAAGCATCGACTGTAACTTCCCACAACACTAACACACTAGGTGAATGGATAAATTATGGGAATCATTTAATTTTATAAACTATCCATTATTAGGAAAAAGGTGGTAATACCAACCTTAGGACAATAACATATGATACTATCTAAATGTGATGTTATTATCTAGGAGACAAGAATGAAAGTGTGATGATATGGAATTTTAAGAATAGGATATTTATTTGATTTAATAAAGAATAAAGTGTTTATATAGGTGATTGATAAAAAATTAGAATGGATTAAGATATTAACTAGCATGTAGGTGTGTGAGTCAAACAAGTGAGAATTGCTTAGAGATGTATAAGTCATGCATCATAAGTGTATGTTAATATTAAAATTTCCAAGTATCAAATACCAAATTTTAGTTTATAAAAATTTCTCCCTTTTATTATAATATTAAAATATAATGAAAATTCTATAGTAAATGGATAAAGATATAATTGAGTGTGTAAAACACACTTTATCTTAGGGAGAAGGCTAAAAATGTGAAAACTACTCCAATAAAAACCTAAAAAAAATTGTAGTAGTCAAACTCCATATAATGAAACTTGAAATTTGAATTATACTTGAAAATTTCAAGATGAAATAGCATAGATGGAGCATACTTGTATGTAAGTAACCCATATTTACCTATAACTTGTTAGAGATGATTCTTCCTAGTTGAAGAATTTATTAATTATGCTTCTTTGTTGAAGTAAATGAGTAAATTAGATAAATTGAGGGTGATCACACCTAGTTTGAAAATTAAGGCAATGGATGTGTATTGGAATATATATGCCCCAAATAATATGTAACTAGTATAACATTAATCTTTTAACCCTAATATGATAAAGTGAGAACCATAAAATGGGTTTCTATGGGAAATGCTATAGCTAGGAACATTGCTAAACCTTAATGTATATTGCTTCAAAATCATGAATAAATCATTGTAGATGAAATTATAGATTAAAATTTTCTCCACAATTTAAAATAATATAAAATTACAAATTTCTAAATGTGCATGAACCAATATCATTCCCCACTAGAGTAGTGCTATTGAAATCTATAAAATGTTCATAAACTAGCATCATGCCCTATTGAGATATGAAATACTATATATGTGTGTATGAACTAACATCATGCCTAATTGAATATATCTTATAAAATGGAACACATGTTCCCTACACATGTCCCCAAACATATATGAATTTGTATCAATTTGAAATATGTCTCTCACATAGTGTAAAATAGAGTACAAATTCCCATAATTTGTTTTTGAACAATGTAAATAATTATCCAATCTGATATTTGAATCATATTTTAACTCTATAATATATATATATATATATATATATATATATATATATATATATATATATATATATATATATATATATATATATAATGTCAAAAAATAATCATTTATGCTTTAGTATCTATGAAAAAACCCACTAATATGTATCCTTTTGAGGTTAAGGAAGAATATTTAAAGTCACTCATCTCAAAAAAAAAGTGAACTATATACAATCTTGTATAAATATAATTGCATGTAGAGTCATGTCAAAATGTGTGGAATGTGTTATCATAACACTGTATATAGAATCAAGGCATGTATGTAGCTTATGTAATGAAAGGGAATATAAATTTTATGTATATATAAATGTATTTATGAATCACACAATAGTAATTATCACTGAATAAAACTACATAGTAAGGAAGTGAATGATGCAAATCATGGCAAAATAAATAAAGAAGATATATGTGATATAAAAGATGACACTTTAAAATATAACAATTTCACAAGCTCAATAATCTCAACTTGAAATGTACACAATAACATATAATGTCACACATAAGGACTATTGTCCACATACAAAGCACATGAATATGCCACTAATAATGAAGGCTAAGAATCCAAAAGCAAGGGACATGAATGTTGAAAAAAATAAGTATAAGGAGTTATAAAAAAGGGTCATCAACAACCCAAAAAACAAGAGTAAGAATCCTAAAACATAAATAAAGGGACACATAAAATAGACAAGAATATATATGCTATCATGTAAAAATAACAAAATTAATGAATCATAGAACAAGTGAAAACAAGTATACACTATCCACATATGTTAGTATCATAGCATATTAAATAAAATATCTATGTAGAACTTTGTAAGAAATGAGTAATTATCAAGGCATGTGTAAGCACTTTATGTACCTCAACATGGTAAATAGGTTATAAAAATATAACATGTGATAATGTAACCTATGGAAGTAAATTCTACTAGCATTGGCATGACCCTTGGGCATAGGAAAGGTCCAATGCCTACATTTCCATGTATGATCTATGTGTCTTGGATCACACTCATATACCTTTTTGTATTGATATGTGTATGTAAAATAATGTGCCATATATATAACATGTGATTAAAAAAATGTAAATTATGTAATCTAGAAAGTCATGTCATTCTCAAGTCTTTATTTTTTATTTGTTGAATATTTGAATGTTTTTGTATTTTATTATTATTTTTAAAATATTTTTGTATATATTTAAATTTGTGCAAAGGTGATAACCAGTTATACGATCAATTAGATAGTAATGGTAGGTACGTATATCATATGGTTCAATGTTTAACTTTCATGAGTGAAAAGGTAATGTATAGGTGTATTGAAATGAAATTTTATCACATGTTACAATATAATCATCATCATCACTAGTCATATAATCCTATGTATGATAAATATATCTATAAATCCTAAGACTCTATGGAGCCCATTGTTTTATTTAGAGTGCATAGTTGTCTATGTTCTTTGTGAAACATGATGAAATGTATGTGGGACTAACTTAGTACATGTTATATTAGATAAAGTCCTTAGGGAATCTTTATTATCTCTAATGTGTTAACTATCATGAAACTAGTTCTAAAGATAATCAGCTTATTTCCTATATAATAAATGTACACACACACACACACACACACACACACACACACAAAGAGGGTGAAATAACTTCTTTTGAATAATTTTTTTATGTAGGAGAAATAATTTACTACAATGGTGGTAGGGGAGGAGGAAGAGATATGATTTAATGAAGATGGTAATCATATCAAATGCCTAGATATATACCTGCCCTATTTTAGTGTTGATACTTGATACACTAATGTACTTTAAAAAGTATTAGATAGAGATTATAAATCTAAGGGTGTTACAATAACATGTCAAGTAAACCATTACTTAGTATGATTATGAATGAAGTAGCCACTATAGTAGGGATTAATTGAAGAGGTATCAAAATACATATGAGGGTGTCATGTGGGTGTCCATCAAACCTTTGACCACTCTTGTATTATCTTGTGTATATTTTAATGTGTATTTAAGAGAGTTGAGAAGTGCCATAGTAAAAATAACATTGTGTATAAGGTGTTGATTGATGTGAGATCATATCAATAATGATTATAAATCTTAGTCATTATCAATATCACTATTTACAAATGTAATCATAGGTCACTATGGTAATTTCATCTTAAGTGTGTTAATAATCATATAAATTAGATGATGATATGTGTCAAGAGGAGGATATGAATGATACATATGGTGTAATTCATAAGTCTCTTTAGTTTATAATTCCTTATTATTTAAAAATGGGTCATTAAATATTTTATACTTTTAGTACCCATTTGTTTATGGTATAAAATCCTCTATAGGTGTGTGTAATTCAGATGATGTCATTGGTAAGATCTTGTATCTTGTGTCTTGACTTGAAGCATTTATTTGTAAAATGTCTAGGACATTTGTGATAATAATAATAAGCATTGTGATAATATTTGTGAATAAATATTACATAGAGGGGAGGTTAGTCTTGTGTTAGTCCAATAAAACAAATAAAAATAACAAACTAAAATTTTAAAACCTATAGCTTAGACACTAGGGAGAGAATATTTAACAAGCACGCATATGAAAACATAACTAAAACATAAAATAAAATACTCTTTTACCTTCCTTGGAGATCCAAATGGCTTTTTGAAGTGGCTTACTTAGTTTTTGTATTGATATTTCTTTGAAAATGAAGCTTTATTTACTCCTCTCCTTGGCACCTTGGCTTGTCTTCTTGGCTTATGAATTTGGCATGGTAACATTACTTTCAATGTTTATTTGTATATATTTGAGCATTATAACATTACACCAAGATAAATTTAAATATATTTAGTCACAATAAATTTACACCAAAAGATATTAAACATCAATAGGTAAGGCCTTGTGTTTATAGCCTCAAAGTTAACTTTCACCCAAGGTGAGTTAAGGTTGAGCTTAAACATGGAATGGGTTCAAACTAAACCCAAGTTAGTTGAGGATAAATCTAGTTTATTTACAAATTTATCATGTGAACATGATTTTAAATTACTAGGCATGGCTCTCAAATTAAATATTTTGAGATATTTTAGAAGAGCTTGACAAGTCATAATGGTAATGATGAAAAGGCTTGATATTTTGAATTTTTGAATTTCCATTTTTAGATATTCAGTAATTAAAAATATATAATTAAACTAAGAATTTAATATTGTTTAATTAGATCATTCATTTTGACTAGCATTTTAGCTATTTAATATTTGATCAAGTGCCCCATTTAATGAGTCCATAGGCCAAATTCACAGTTGTTATGTCCCAAGGTGATTGGAGATGAATCCATGAGAGGTTATTATTGTGTATAAGATAGTATCCCAAATAGGGATGCCTCAATATAATAGTAATCTTTGATGAATTATGCATAGATGAAATTGGGATGTTCAATGATTTTTAGGCTTAATTTACAATGTTTGGTAGAAATTAGTCTGAAGTCTAGTTGGAGCCAGTTTTGGCCAAAATTGGGTGTCTATAGTTTGACCCTATTTAGGAAGGTAGTTCAAGCTATAGGCACAATAAAATCTTCTCAAATAATGAAAAGGTCATATATACCTAATACCCCAAATAATGATGAATAAGCCCTAGATGCCCCTTTGAGGGAGCAACCAAAAAATAAGGTCGGTGATTGGTCCCTTAAAAGAAAGAAAATGTTGGGACCAAAAGGTAAAATGGGGTGGAAAAGACTGAGTTTCCCATAGGTGGTTATAATTAGTGGCACAATGAGCTACCCCAGTTGGGTAGATAAAAAGGATGTTTTGCCCAAAGGAGGTTATAATCATTAGCCTAACATGGTAAAAATATAATGATTTACCTGCATGTGGTTATAATCATTAACCAAAGGATAATGGTAATAAGATAATGATTTTACCAAAGGAGGTTATAATAATTGACATAGGATGGTAAAAATATAATGATTTTCCCAAAGGCAGTTATAATTGTTGATAGGATGAAAATAATGATTTTCCCAAATGTAGTTATAATCATTGGCAAAATGAAAACTTGCCCCAATTGGGTGGATAAAATAATGATTTTCCCAAAGGTAGGTAAATAAAAACATAGTGATTTTCTCAAAGGTGGTTATAATCATTATCATAATAATGTGGATAAAAATGTAATGATTTTCATAAAGGTGGTTATAATTATTGGTAATGTGGGTGGGATAATATGGAAAATTGGATAATGGGATTATGAACTAAATTTATACTCATATAGTAATAGAAATCTAGTATATAAAAGAAAGATGAATTTGGGTAATCTTGTTAGTATGGAGATGCATGTCCTAACTAATAAGGATTAAAATTCTTTCATGATTTAATTAATCTGTATGTGGGGAATGATTTAGATAGATCAATAATTTTATAGGTGACTAAGGGGACGTATCGTGACATCATTTCATGTAATATTTCTCAAGCTAACTTTTATTAGAGCATGTGCTGGTATGCATCATGATATAAAAAATCAAGTTAAATTAGCCTAAATATTCATAATGATTAACATGATATCCAATAATCAATAAAAAAATAATGCTCTAATGATAAAAACCATGATGACAATGTTGACATATGAATATGAATGGACTTAAGTATAATACACAAGGAATCACTCAATGTACACAAGTATACTAAGTCATGTCACAACAATGAAAGCAAATAAATAAGCAAACAAACAAACAACCAGGTAGATAAAATAATAATAAACAAAAATCACAATAAAACACCATGAAATAAAAATTAAACAAGACAAACAATGGTTAATTACAATGTTAGCATAAATAAAAGACAAAAATAAATGATACAAGGTTTCCCTTAGGATATAAGAGATAATGAATCAAAAAAATGAAATGGGAGAATATAAGAAGGGTAAGGGGTGGCTGAGTTGTCTCTAGATGCACTAGGCAAGTGGACGTTGCCTACATAGTTTCATGGATGCAAGGTCCAACATAAACTTTAGGCCAAATGTAGATCTCCCAGGATATGAGATATAAGAAAAATGATGATAAAAAAACATGATTGATGAGGTAGAAGAATATGGGAATAGTCTCACAAAATGGTGAGAGCGTGAGGTGAAGCATAGTGGTCATTAATGTATCAAAGTTGAATACATAATGTGTAAAATGAAAAATTGCAAAATGGTGAGAGAGTAAGGCTTAGGGACCAATAAGGATGGGTAAAATAAGTGATAAATGGGTTCTTGTTAAATATCTAGGGGTCTCATAATCCTTAAGGCAAAGAAGTGGATGATTTGGTGAATTTAAGGATTTTATAGATTATTTTCAAATGTTTTTGGAGTTTTCTAAGCATCTCAACTTGATTTGAGAATGATGAGATACTAAATGGTCCAAATCACAAAAATGAAAGAGTGTTCAAACTTGAAATTACTTGAAAAATGGATAGAACATAGTAAAGGGCGACTGATCTAAACTCAACATGAATCGAGTGCTACCTACATAGTCCAATTAGGACCTCAAGCCACTATAGTTTTGCCTTCTAGTGAAAGAATCTAACTAGGTAGCAACACATTCTCAAATGAGGCTAATGAGATAATATGACATAGGAATGACAAGGTGAGACTTCAAGGCATGATAAAGATGTTGTTCCTAATTTTCCCATAGGTTTTTATAATTAATAAATAATGGCATAGGTCAATGATACTAATTTTCCCAAAGGTGGTTATAATATTAATATGGAGTGGGATATTGATTTGCCTAAAAGTAGTTATAATTAGTAACACTCATAATTAAATAAAGTAAGAAATAAATGATGCCACTACCAAACCAATGTCATACTGATCCAAAATACTACCTCTATCTAGAATATGGAATCAACTTCTAAAACTTGAGTTGAATCCCCTCACTGAAGGTGCCCGAAAAACTAATGGAATGGAACCGAGGTCAAAGGGTGTTGGGAATGGGGGGGGGTAAAAAAGAAAAGTGGTTAATAAGAAAGGTATGGTATAATGGTATAGAGTATGGTACACATAAAAATGATGATATTATGGTACAATGAAAATGATCCTCATATATAATACTTCAGGTCTCTCAAGTAAAGTAATGCTTGAGGTGTATGATGTTCATTTGCTCATCAAGTTCATCCCCATATGGCGTAGTGAGCCTGTATGATCTAGAGCCATAATTTGTAAAAATGACATAGGGGCCTATCTAATTGGGTTTTAACTTGCCCTTATTATTATTATTGGTCATGGTATTCTTTTGGTTTTCTTTGAGAACAAGATCCCCAAGCTCAAACTCTCTATGTTTGACCCTAAATTATAAGGCCATTGAGTCTATTCTAGTATACTTGAAGGCTATTGATAGTGGCCATGCATTTTTTATCAAGTAACTCTAGCTCTTATAGGTGAGATACTAGGTAATATTTATCATCAAGGACATGTTTCAACAAGATACATAGAGAAGGTAACTCAACCTCAATGGGAATAATGGATTCAATGTTGTAAACTAAGGAATATGGAGTGGATCCTATTGGGGTATGATAATTAGTGTAGTATTCCTAAAGGGCATGGTATATTTGGAGGTGCCAATCATGACCAACATCATTTATAATTATTTTTAGGGATGTTGACAATGGTTTTATTGGATGCTTTTACTTAGCCATTACCTTGTGGGTAATATGTGATATAAAAATGTTGAGTAATTTTATACTCAACACAAAATGTTCTAACATCCTTGTTTTTAAATGATCTTCCATTATCATATTTAACATTAGATGGGATACCATAGTGGAAAATGAGATGATTGAAGATGAACTTTGAATTTTTTTCCAGTCATGTAAGTGAGGGGTATAGCTTCAATTCATTCAGGGAAATATTTGATAGTGATAAGGATGTGTTTATGGTCATAAAATGAGGTTAGGTCAGTATTACTAATGAGATTGAATCCCCATGTTGCAAATGCCCATGTTTTAAGTATTAGTTTTAGCGTTTTAGTTAGGGCATGAATTAAATTGGTATGTCATTGACATTTATCACACCTTTTGATGTAAGCAATTGCATCTACATCCATAGTTGGCCAATAATAATCAGTACATAGGAGATTTTTGGATAATATGGTCCTATTGGTGTGGTATCCACATATTCCTTCATGAAATTCCCATAATGTTAATATTGATTCTATCATATTTAAACAATGAATCAAAGTTCTATCAAAGCTATGATAGTAAAAGGTTGGTTCAAGTAAGGTATAACATGAAGCTTGATGGGTTAATGCCTTTAGTTTTTTATGTGATAGGTCTGATGGAATGATATGGTCATGAAGGTAAGTAAAGAGGTTTGAATCCCATATAGATCTGGGACCAATAATATCACCAATCATTATGATGGTTAAAGGTTCATGAGCAGGCCCTAGAAGATTTTCAATAAGGAATTTATATTATTTTGCCTTGTCTATGTGGTAGGTCAAAGCACTGATGGTATCCATGAAAGCCATTATTATGTTATTAGCCCTTGGTATGTGTTAAAACTATATGTCAAAAATATTCTATTTAAGAATGTTGATCATGGCCTTGTATGTCACCAATTTTTCATATTTGGTCTAAAGTGATCTATAACCTAATTGATGATTAACTGAGAATCACCATAAACTATTAGATGTTTAATATTCCATTGTATTGCTTGGTAAAGCCCTATAATGAGTGCTTCATATTTGTCCATATTTTTAGTACAAGGAAAGTTGCTACATAATGATTTAGGTATAATATCCCTCTGTGGTGTAATAAACAATAGGCATGCCTTTGATCCATGTGATGTGAATGATCTATAAAAATATATCTTCACGTACTAATCCTCAAGAGGTGTTTTAATGATGGTCATGATAGATTCATTTGGGAATTGAAAACTTAGGGGTTTGATATCTGTAAGGGGAGCTTCAATAAGTTGATCTGCAAGGACTTGTCTCTTAATGGCCTTTTAGTTGACATATTCAATTTTGAACTCACTTAGAACCATGATCCATTTAGCCATGTGCCTTGTAAATCTATCTTAGATAGTAAATACTTGAATGGATCTACTTTAGAAATAATCATGGTCTTGTTGTTAGCCATATAATGCCACAACTTATGGGATATAAAGACCATGGCTAAACAAGATTTTTCTATGAAAGTATAATTATGTTCATACATAACCAGTGTATGCCTTAGATAGTACACAACATGTTCTTTTCCATTATCATCATTCTGAGCTAGAAGTGCCCCTAGGGATTTGTCTATTGTAGATAGGTATAATAGGAATGACTTTCCTAACATTGGTAGTAACAAAAAAGGTGGATTATCAAGATATTCATTAAGGTGCTAAAAATAATTTTGGAATTTTTTATCCTAATTAAATGTGACACTCTTCTTCAATAAGTGTGTAAATGAATGTAATTTATCAGCCAATTGAGAAATAAAGCATCTGATTGATTGAATCTTGACCTACAAATTATGGAGCTACTTTAAAGTAGAAGGTGATAACATCTATGTAATGGCTTGTAATTTGTTAGGTTCAACTTTAATGCCTTTATGAGAGATGATGAATCCTATAAATTTTCTTGAAGTGACACTAAAAATGTACTTTTTAAGATTGAGTCTAACCTTATATTCATGAAGCCTCTCAAATATTCAACATAGTGTGGCTAGATGATCAGCCTGGGTCTTATATTTACCCAATATTTCATTGATATAATATTTAATAATGTAATGCATCATATCATGAAATCTGATGATCATGTCCCTATAGTATGTGTCCCAAGAATTCTTGATACCAAATAACATACCATAATAAAAAAACATTCCCTAAAAAAATGTATAAGCGAGATGCGTTGGGCGCGCAGGAAGTGCGCCCAGAATTTGAATTTTCTGGGCGGAAGACTGAAGGCGCCCGGTCAGAAGTGGAGTGCACAGGGGTGAAGGTAAGAGAAAAGTTGATTGTGGAGAACCAGGCAGCAAGCATAGATCCTGGAGGGACAACAGGAGATGCAAGAAAAATTTTGGGGGCAGAAAGAGCTATTTTTGGAAATAATGGAAGATTGTCGAGTGCTTCTAATCCTTTCAGTGGGTTTTGTGCATCCCAAGTGGATTCTACCCCTGTTGGGGTGGGGCAAGAGCATGAAAAGGAGGAAAATAATTTGCAGTCTAAAAAGAAAAATTCTTTAGAAGAGCTGAAGGCAGAGAACGCAGAGCAAAAGAAGTGGTCATCTTTGTTTGGTAAGAAACCTAATGGAAAATCTATCTTCCCACCGGTGACTGCAAAATCTTGCTGGGAGAAAGGTGAGTTTCAAGTTTTCATTCCAGACCCTTTAATTGATTTCTCAATGTCTTCCATGGATTTCACTCTAGTGGGTAAATTCTTAGGAGCTAGACCAGATCTGGAAACTCTAAAAAAAATGGTTAAAAGGAAATGGGTAATTAGAGGAGAAATAGAATTGGCACCAATGATGAATGGATTTTTCTCATTTATTTTCAATTGTAAGGAAGATATGAATATGATTTTGGGTGGAGGACCGTGGTCTTTCAGTAAATGTTCTTTGACAATAAAAAAATGGGAGCCCAATATGGACCTATCAGATTCTTTTTTCTTAACCACTCCCATTTGGGTTAGACTTCTAGGACTCCCTTTAGAGTTCTGGCATGAGGAAATCTTTAAAGGTATTGTCAGCTCTTTTGGTGAACTTGTGGCTGTGGATAATGCTACAGCTTCCAGATCAAATCTTTTAAGTGCCAGACTTTATGTCAAAGTGGCAGATTTGAATCACATCCCAGAAAAAGTGGATATAATATCCAAGTTGGGCAAAAAGACTCAAGGGATTCTCTTTGAAGATTTGCCTAATTCTTGCTATGCTTGTAAGAAACAGGGGCACTTTGTTAAAAACTATCTGTTTAAAATCAAAAAAATTCAGAGAGGTGTATTGGAAGGGAGAAAAATCCAGCATAAGGATGAATGGAAACTAAAGGAGGATCACAGACAAGAACAAAGGAATAGTGCAGATCCTAAAGTTTTAGATGATGAGGTAGATTTAGCGCCTTCTTGTGAAGAACCCCAAGATCCACAAACTGAGGTGTATAAGGAGGTTTCTGTTGAGAATGGAATTTTATAAATAGAAAGAGATGGACAACAAACAGATATCAAAAATCCAGAACAAAGGATAGAAGAATTGATGGATTCATCAAGACAAGTCATTTGAAAACAAAGGATAGAAGAGCGAAGAGGAGATGCTGATGACAAAAGTGTATTTAAAGAAGGAGAAATATTGGCTGAAGAAGTAAATAATTCTGAAGTGGGAGATGCTCTCCTTTCTCAGTCTAGGGAGGCTGATATTGTTATCCCTTTGGAGGAGCTTCAGGAGAACCAAAGAAAAAGGGGAGAAAAAAACACAAATACTAAAGGAGTAGAAACAAGAAGCAGTAAAAAAGACCAGAAAACTAAGGCAAAACTACTTGTTACTGCTAGGGATACTCTTGGAAAAAGTGAAGAACAGTATCGAAAGATGAAACCAGATATTGGCTCTCCTGATAAACCCAGAAGAAGACCCATAAGGAAAACTAGAGAGCTAGAAAGTTTGCAGAATATTGCTGATGGCAGATAGGCAACTATTCTGGATTTTATCCCTAAAAATAGATAACTAGAGCATCTTTCGGGATACTAGGGGGTTGTTTATTTTATGGTTTTATGAGGTTATCTTGGTATAACCTATTTCTGTTGTTACTTTTTAGTAGGTTTTAGGATGGACTATTCTGGAGCATGGTTATGCTTTTATCTTTTGATCCTGTTAAAGGGTTTCGGGGCCCCTTCAAAACTTGTTTTTACCTTAATCTAAAACAAAACATTCCCCATGGAATGGTGAATGCTATTTTGTGTTAGTCTTCTAGTGGATCTGAATCTATTTATACCCTAAAAATCCATCCATAAGTGAAAGCATTTTATACCCCATTGTGGAATCAACTATCATGTCAATGTTTGGCAGAGGAAAGTCTTGGGGCAGGATTTTTTTATATATCTAAAATTGGTGTAGATTCTAATTCTTTTAGGCTTCTTACTGACTGGAAAAATATTTAAGATCCAAGTTGAGTATTTGATTATTCAAATACATATCATTTCTAATAGTTTTTCTAATTATTTCTATACTAATACAACAGTATAAGAATGCATCTTACATAATCTATGCTTCATGAGTTTGGCATCAGGATGTATAATAAGGTGGTGCACAACCAAGGTAGGGTCCAAACCTATAATTTTTGAATAAGCCCAAGAAAATATGTCAACAAATTATCTCAAAATGAATGAAAATATTTCATGTTATCCCTCAGTGAAGGATGAACCTAATTTGATCCATTTTGGGTCATTTAGAGTCTTGATGTTAACTTTTATAATGTCTTCAAGAAGGAGAGTTGATCCATATTATATAATAGTTGGAAATGATTTGAATAGAATGGTTGAAAATGATTTGAATTGGCCTATAAATATAAAGTCATCTATTTGGATTGGTTATTCAAGTTTGTCTAAACAAGATGAATCTAAATATCCTAATGGAAGGGATGGCCAAGTTATAAATACTATTGGAAATTCTTGAATAATTTGATCAAAGGAATTTTATTCTTTACAACTAAACTTGGACCCAAAAGGAAGTTCTTCATTATTGTTCTCCTGAGCTTCTATTAAGAAAAGGTGAACACCTCCATCTAATCGCACTTGAAAAAGGTTTTCACTAGAAGACTAGCCTTTCTCTTAAATTTTACCCTAGTCCAAAATCACCTCAAAGAGGTTTTCACTTTGAGATGCCAATGTTTTATTTATTTGTTTGTGGCTAATGGTGTTCATCCTTTCTCCAAAATAGGATAAAAGATTGAGTTTGATAAATAACCCTTGTTTGTGGTATCCCAATGGAATATTATCTCTTAGGCCTCTCATTAAAAGCCTCATAGTTCTAAAACTCATCTACAAGCACTATGGATTATTTTTGGTCCCAAGCTATAATTTTAGCATGATAAAGAGGAATCAAATTATGTTGGCTTACTAGGGTAAAGGTAAAAATGGCACGTGGGTCAAATAGGTTAGTATTGGCAAGGTCTTCATAAATGGTGTGATTAGATTCTACTTTACAACCTACATCATCATTATTAGTCATTAGCATTAAAACATGAATAAGATATATGGGGTCAGCCCTAAGTGGTTTAAATTCAAGATCATAAGTTCTTTTGTATTGAGTAATAGGAATTATCTCAAGTTTTCCCTATTTATTTGGCTTGAGACCTCCTCCTTCATAGGATTGGTTCTCTATAATCCTATTAATAATGGGGTATTTGGCATTTTTATAACAATTGGCCAACTTGTCACTATATAACTAGGTTTCATCAACTACAAGTGGGTCATGTTTTTTATCAGTGATTAATGTAAAAATTATAATAGCTAGGCTATGAAGTTTACCTTTTCCCTTTATTTTTAATTCCATGCAAGGTGGTTTAGATTTAGGTCTTCCATATGACTCGAGGTTCTATGGAAGCTTAGTAATATGGAATGTGTCATCAGTTAAATATTCTCTTAGGCCATTAGTTGAGATGGTAAAATTATTAGACAATTTAGGAAGAGGCATATAAGAAGATGAATCAAGACTATCAAGTTATATATAATTGACCTTAGTCAACTCGATAAGTATTTCTTTGCCTTTATCCTTGTTAGGAACTAGATCTAGGCTAAAGCAGTAATTGTAACTTTCATACTCAACATCCAAATGTTTGTAAATTTTATAAGGCATTAAAATATCCATTGATGGTAACCTTCATGCCTAAGTGAGAGAACTTGAGACACTAGTGCAATGTTGAAGGGATTGCACAAATATCATGTATCCAAGGTCTACCTAAAAGCAAATTGTAATATAGGTCTAGGTCTAACACATGGGAAAGTGTATCATGAATCTAAGTCCCAATGATAATTGGTAAGATTATAGTGCCTTATGATTCATTATCTTCATTATCATAGGCCTTGATAGTGATATTTTCTAGTTGTAGACCAGTTGATGTATATTTGAGATGATTGATGAGATTCAAAGACACAATATTTAGGCCTAACCCATTATCTATGAGGACACATTTTTCTTTGTGTCACATAATGACAACTTGAATGTATAGGGAATTTTTATGGAGAGGGATAAGAGATGACATATAATTTTACTTGAAGGTCAAATATTGGCCTGGGGCTAGATGTCCAACCAAATATTGGAATTTGTTTGGGCTTATGTCATTTAGAACTTGGGATTGGCCTAGGAACTCTGTTAGGATGTTATTATGGATAGTAGATGTATGCAACAAATCTAGAATGGAAATTTGTATGTGTGTCTTTTGAAGTTATTCAACAATATTGAATGTCTTTAATTTTATAGTAGTATATGGATTGTTCCTATCAAGGATGATGTGTTGGATGGGTTTGGTGGCAGGTGGTTGTGTACTGGGAATGGTAATCTTTGACCATCGAGTTGTGATTACATAATTAGGATTAGATACATGATCATTATTGATAGAAAATGATGATGGATGGGGGTCAGATAGGATAAGTCTCGATTTCTAGTGAACTTGTTTATGGCCATAGGGTAATGATAAATCATTAGTGTAAGGTCCAAAAATAATAATCCTTGGTTGCTAGTGTACTTATGTGCAATCCCAGGTCAAGGAAGGATTATTGTCATAAATGAATTGAATGGAATTATTTAGCAATAGTTTTGTTATGTTATCACTTGGTATTCAATTGATGGTGATGGTGGAAATGTGACCTCTTAAAATATGACCCGTAACTTTAGTGTATTCATGTGAAACTACATGGTAATTTTGTTGGGTATTAGAATAATTCTGGCCTTAGTTCCTTCCATTTGGTTTATGTTGTTATTATTTTTAGTATTGATGTTATTTTCATAGATGTTGATTTTATTATTGTTGTTATTCTAAACTTTTTTATTATTGTTATTGTTGTTGGTTGTTATTGTTATGTTACATAAAAGGATTTTGGTAGATACCTAGGTTCTGATTCGATGTGGATGCTCTATTATCTAATGTAATCTCTCCATTTTCCAATATATTTTTAATGAGGTGTTTGATCTTCACACATGGCATAGATTATTTCCATAAACATGATGGAATTCATAAAAATAATTCTTTCTATACCCATCTAGATAAGGAATACCCTCAATATAATGCTTTAGTATTGGCCAACTAATCATGTTAGTTGTGGCTAGATTGTGAAACATTGATTAGATGGGTTATCCAAGGTCACTAAAAACTAAATGATTATAGGAGTTTATTATTGGAGGAGGGGTTTACAAAGGTAGTGGTTGTTGTATTTGTTGAGTAGGTATAGGTTGTTGTGAAGGTTTTGCTTGATGAATGGGTTGTTAGTGAGAAGTTACATTTGAAATGTTGGTTGAATAGATGGTGTTTACTTTGTTTGGACATGATGTGATTCAGTTACTCAATTTATAAAAAAATTATTATTATGATTGAATTAATTTTATTTTTCATAGTTACTGGCTTGGATTGGTGTTGATGCTTGCACTTGGACTTGGTTTTGGTTCTAATTTTATCCTATTCCTTAGTTTTGGTTTAGATTTTGGTTAGACAAGGTTAAATTAATAATACATTTTTTAATAAGGTCTTTTTCAATCTTCAAAATTTTACCAATGATCTCTTTGAAGGCATGTGCACACTAAAGTTCCAAATGATAAGATATTTCATTATGTAATTTTTTAGTAAACATAACAACCAATTGTTTGTTTGGTAAGTTATGGATGAAATGACTAACAAGTGCTCTCTATCTCTATAAATAGCTTGTGAATCTTTCACTTAATTTATTTTTGGTCTGAGTCAAATCTAAAAATGAAATATCATGTTTAATATTATAGGATAAATGTTACATAAATTTGTCCAAGAGGTCATCAAAATTAGATACATAATTCTTTGGAAATTTTAGGAACCACTCAAAATACTATACTAGATTTTAGGGAAATAAGAGGAGTGAGTAAATGTCACTGTAAGCCACTAACTAGAAATCAATAAATAATTTTGTTAAATGGGCCTTAGGGTCTCCTTTACCCTTGTATTTATCAAAATTTGGTGGTTTTTACCTTAGAGGAAATGGTATCTATAGATAATCAATGTTGAATGGGTATAAACACACATAATCTAACTTGAACTTATTAGTCTATTTCCTTACTTGAATGGTGGTAATTGCATTCTTCATTTGTTGTAGTTCTTGTGCCAAGAAACTAGATGGAATATTGGTTTGAGGTGGAGGTTGGATAACCAAAAATGGATTACCTTGACCAGGATATAGTGGAGGTATGGTCTATTATGGAATGTTGGTTTGAGTGAACTGACTAGGAATATGTATCCACAAATTAGGATATAGTTGTTGAAATTATATTTATTATGTTGTTATATTGTGGTTGTGATTCAATATATAAGATTGATTTTAAGGATGTTGTGGTTATGATGGAAGGATGTGTCTAAGGGTAAAGTAATGTTCCTATTGAGGCTGAGTAGGGAATTATTATTGACTAGTCAAACCTAGCTAAATAAGGAGGACTTTTTGTGAACCAAGGCCCAGTCGTTAGAGTTGTGTCACATGTTGAACAAAATGCAATTGCTTCCTAATTGGTATTTATTTGATAGTAGTACCTCTTAATTTAAAAAACACTTGTGAATTAGATGCTTTTAGAGTGTTTGGAATTTGTCTTTTACCAAAGGACATATATTATTGATTAGATAATGTTTACAATTATAAATGTATGTTGGTCTATGACTATTGAGGCATACTTATCACTACCTATTGAGGTGGAATATTTGTTTCCCCCTATTGAGGTGGAGTAATGTTTGACCTCTATTGAGTTAGTATATTAGACTATGCATGTGGTTTTGAAATTCTAGTCATCACCTATTAAGATGGAGTAGTGTTCATCATGTTTTGTTGAGGCAAGGCACTAATTGACACTTGATTACTTAATTCTTATGATTAGGTATTTGAAGAAGAAGCGGGTTGAGGATTATAGGTAGTTTTTTGTGGTTGGGATGTAGGAGTTCCTACACTTTGTTATTGAAAACCACTCATGGTGTTAACTAAAGTCACTTATTATGAATTAGTTATTGGTATAGTTAAACCACTTTGGCCTAAATTGGAAGACACTTGCATGTTATCCACCATGGTTGGGACATTATTTTGTGTATAAATAGTATTCATTTATTTAATATCTAGGACAATGAACATGTCATCAAAAAAAGTTCTTTACACAAATGGGTCTATAACCAAATTATCTTTACCTATAAATTTAATTAATGCCCCTATTGAAGGAGATAACTCTATAAGTGGATAATTTGACATGGCCATGTTATTAAAATTTCATACAAGATTCAAATGGGTTTGATATTATTATTTAATTTATATAAAGTTATCCTTCATGAGGTCTTTTAATTTGACAAGCATATTAGGCTGTTGATATGACATTGACACAAGTGCTTGAGGATTGCTAGTAGAGTCATGTTCAAAGGTTTGGTTATAGGGCATGTTGAAAAGCACTTTAACTAGACTGGGTAAATTTTCATGGGGAAATTTCATTAAAAATTTGACCCTTACCTCCATGGATCTAGCTAAACTTCATTTTTGTTTTAAATAAAGTGATGATAAAAAAAATAAGGATCATATTCTAATGGCATATTAACAAAATATGGCTATTGTTGAGCTTGTTCTATAAATGATGGCATACTAACAAGGTATTATGAGGTTTTTTCTTGGTCCCACTCTGAATATGGAGACATTTTAAACAAATAATAGGCTAATGGATCTTGAATTTATTCCCAAGATTGGTTAGTGTAATGAGGATAAGGATCCATCTAAAAAAAAACATCATCACCATAGGGGTCTTGAACAAAGTCCTCTTGTGTAAAAATATAATCATAACTTGGATTTTACATAGTTTGAATATTAGTATAATGAGATATATCCAAATCAATGATGAATGTTTCATGAAAAAGGCCTAGAGTCCTAAAAAATCTTAAAAAATAAGGTATAAATAACAAATGGTCCAAACTTGGTCTAAGGATGGTGTTGTATTTCCAAAATGATTAGTGATTAAACTTGTTCTAAAATAGTCTAGCATCAAATGTATTACACAAAAGGCTCAAGTGGATGAATAAAAACTAGAGTGTCAACCCTAGGTAAAAAGTGTTTCCAATAAGTCTAAACTAGGTCTAAAGAAACAAAAGGTTGATAGATATTTTGGAAAACAAGGCACAAAATCTAGGCTCAAAATAAGAATTTATAGGTCTTTTGGGAAAAGGGCACAAAGGCTAGATTTTTAAATAAAATGAGGCCTAAAAGGCAAGAGATTTAATCTAAAAAATTTGAAACACTTTGACATAAATTAGGCATTCATATTTAAATAAAAACTTGATCATTTGGTAAAAGACATGGAAATTTAGTCATATGGAAGATAGACAACTTCCCAAAATTTAAGCACAAAAATAGTCTTTAAATCTAAAAGGAAATTACCCTAAGTTACACAACAAAAAAAGTGATAGATCAATATCTAGGCCAAAATTACACAAGGCATAGGAATAAACCAATCAATGTTTAGATCTGAATTTGTCAAAGCTAATTTCAAACCTAATTTAGAATACTAGACTTCTCAAAAATAGACAACATGCTAGACAATAATGAATGGCATGATAATACCAATTCTAGATCTAAATGGTACACATGGTTTTGATTTATAAATTGTACACAAGGCAACAAACCATTGAAATAATTCAAGAAACATAATGACATTTATCATGCTCTAAATGTATGATAAATGGTTTGTTTCAAGAATCTAAGGTAAAATATTTGGAATTAAATGGGAAACGTATTTATACCCTTTTCCAACAAGTGACACACACATAATAGTTTGACAAAAGACTAAGGCAAATGTACGATGTCAAATGGATGGAATAACACCTCTTCAAACAAAGGAGTGATGTGTAAACAAGAATTTCTTTAGATGTGGTATGTAAAACAAATAGCTTTAACTCAAGACCATGTAAGTAAAAAGGACCAAATGACAAAAAAACCTAAGTGTAACTTCCAAAATCCTAAAATTGACAAGGTTGCATTGTACTATCAAATTTTATCTATATTCTTTTTCTTTAGAGGATTTTAAGTTGTTAATATAAAAATTAAAATCACATTAAAATTAGAGTTTTTTAAGGCCCCCACTTCTCTCAAGAGTTTGTATGGTGACATGGAACTTTGGGCTACTTGACCTACATCAAGAGTATGTTCATGTTAAGTGGGGTTATGTAAACTATCAATTTTAATTCATTTATAAATGGTCTCATATGTGTGGTAAACAATAGGTAAAAATCACATCATTTGGATCTATGTCAATTGACTTGTTATGAAAAGGTCTAATCCTTCTTATAACGACTACATCTATCAATTGGTCAGTGTAGTGTGATGTCTAAGTTACGCCTACATTCTGAGGCTAAGTACCACTAACAGAGCTTGTTTTAACTTCTCAAAAAACTCATCCCAATGGTCACCCTAAATATATATACCCCACCATGGAGTGGGGTTGAAATTATGTTGGGAGATGAATTCCTAGCTCAACTCTTCCCTAGAGAACTTGTGTGGAGGTGATGAACTCCCACCCATAAATAAAAATGCATGAAATAAAGACAAGTGAAAGGAATTTAGGATTTTTTTGGGGTGACCAAAATCATGTTTATATGGGGATGCATTTAGGAAATTTATTTCTAAACTATTGGACCAAAGTGATAAATATAAAGAGTGAGCATTTTTTATCACCCAAGTTCCCTAAAAGGGATGGGGGAGAGCATACACACGACACTCATTTTACTTAAGAAAACACTTTAAAAAAAAAATAAAAATATTATGAGTATCTAACTAAAGAGAAATTTCATTTTTATAACACCAAAATTAATTATCTAATTAGGTTTGAGCCCCTTCTCTTTGCTATTGATAATTGCAAAAAAAAAAAAAAAAAACAACTAAGTACATTTTAAGCACAAAATGTAATGTGTGTAATATTTATACATGCTTAAACTTTGATATTTCCACCTCATGACCTAAAAATTATTAGAGGGATTTCCTACTTAAAAGACCAAAATCAAGTGAGAAAAGAATTTAAAATTTAGCTCTCAATTTTTCTGATTTTGTCTTAGAGACCAATCATTGCCGATCCATAGAGATCAATGTATATTATAGAAATTAGTGTCAATTAAGTAGATAATCAACATTTACTATAAAAAAACATAAAAAAAGTTTGTTTTGATGAAAAAATGATTAATAAATGAGCTTAAAATCTAAACATCTCATGAATTTTGCAAAAAATGGGTTATACAAACATGCATATCATATAACACAAAATGAAGGAAAGAAAAATTGAATAAAAACATTGTTATCCATGTTCCCTACCTTGTTATATTTTTTACACAAAAATCATGGTCAATTTATGTAATTGATTTCAATCTAGAAAATCAATGTCACTCCTTGTAACCTATGATTCGCTTAAAAAGAAAAGATGTAAAAAACAAAGTTAAAACTTGAAACTTGAATATTTTTATGCATCCATTAGAAAAAGTAAAATTAGCATATCAATCTCCTTGGCCATATATAATGCTTCATGTCTCACCAAGTGTGACATGATGTGAACAAGGATTACGTAGAGGGGAGGTTAGTCTTGTGTTAGTCTAATAAAACAAATCATAATAACACACTAAAATACTAACACCTCTATCCTAAACACTAGAGAGAGCATGGATAACAAGCATGCATATGAAAACACACCTAAAACATAAAATAAAACACTATTTTACCTTTTTTGGAGCTCCAAATGGATTGTTAAAGTAGATTTTTTGGCTTATGCATCAAGACATCTTTGATAATGAATATTTCTTTGCTCCTTTTCTCCTTGGCACCTTGGCTTAGCTTCTTCACTTATGAATTTGGCATGGTAATATTAATTTAAAGGTTTATTTACATATGTTTGAGAATTATAACATTACACCAAGATAACTTTGAATAAATTTAGGCATAATAACTTTACACCAAAATAGCATAAACATCAATAGGTAAGACCTTGTATTTGTAACCTCAAAAGTTAACTCTCACCTAAGGTGAGTTAAGGTTGAGTTTAAACATGGAATGGGTTCAAACTAACCCTATGTGAGTTAAGGATAACTCTAGTTGAGCTAAAAATTTGTCATGTAATTATGATTTTCAATTACTAGTCATGGCTCTCAAGTTATATATTTTGAGATATTTTAGAAGAGCTTGAAATGTCATAAAGGCAATGATGAAAAGGCTTGATATTTTGAATTTTAAAATTTTGATTTTTAAATATTCATTAATTACAAATGGATAATTTAACTAAACATTTTATCTTGTTTAATTATATGATTAATTTTTATTAGTAGTTTATCTCTTTCAATATTTGATCAAGTTCTCAACTTAATGGGTCCATAGGCCAAACTAATAGTTGTTATGTCACAAGGTGATTGGGGATGAATCCATGAGAGGTTATTATTGCGTATGGGATAGTATCCTAAATATGGATTCCTCAAAATGAATTTAATCATTGATTAATGATTTATGGATGAAATTGGGATGTTCAATGATTCCTAGGCTTAAGTTGTAATGTTTGGTAGGAATCAGTCTAAAGTCTAGTTAAGAGCCAGTTATGGTTATAATTCAGTGTCTACAATATCCACTAGGAATAGGTTTTATTTTATTAATTACTGGTGGTGGAATTAGATAATATATTTGACTCAAGTAAAATCTATAATTATTTTTGAGGAGGTGTAGTAAGTTTTGTATAGAGCGAGTAAAAGAAACCATTTTCAGATTTTTATACTACACTAACTATAATCTTAGCTTCAATATTGTTCCTATTTAACTTGATATTATAATTTGGATTTATTTTAAACTTTATATTTGAAGTATTAATACTATTATGAACATACTTAATATTATTGAGTATGAGTTTGACCTCACGATCTATCACTGTATGTCATAACTCATTAAAAGATCTAAATATTTTGAATAATATGGAATCATGAAGAGGTGAAATCAAGTTTTTATTGAAGATATATTATAAATCATTATATAATATATAATTGGTCATTTTATCTAGCATGGTCTTGTATTAAAGTACACATTCATTTATTGGATCATTAAACCCTTGTTTGAGTTTATAAATTTATACATAAAAGATTTTATCATAAATGTTGATAGGAAAATGTGCTATAAATTGGCTACATAGAGGAAGGAAAACATTAAATAAAGGAGGCGAAAGGTCATATAACCACCTCAAATCATAATGGTTGAGAATTCAAAAAAATATTTTGGTTAATAAATAGTTTTGGCTACATAATCTAAGCATGATGCATGCAAAGATTGAATGTGTTGTTCATGATCACATTTTATATCATATAATGGGATCTTGGGATCTATAAATGCTAAAAGTTGGGCATATGTTTATATATTAGGAGATAATTTATTATGGATAATTTGTGTGATTGTAATGAATGACTAGCACAAGATTTATATTGATTTAACTTCAAAATCTTATCTTGCAAAGTTGATATAGTATAATCAAGGGAGTGTGCAATAGGTGAGGTAGATGTTATAAGATGCATGGTCATTAAATGATGGGAATAGGTATTAAATACAGTAATAATAATGTAAATATGTGAGAGGCCTTATGTCTTCCCCATACCTTGGGTAGATATCACATGTGTAATTGGAGGTGTAGAAATAATACCAACATTAGATGTTTGATTATTATCATAGAAAGGTTCATATTATTCCCCATAAGTAGTAACTTTGGATATCATTTTTTTTTCACCTTAGGACACATAAAATATTTTATCATGTATTTTCTTTATTTTGATTAAAAAATTAGGTTAATTGTATTTCATATTCATCATGGAATATATCTATATAAGGGTCGATTTGGCTAGCATCCCCTTGAGTATGGGTAGTCTCAATCATCATAACAATTTTTTCAAGGGGATGTGAGTTAAATGAGGGTGAATATTGTTTATTTTTAATTTTATCCTTGGTGTATAAATATTTAACCCTAACTATGCATAACCAAGTAAAAAAATGAAATTAGTACAGCTATGACTAAAGTAAACCAATAGAAACAATGTTCATTCATTGTATATGATTTTTTTTAATGTGATAAAGAATAAGGAAATAGGTATGAAAAAATACCAAATCTAAATATATATTTAACCCTAAAATGAAATGTATGGGTATGTATTTCAATTTAATATTAAGGTAAATAATATAAATATAAAATGGCACAAGGGTGATAATTAGATCTATAATAGGCCAATTAAATGTTAAACTCAGATATAAGCATGTACTAAATTTATTATGTTGAGATAGTATAAACATAGAAAGTAAAACTAAGCTAGATATAGAAATGATAAAGAAGAAGTACTTTTCTTGTTCTGATGATAATGGAATTCTAGATCTATAACAATTTGAAAGAAGGCAAGAAGTTAGTTATGGAATAATTATCAATTTCTAGATTTGGCACATATGGCTAACTAGATAATTACATTAGCCTTGGATTCTTTCATTGATGCTACTATTTGATTTTGATGATAGTTTTCTATATGAAATATCGAGTGAAATAGGATTCATCCACTTAGATGATTATAGGTTTAGCTTCACCTTCACTATGGTACATTAAGATTTGGGTCATGGATAGTCACTCCTTCTAAAAGATCAAAACCCTAGCTTTCCATATTTAATGTGACTTTGGAGAAAAATGGGTTAGTGGGAATATGTTGTCAAGATGACCCCAACGACCCTACTATCAGAAGACACTACCTACATAGCCAATACTCCAAAGAGGGCCTCAGTCTTATGTAGTCCTCCTTTATGTTTTAGCTTGTGTGTGAATCATGTAATGTGTGTAGTAAAGCAATTACAATAGTGACCTAGTTTATAACTTGGAAAATTAGGCTCTTACATAGATATTTTATTACTTTATACCTATATATGTGCTTTACCTATGATTGGTATGGAAATAAGGAAGTTTTGATCAATTGAATGCTTGATAGAGTGATTTTTGACAAGTGCTTTGGTATCTTTGGTATTTTCTAGGTGAGGAATGAATGAGTTTTGATCTTGTATTTATATCAACCCCTTTGGAGTAATAAATTACATTAAATCTCTTACAATGACTATTGGAATACATTTAATTTTTAAAATTGGATCACTTTAGGTCACTAGACATTTACATCAGGATAGGACAATAATGTTGATGCTACTATCTATCCTAGATGTTAGTGTCTAGGGAGTAGAAAAATAGGTATAGGATCAAAACTTACAAAGGTGTAAGATAAGTATATTTTTATAATTATGGTAAAATATTATGTTTATGTCATCAATATAATATTTTTTAGACTAATAAATAAGCCAAGGGGAAAAATATAGAGTAGATGTAAGGATTACAAAAGAAAGGAGATTGTAGAACTAAGAGGAAAAACCAAGTTCTATGTTTTCCAAGTGTAAAAGATTGAGGAGCTATAAACTCAAAAAATATCATCTACATTTCCACCCCCCCTTAATCTAGTAATTAAATTAATAGTTTAAAGGAAAGGAATAAGTATATGGGTGTGTATGCATGCATTGTCTTTGATCGAGTTGAATTTGAGTGCTTTACTAGTGACTAACCTAAAACCAAGAGCATGTTATAGTGTAAAATCAGTGCATATAATTTGGGTTAAAAATATTTAAAATAGATTAAAATGAAAAGGCAATGTTTAGGAGAACACCTATGTGTCAATGTAACCACCTTGCCTATTAGTAATTTGTTTTACAAAAGATGTATCATTATAATGTTTTGAAACTGAGATTAGGATAAATATTTAAAGTGCATATATACAAGGAGAGAGAGAGAGAGAGAGAGAGAGAGAGAGAGAGAGAGAGAGAGAGAGAGAGAGAGAGAGAGAGAGAGAGAGAGAGAGAGAGAGAGAGAGAGGAGAGAGAGAGAGAGAGAGAGAGAGAGAGAGAGAGAGATGCCCCCAAATTTAGAGTAAAAGTGAGTTTCCACTTAGCAATTGAGATTAGATTATATATGAAACACAATGATACTTATATATTGGTGAGGTAAGATGATAAATTACAACCAAAAAACTTGGCAAGATTGAGTGATTTGATCACCTCAACCATACCAAAAGGTGAACCAACTAGTACAATATATTGGCTCAATATGGTCCATAAAAATCCATAGGTTATTAGTATGTGTAATGTTTTTAGAAAATGAAATTGATTTGGATTTTAAAATATTAGGCACATATTTCATATAATAATCACCTCAGATATGTCTCATGTTGAAACTATGTATAACAATGGTACCAATGTATATAATTCTACCATAACTATGAATCTAAATCATATATCTATGTGCTTTAGTAAATTTACATAACTATGTAAGTGTGTAACACATGCTTCTGAATCATGCCCCCACTATATATGGAGAAATATATAAATTAATATAAGTATCAATGTTAAGGACATGTTTCTAAAACATGTCCCCACTATAAACTGAAGATGATGAATACTGAATAACTATGGATAACATGATTCCATATCATGCCCCCACTAAATATATGAATTTATATGAGTAACGTATACTAAATAAATGTGGATAACATTCTTCCCAAGACTAAATCCACTAAATCTTAAATTTGTGAATATGTGGAATCCATGCCCATATGACATGCCCCCACTAAATTTAAAAACTGATATAACTACCAAATATTGAATGAGTGTGGATAACATGCTTCTAAAGTAAGCCCTCACTAAATATAAGAAATTTTATAAGAGTATATAACATGATTCCTAAGCATTCCCTCACTTATATTTCCCCCTTTGAGTTGAGGTAAGAATAGGAACTAGGACTTACCTCACCTCAAAGGGCAAGGCAACTATAAAATCTATGAATTTAATCTTGTAGCATATAAAATGAATATTTATTGTTAAATGTATCATTGAAGTATGTATAACTAATGTGATCACAATTATTCCTAAGATGCATCATAAATATCATGGCAATGCCTAGATAGTAAAAGTACAACATCAACACGTAAATAAACCACACACAAGAGCAATCAAAATCAAGTCAACAAGAAATGGTCCAAAGATATTGCAAATAAGGGACATGTTCAAATTCCTCATAATAAAAGGGACATGACTTATTTGAATGTCCATGAAAGTAAGAATGACATATTCAAATTTCTATACCATAAAAAATGGCATGATGTAAATGTCAATGAAAGCATATATAGGCATAAGGGCCACAAGTAAAGGAGAATATTTAAATGATCGAATAACCAAAATAAGACACTCAAGGAAGTAAATTTAACTAGAATAAACATGTCATAGTGGTCCATAGATCTATTGTGTTATAAAAATATGTCAAGTGTATAACATATGAAGTACCATGTGCAGGATATAATCATAGATAATAGGCATGTGTAGGTATATATGTAAGCTCAAACATGGTAATGCAGAGTGACCATTGAATCATATAACTTGTGTGTATCAAGATTAAATAAGTAGATGCCTCCAGTGTCCATATGACATGAATAATCTCAATGCCCAAAATAGGAGTGTGTCATGTATCTACGTATACCTATATCACACCCAATTTATAAGTGTGAAATATGTGTGTATGTGGGAGTAAATGAGTATATGTTTTAATATGGAAGGAACACATGTATGCCAAGGAGCCAATATAACATGTAAGTGCTGAAATTATTTTAGTTTTTTTGAATGTTTTCTTATTTTTTGGTATTTTTGGAGATACGAAATATCATCCTATGATGTCATCCAACTGATGGTCACATATATCTCCCTAATATAAATATGGTACAATAACCCATGTACATGACTAAGGAGCATATATAGGTGTAATATATATCATTTTTATATTGATGGTGCTCTACATATGTAAAATATGACTCTATGGTTGTGAAGCAATAGTAAGTGTAACTAGAATAGGGTTTTTAGAACCCATCATTGAGTACTTCTTTGTTTCTTTGGAGTAACAGTAAGAGGAAAATGTGTAGGTGCTTTGTATATTTAAACATAGTTTATATTAGATGATTGGGATTATGTGGAATCCACTATATGTATTTAATGTAATGGTATCTCAAGTATTGACTACCTAGTAAATGGGAATTTCCTATTGCTTACCCTTTTACAGTGGATTAGCCTTAGTAGGATTGATATCTAGTTATTTATGTATAATTTTATTATATTCAAGATGATGATCATATTTAATTCTTAAAATTTTAATTAACCCATTGGTATGAATTCATTTGACACACACATGCACTGTAGAAGGTACAACTCAAAGAGTGTGTATCTAAGGTCTTCCAATAACCTATCAAATATGCCTATGGAAGTGATAACTAAAAAGGTAGTAACCACATGTGTAGGAACAACCTATAAAGGCAAGTAAAACTCACCAAGAACCTTCTAGGAGGTCCCATCAAATTCTCTAATTGATCTGACAGAGGGATGTAAATCATGATGAATATAACTAAAGTGTGAAAGTAATGTTATGGTTTAAACATTTTATCTTGCATCATAATCATTCATAACATTACATATGGGGTGTTTATCAAGTTATGCTCAAATTAATAGGGAATTAAGATCAAAGTCATCATCCTTAATTTCATTGTCATCAAAGAAAATATAATGTATTTAAACCATATGAGGTATATGTCATGTGTAATTACCAATAATCCCATCTAGTGGGTGTCTATAATGTGACAAAGGAGAATGTGCATTATATGCCATTTGGAATTTTAGTTCCTTTTTAAAATGATCTAATAAAGGATTATTAAAATTTTATTTTTTATGGTGATCATTAGGTTATGAAACCAATTCATTTAAAGGATCATCAAATGAGATATTTTGGTCATCAATAAGATCTTAGATCTTGTACTTCAAGTTAAAGCATCTACTCATATAATTGCCTAGTACTTGATGATAATCACAATAAGCATTCACATCATATCCTTTTGGTAGAGGTTTACTCATATCAAACTCAATAGTATGAGGGAGAGATATAAAATGACACTAGTAACCATGAAAGTAATGAAGCTAGGGGCTCAGGCAAATGTGTGAATTATCTCCTTAGTACATTAGATAATACAAGTTGATTAGGTTATTGTGCAACTCTGTTAACCATTGTGGTTGTTTATTTTTTAGGCTCAAGAGGTTTTACCTTATTACATGGTTTAATTTAAAATTTTGTACTATATGTATATGCAACTAGTGTGTTTACTACATAATTGAGCTTATTCAATGTTATAAGCTTTATTTCATGGTCCTAAACAACATGGCATAAGTCATCAAAAGATTGATTTTTTTAAAAAAATAATGGACTCATGTAAATTAAAAATAAAACTTTGATTGAATATATCTTGTAACTCTTTGTCTATCATAGGATTGTTCATTTTGTCTAGAATTGTCTTATATCTCAATACATATTCATTGATAACTTTATTGGTTCATTGTTTGATTTTGGTAATTTGGGCATAATAAATATTTTCATAAATATTAATGGAAATGTGAGATAAAAATTGGTTTGAATACTTTTATGGATTAGAGAGGTAGATCATAGAACCACCTCAACATAGTCCTTAAATATTTTTGGGAATAATTTGGTCAAAATTTTATCATTGGAAGCATAGTCAAGGCATGATGCATAATTTTTTTGAAGATGTTGTTTAGGATCACCCTTGCCATCATAAAATATCAACTTAGCTACAACAAATATAGTTGAAAAAGGGTACAAATAGATTTCAATTGTAAGAATGTTATGTAATACATCTTGAAAATCTATAGCATGAGAGTATTTTAAAGCTTTATGTTCAATTTTAATAATCTTTGTCTTCCAAGGGTTTTATAACTTGAAGGAATGATTGAATTGTATGCCTAGTGGGAGTTAGATTAGAAAATTAAGTAGTCACCAAAAGGGATGAGAACATGTTTTTAGTATTAATAGGCATTGAAAATGGTATTTATGTTGACACAGTGGGTAATTCCATAATAGATGCATCAATATTAGTTTTAGTGATCAAAGGTTTAAACACATAATGTGTGCCCCCATTAGATGTATGTAGTTTTAGTGTGTTCAAGGGGAGAGATGTGTCCACTAAATTTTTAAAAAATTTGGATTCAAGTATATTTTTAATATCTTATCAATATCTTTAGGATTTTGTCATATGCAGTCATAAAACAAGGCAATTTCATGCACTTGGTCATGGTCTACTTGTTCATTTTCATTTGTTTCCCAATTTTCATTATCAAAATCTTATTCTATTATAACCCTATCAAAATTTTGTTCATTTTCCACTTGGGTATCATCATGATCCAAGGTATGAAATACTTCATTGGTTTGAGACATCTTGGATGGGTGGATGGGAAGCTCAATATGTTTAATAGACACACCCCCCAATCTAGAGCTATGCCTAGGTTACATGAAAAATAGTACAAATAAGAAATTAAAAGTACAATAATATGAAACCCTAGGAATCAAAAAAATTCCATTCACATATGTCAAGTTCACCAAATATTTAAACCTAAAATGGAATGTGTTGGTATGTATTTCAATTAAGCTTAGGGTTAAGAATATAAATATGAAATGGCACCAAGGGTAATAGTTAGATCTTTATTAGGTCAATTAAATGCTAAACTCATATTTAAACATACACTAAATTTATTATGATAAGATTCTCTATAGATGAAAAGTATAATTAGAATAGATATAAAAATGACATTAAAGATAAATACTTAGCTTGTTTTAATGCTAATGTAGTTATAGATCTAGAACAAGATGAAAGCAAGGGAGAAGATAGTTTTGTAATAGTTATTAGCTTCTAGATTTGGTGTCTCTAGCTATTTGGATAGTTGTGTTAGCCCTAGATTATTGTGTCAATGCTAATGTCTGAGTCTAATGATAGTGTCCTATATATAACATATGGTGAAATAAGATGCAACCACCCATATGATTCTAGTTTTGGCTTTACCTTCACTCTAGTGCATTCAAATATAGGTCATGGATAGTCACTCCTTGTGAAATGGAAAAACACTAGATTTCCATCTCCAATGTGACCTTAGGGAAAATGGGTTTAGTGGCATATGGTGTTGATCTAACCCTAATGACCCCACTATAAAAGGATGTTGTATACTTAGCCAATACTCCTAAGAGAGCCTCAGACTAATGCAATTTTCCCATGTATGTTGGCTTATGTGTGAGTCATGTAATGTGTGTAAAGAAAATACAATAATGACCTAGCTTATAACTTGGAAATTTAGGCTCTTGGGTTGATACTTTAGTACATCAAACCTGTATATGTGTTATATCTATGATTGGTATGGAAATAAGGAATATTTAATCAATTGAATGCTTGGTAGAGTTCTCTTTGATAAGTTCCTTGGTCTCTTTGGTTTTTTATAGGTTTCATAGGTGAGGAAGGAATGAGGGTTGATATTATATTTATATCAATCCTTTGAATTAATAACTCACATTAAAACATTTACGTCAACCATTGGAATATGTTTCATTTGAAAATTGGATGACTTTAGGGCACTAGACACTTGCATCAAGGTAGGATAGTAACATCAATATTGTTGTCTATCCTAGATTTTAGTGTCCAAGGAATAGCAAAAAGGTATATGATTAAAACTTGTAGAGGTGTAAGATAAGTACATTTTAATAATTATGAGAAAGATAGGATGTCTATGTCATCAATATAAGACTAGTTAGACAAAGAGATAGGCCAAGAATCATAAGATAGAGTAGATGTAAGGCTTGTAGAAGTAAGAAGAGTGTAAAACTAAAAGGAACAACCAAGATATAAGTTTTCCAAGTGTACAAGATTGAGGTGCTACATAATCACAAAATATCATCTATAAAATATAAAAAACCTAGAAATAATAAGTGAAACCCTAAGGGAAACTTGTAGTCCGGTACTATTAAATCAATATATAATTTCACCAATATGTTGACCTATTTTTGGTGTTAGTGTGAATCATAATATGACAAAACTAGTAAAATTAATTCATATTGTAATATATGAAAATAAATCATAAATATGAATGTAATTAATTGAGATAGATATAATAATGTGATTTAATATTTATAAAAAATACAACAAAGGTTAATATACTTAGCTTTATTATTTGACTAATGGATTGTGACTATGTTTTGATAGTGAAACAAACTAGAAGTAGGTTGTAGTCATCTAAAATGTCATTTTAGTGTAATAAGTGTCACATGAGACTACCTTATCCTTAACTTATCTCTATACCAATATTAAGGCCTCTCTTGATCACTTTTTAGATTTTGTGTGAATCTAAGCCATTCCAAAATATACCAAAAGTAGTACTGGGCCCTAACTTAAGTACCTAAGTCCTTTTTTACCTATTACTACATCCTAGTCATAGTATGACCTTTTGAATAATAATACACTGCGCTATTAGTAAAGGGAAAATACTAATGTTCCCTTGATATAATCACCCCAAAAAATATCTTTCTATTTCTCAAAGCACCTTAAGGTTGGACTAGACCCATTTCATGTCTTGAAAAGTGACAAAACACTATTTATAGACCACATTCATTCATTTATCCCCTACATGGAAATTAGAATCAAATACTGATTAAAAAACTCAAAAATAATTGTGAAAATCAAGGTCATTAATCACTATTATATCTTACTTCTACATACACCCATCTAAAATAGCCCATATCTCTGATTACTCATATTTATAGTCTCAAGTCACACTCAAATCATTTAAAACAACACTCATACTAGCATTCACTTATACTTACACAAACATTTAGAATGGGAGAACTACATCGATCTTGATCCCCTTTTGAGGTATTAGTATGTAGGCAATGCTCAACACATGTGGTGTTGAGGTCATGTCAACCCTAGCCTTATAACACCACTCTTATTTACTTGTGCTCCTCAAATACCCTAGTAAATATGAAGGCTTAGGGTTTCACATTGAAATAAATAAAAATAGGGAACATGCAATGATCCATCATTTGGCCATATAGGCACATGATTCTTAGAACCAAGTGAAAGTCCACCCAAAAATTCACTATACCTATTGCATAAGGACATTAGCATGGCACAGAGGACACTAGCATGATGAATTATTGACTAGAGGAATGTACTACTATCTAGGAAGGTTTTGGACACCTATTTCCTATTGCTAACACCTTGCACTATTACTATACTAGTTTATAGCCTACTACTTATCCATCTCAATTAGTTTTTTAATATAAATACCTCCTTTTTAATTCATTTATATTTTTAGAATAATTAGATAAATTGATTGTTGTATAAATCAATGGCTGTTGATATTACTAAATTTATTTCTTGATTTATTATTCTAGAATTTTAACAGCCTAGGCTTTTAAATTCCATAACTCCTTAAAAATTTTAAATCATTTCATGAACTCTAACTACTTTGAATAGTGTCCAAACCCTAGCCTTAAATGTTACTAGGGTTTTTATCCTTTTATTTTCTATGCTCAGCTATTAATTTTAAAATATCAGATCTAATTCATTATTCTATTTATAAAATATTTCATAGATTTAATTTCTTAAAAGGTTCTAAATATAAAACATTTTGTTTTCCCACTTCCCAACTGATAATGTCAAAATTCAATAACCGATTTGATGAGACCAATAAGATATAATTACAAGATTTCATTTCTAAACATTTAGTTATGCAAGATGACCATATCCATATTATTCAAGATCTCCTAAAGTCCACTACAGGTCAATCCTCCAACCCCATACATGATAATATTATTACACCTATTATGGGTGTAACTCAAATTATTCAACCTGTTACAACTAGCCAACTCTCACTAGTGAAAACACCCATTGTGGCTAGTACACATCCCTCCTCTTAAGATGTACAATCCCTTTGGAAAGAGATCTATTATTTTTAGTCCAAGGTGTTACATCTTCCTCAGGGTGATACTAGATCATATCCTGCCTTGGACTCTCATGTTATCCTACATACAACTTTGGCACAACATATAATGAAAGCTCCTTTTCCATTTAGATTTGTGGCACCCAACCTTAATTTGTATGATGGTAAGGATGATACATAACATCATCTATGCACTTTTCACATGACATGTTTAGACGATGTGTCCAATGATTGGATCCTAACTAGGTTATTACATCATAATTTAAAGGACTATACATGACAATGGTTTTATGATCTCCTTAATTAGTCCATAAAATAATTTAATCCACTAGTAGATATGTTTTTGGCATGTTTTTTAATCAACATTAGTGACAAGGTTTCCTATGCTCAAGTTTTTCAACTAAAGAAAAAATCTAATGAGTCAATAGTTGAATATATATTGTGATGTAAAATTATATTAGTAAAGATGATTATCCCCATGGTAGATAGAGAACTCTAGGACATATTCAAGAAGATTTTATTACTAACATTGTATAAAGCTATACTATTCAAAAAGTTTCCATCATTCATATATATATGCCATATAGTGAAATAATGGGAAGTCAAGCTTATCTCTATGGGAATGTTAAAGTACACAACTAGATCAAATTCAACAACTAAGAGTTAAAATAAATCTATATATAAGGTGAGGTCCACTAAAAACAATAATTATAAAAACACAACAATCAATGTAGCCTCAAAACTAGCTCCTCACATGATTTTATCAGTGCTTCCAAGGAAACCTTTCAAAAATCTTATGTAATTACCAACACATGTTATCTGATAACTCTTGGAGTGAAAATTCATATCTCTCCCCCCCATCAAAGAGGATGATATAACTAGGCATCTTCCAAATAATTATGATTCCAATGCATTTTGGGATTATCATAGGATGCCCATTCATACCAAAAATCTATGCATCAGATTAAAACATAATATAAAAAATTTGATAGATGTTAATATCAATGATGTGAGCACACAGACAAACCCAAATCATAAAAAGGTAAAATTAATGAAAATATTTTTAGATCCATTTCCAAAGCATACAACTAATGAGATAGAAAGCACTTACAGTGTTTTTATACTTATCAAGAACATCCACCACCAACATATTATCATACTCATATGATAGATACACACCCTCTAAATAATATCATTGGTGTGTATCACACTATAATTCCAGCTTGACCTCTCATCACTTTATTACAATAGTATATTATCAATGATGAATTAGATTTATATGCACTCTTTATATGAAATTACATTGATAATCACCCTATTTAGAGTGTCATGTTTGATAAAGGGTCAAGCATAAATATGTGTACTATTACATTTTAACAACACTTGGGTTTTTGAAAGTAGGATATTTATCTGATATACATAATTATTTATGGTTTTAGTGGCCATGTCTAGAGCTCCATTGGGGAGATCATGATTTCATTATAGGTTTAGACAATACATGTGGCCACCAAATTCTTAGTTTTACATAGTGTCAACACATTTGATATGTTATTAGGTGGGACTTAGATACAAGAAATTTGAGCCATTCTATTCACCATACACTATTATCTTAAATATATACATGCTAATTATGTGGTTATAGTCAAGGGAATTCCATATGAGTACCATTTACCTATTTCATAACTAATTACAAAACATCTACAAATCAAAAATCCACAAATAGATTCTATTAGCATACTTTTGATATCAATTAAGCCACTAGTGTAGGTGAAGTATACTCATATAGCATTACCATGTACACATACTCTCCCATGAAGACATTTATTAGAGATATCCATTCATAAAATACATGTTTTGGATTCTAGAGAGAATTTATTTACCCCATTATCATATATATGAATGTTACAACATAGAGAACTAACACTAGTCACAACTTATTCTACCAAATACGTCTCTAAGAACACCATAGTTCATAGGCCTATTCAATCAACTCCATATATTCATAGCCCAACTCCACAAGAAGATTTAGCTATAGATTACTTATTAAATCCATTTAAATGATATTATATACCTCTTATCATAACACTTGTAATCACTCTTCCTTTATTTGATACATGACACTTTGATAGTGAGTCTCTTACGAGACTCATTGGTTAGTATGTTCCTCTCTACTTTTACATAATTTCATTTTCATATTGATTTTACATAGTTTATACTTAGAAAATACAAAAACATTAAATATTAATTAGAAACTACAAATTTAAGATTTTTTACATTTCCATGTTTACATTCCTTGTATTTTATAGGTACTACATATGTTATATATGTTAGTGTAGTCAGTTTTTTAATGCATAAATGTTGCACTTATTATCTTTGAGTGTTCATAAATTAATATAGGACTAAGTTCATATATATAGATCCAAATTTTCTACTATTTACCTATTGAGGCCATAGACACATATACATAGATTCAACAATGATACACTCACCCATTGGTGTCATTATACTACATAACTTCTAATTTGTTAGGCTATATCTTTCTATACTTCATATCATATATTCAACATTGATTATATATTTGTATTGATCATCTTATATTACACTAATTTTTTATGGACTACTACTACTATAGACTCAACTTATGTACATATTTTTTCTTATATGGATTTGTACCACATGATTATGCATACTTCATTTCTAGCTTTACTAGTCTAGACTTGATAGTGTTTCTTTGCTTCTACATCTACTTAAGGGAATTTGAATATGTCATTATTCTATGGATCCAATCCAATTATTTTCATTATGTGTATGATTTGGACATGTGCCCATGTATTTGTGTGTGCTTATTATCTATTTATGTAGACATTTGAACATGTCATTTCATGTAGATCTAAGATAATATTAATTTTATACGCATATGTGGACATTTAAACATGCCCTTATATGTGTGACTTTCTCAAACTTAGTGATATGTGCCCATGTCCCTTGTATTATGGCCCCTTGGCCTAATTAACATGCCTCATGTATTTTTATGTATGATTTCATGTATGCATCATGGCCATGACACTTGTCTCTTGTTTTTTACACACATAATTTGTGATGCAATGAGGGACCTCATGCATCCACCCTTCCTTCTTGAGTGCCTTGATGGACATTATGCCCCATCCCTCAAGTAATTTACATAGATTATACTTAAATTTTCTATTCATATACATTTTTACATCATTATATATATCTTAAAAACCTTGTGAATGGTATATATAATGTACATTATATATTTCCACCTTATGCTCAATCTATTTTCATTCTGGTGTCATGGGTACATATTATATTGGTTTATCACGTAGATATCATTTATTATTAGTCTAACACATATGATTCATATATTTTATTTTGAGGAAATTTATTACAGAGGTTCATCAACTCCCCTCAAAAGAGGGGGAATTAAAATAGGGTTGTCACAAAGATAAAGCATCCTAGTGCACTCAGAACACAATTTTTAGCACGTAGACACACATTAAAAAGCCCATACTCAAGAAAATATAGTGAAAAATAGTCACACCCACATCAGTATCTATTTTGCATATAAATAACACATTTGGTCAATAGTGTGGCATAGAGGACACTAGTGAAGTGAACTATTGACTAAGGGATTGTGCTACTATCTAGTATCCCCAAAAATATAAAATTATAAAATTTACAAAAAAGGTATAATAGGTACAGTCCAAGTTTGTATAGTTTCACTCATATATTATCATATATGATCAATATATACTCAATTTTTACATAGAATTACATAGGTTTGTTCAAGTTGGGAGCAACATGTGTGACATGATTATTCCCATTTAAGTTTTATATATGCACAAACATAGATTACTATAACTTAGTCCAAAATACATATGCACAAATACCAGAATTGGGGGCACATGACTAGAACATTATTTATGTATGATAAATTGTGCATTAGTTTCTCAACTAGAATGATAAATCCATGTAATTATATATGTTTTATAATCCAAACACCATTTGTACCATTTTTTCACTAAGTTTACACCATATTGATTCCTTATTTCATTTTCAGTAGTTGGCATTCTCGAGTGGCCTAGAGTCATTTTACATTCAAATTTTTTGAGTGGTCCTTGAGTCATTTTATGTTAATAGTTATTGAGTGGCCCAAATACATATTTTACTTCTTCATGACAATAGTTTCAATTTTATCTTCTTCTATCAAACATTGGTAGGCAATGATAGAGTTAAGGTTAACTTGATTTCTTAATCTACCTACATGAGAGGATTAGACAAACCATCAATCCAATCCAATCTATTCACATATTTTGATTAAATAAATAGGGGTGGGACATGATGGAGTCAAGTACATCTTGAGTTATTAATCCACCTACACATGGGGATTGAGAAATCCATCAACTTAGTTCAAGTTATTCACCATTTAATAACCATAGACACACATAAGATGTCACCAAGTTTTGCATTGGTTTATGTACCCAATGAGGTGTATTCATTCCTTTCCTCTTTATCTCATCTATTTAATTAGTTTTTAATTTTATTTTCATATTTATTAAGGAATAAATCATTTATGTTTCATTTATAGGACATGTAATTGAGCATGCTTCACAAACTCAGACCTAGATTCATGGTCTTCAACTCATAGGTAAGTCTAGGTATATTATTTTTACTTTATCCTAGTCATTTCACTTTGATCCATTTATAGAATAAAGGGGGGGGAATGTAGTCATCTAATATGTCATTTTAGTGCAATGAGTGTCACTTGAGACCAACTCATCCTTATCTTATCCCTAGACCTATCTTAGGGCCTATATTAATCAATTTATAGATTTTATGTAAGTCCAACCCATTCCCAAATATACCAAAAGTAACATTAAGCTTTAAATCAAGCACCCAAGTCCCTTTTTTTCTTTTTATTTCCACCTAAACATTAGTGAGACACTTTGGACTATAGTGCACTATGCTATTATAAAAAAGGCAACATTAATGTCCCCTTGCTCTTTTCACCCCTAATAGATATATTTATGTTTCTCAAAACCCCTTAAAGTTAGCTTAGAATAATTTTATGTCTAGAAAAGTTCCCTAATGATATATATAGGCCACTTTAAGTCATTTATCCCCTATATGGAAATTATATACAAATACTCACAAAAAAACTCATAAATAGCTATGCAAATCAAGGTCATTGATTCCTATTCTGCCTTACTTATGCATATACTCATCTAAAGTAGCTCAAATTTTTAGATTGTTTAGATTTATAGTTTCAAGTCACACTCATTAACTTGCACTTACACTAGGACTTACATTGGGATAAATACATCAGGTTTTATCTCATTTTGAGGTATTGGTATATAGGCAATGGTCAACACATGGGGTGTTGAGGTCTTGTCTTACCTATCATGCTAATGCCACCTTATTTTAATTACACTCCTAAAATAATTTAGTAAGAATGGAGGCTTAGGGTTTCACATTGAACTCAATTAAAATAGGGAACATGTAAAAATCCAAAATTTGGTCACATAGGCATAAAATTCTCAGAACTAGGGGAAGGTCTACCCATAAACTCAACTTTCCATATCGCACAAGGACATTAACATGGCACAAAGGATAATAACATGATACATTATTGACTAATACCATCTAATAGGGTTTGTGTGATCCATAAACATCACTAATAAACTCAAAGTGAAATTTTAAAAGTACAGATTCTAAATTTCTCAACTTAACATATGTTAGAATGATTAAATCTGATTAAAATATGATCCAAATCAAGTTTCAAAACTAAAATAAAAGTGAATTGATAAATCACATCAGTTATCCATTAAAACCGTCAGATTTTCCAAATTCTTGATTTTGTCTAGTTTCTCGTAAATGATCAAATAAGTAATTTTTGAATTTTGATTAAAATCTAAATTATAATCTATAAATTAACTAAAAATAAAATGCAAAACTGAATTCAAAGATCAAAACACAAAAATTATTTACGGGGTTCAAAATTCCTACGTCCTCGGGTTAGTATCGAACCGATCCATTAATGTTACTCAAATTTGCAAGTTAAAATATACTTACAATCAATAATAGATCATTTATCTTTGTAAAAAATAATGTTTTAGACCCTTGAAAGACCTTGGCTGACTCATCACGTCCTTCACCTTCTTGAATCACACACAGAGGCTTCTCCAAATCAAAATTGGCAACTTCTATAACTCAAAATAGAATCACCAATTATCAAAAAAGGGTCAAATGAATATACTACATAGAGCATATCAAAATTCTAAACAACTTTTTAGTTTACTCTAAGCTCTGATTCAGCCTCTAAGGGCTCCAAAATGACCAAATACTATAAGCAGGTCTATATTCTCCAATACACAGTCAACCTCCTCTATCTATTCAAGTAGAAATTAGTCCCTTTTATAACACTTTGACCTCCATGGCTGAAGTGGTCAAGGTTAATCAATTTTGGGTGGTAGGTCAGGGGTTCAAAACTGCCTCCCACCTTTCTAGGTGCCTTGCATGCATTTGAAAACTTCTTTCCCTCCTTTTTAGGCACTTTGACTTGTTCTCCCTCCATTTTGGTGCTTAGACTAATTCATTATCCCACATGGGCTGAATGGAAGGTGGCTGCATGGTTTTTTAAGAAGCTTAAGTGCCTCATTAAATGTGTTAATGCCCCTTTTTGTGGGAGACTTGGCACCTAGTTAGCATGCACGTTGGACTTGGTCTCCTTCCTTTAAACTCGCCACCTTGCTCGGTCTCGCACTTATCTTACACTGCCACATGGCATGTTGATGATGTGGTATCATTGAACCATTTATTTTTACAAACCTTAGCATTTTCCAAGTGTCAACCTTTTGATAGGTCCAAATGTCGAAACATCCTTGAAACACATGTAAAATGTCACAAGTGACATTTTTTGACAAATCTTCAAATGGCCATAACTTTTGCATATGGTATCCATTTTGAAAATCAAAAAAAGCATCAGAAAGATCTAGAAGAGATCTACAGTGTGCCATGACTAAAACTTAGACTTGAAACCATTATCAAAATTCAATTTTTGATCACACCTCCCTAATGGAGGGATTTTGGTCTCCAAAAGTCCAATATCCCCTGAAATCTTATAATTGGTCTATTGCATCAATGAAAATAGAACCCAATCATAGCAAGGATATAAACAATTGCATTAAACTAATTCATAATCAAACTATAAAAATACCTAATCCAAAGGCATGAGTAAGTGAATCTATAATTGCAAAAGTGATTACAACATATCAAATTGCTTGCCCAAATGTCACATCTTGTAAAGCAGTGAATTGCCAAAAATTGAAACAACTCCCAATGTAACTGCAAGACAAGTTTATGATGTCAAAAACATACAATAAATGTTGTGGACATGTTTTAATACAATGCCCTAGTATGGGACTTATATGCTAAGCAAATGCAAACAACTAAAAGTGTATGCTGCCTAACATCTAAACATGCCCATAGGGTTTTAACAATGCATCTATACATCCATGTGCCAAAAATAGATACATTCACAATATCAATCAAATAAGTGTTGTAAGGAATCAAATCAACCTACAACATGCACTCTACTATTATCTCCAACTGATCAAATGAGTTCAAGTCCTCTAGACAACTCATATAGCTTAAATAGGAGATCAAAAACTTAGAGTTATCAAAACGTGAGAATTGAAAAACTTATATGATAAACTTGTCTTGAAGTGTTCTCACCAAATCTAATATACATCTATCAAAGCTTGTTCATTCCCTTAGGTGAATTCTTAACCATGATTTGTAAAAAAAATGTAGTGATAATCCACTTAACCATTTCTTTCTTCTTAGTGAAATTGATTGTCTTAGTGGATTCCTTAGCAATTGCATAATGTTGACGTAACCTCTTTAATGGATTTTCACTTGTAGGTTTTACCTTATCATGGGTTGTATTGTCAACTAAATTATGGATTGAATTAGCTTCATTTACCTTAGTTAAAGGTTTGTAAATCATCTTAGTTTTAACATTACTTAAATGTGAAGATGAATGAAGCTTAAAACATCTATCAATCATATGTCCACTCACTTTACAATGAGTGAAAACATCCTTCTTAGGTGAGAGTTCCCTTTTTCCAATTCCCAAATTAACATGATAATGGTCTTTTAAACATGCAATCTGATTTAACAAAGTATTTCATTTCCAACAAGTCTTAACACTATGGTTATTCATCCCACAAAAAGTGCATGGAAATGATTGCATTATCTTCTGTACATTATATCCAAACTTCTTAAATATATCAATTGGATCAAAATATTTAGTGTAAGAATTAGGAGGTGGAATCTCAATACCTCTTTTACCTTTACACCTTTGAACTAGTGGCCTAGAACCTTCGCTATTGGAAGCTAGTCTTCCTTTAGTCATGGAAGAAACTTCTCCATCATCCACCTGCAAACTAGTATAACCCAAACTTGCATGAAGAAGTCTATGCTCAACCTGAATTGGGTTAGTTATACCTTGGCTATCTCTACCAACTCCTCCTCCATTATAACCTATTTTAAATAGCAATTTAGATCCTATGCCCTTAGTGTATCTTTCAAAATCACCAAAAATAATATTATTAGAATCTGTATCTAAAATGGTGGAAGAAGATGAAGATTCCTATGGTGAAAAACTTACACTACACTCAGTCATAGTTTCTACATCTAAAGTTGAAGGCTTTACCTTTTCACACTCACCACATTACAATCTAATCAAGATCTCATCCTTGGATTCAAGCTCTGATTTTAACTTTGCCACTTGCAGTTCAAGTGTAAATTTTTGGCATCTCAAGATTGCATTTTCATCTTTGATGACCTCAATCTGTGACAACTTTCCCATGGTTTCCTGCAAACAACTAATTTCACACTGCACACTACAATAATAGTCAATCTGCAAACCAACAATCTAACTATTTTGGAAGCATCTGTCAATACACAACTAGAAGCAATCCCTACATTCTAACTCCTTTGATACCAACTTGATCTGTAAACATCACTGATAAACTCAAAGTGAAATTTTAAAAGTATGAATTCTAAATTTATCAACTTAACATATTCTGGAATGATTAAATCTAATTAAAATCTAATCCAAATCAAGTTTTAACACTGAAATAAAGGTGAATTGATAAATCACATTAGTTATCCATTAAAACCGTCAGATTTTCCAAATTCTTGATTTTATCCAATTTCCCATAAATGATCAAATGAGTAATTTTTTCATTTTTATTAAAATCTAAATTATAATCTATAAATTAACTAAAAATGAAATGCAAAATTGAATTCAAAGATCAAAACATAGAAATTGTTTATGGGGTTCAGAATTCCTATGTCCCCGGGTTCGTATCGAACTGATCCATTAATGTTTCTCAAATTTGCAAGTTAAAATATACTTAAAATCAATAATAAATCATTTATCTCTACAAAAAATAGTGTTTCAGACCTTCAAAAGACCTTGGTTGACTTCGCAACGTCCTTCACCTTCCTAAATCACACGCAGAGGCTTCTTCAAATCAAAATTGGCAACTTCTATAGCTCAAAATGGCATCACTAATTCTCTAGAATAAGAAAATAAATATACTACATAGAGTGTATTATAATAATAGACAACTTTGTAGTTTACTCTAATCTCTGATTTGGCCTCTAAGGGCTCCAAAATGACCAAATACTATAGGCGGGTCTATATTCTCCAATAAACAGTTGACTTCCTGTGTTTATTCAAGTAGAAATTAGTCCCTTTTATAACACTTCAACCTCCATGGCTGAAGTGGTCAAGGTTGATCAATTTTGAGAGTAGGTCAGGGGTTCAAAACCACCTCCCATCTTTCTAGGTGCCTTGCATGCATTTGAAAACTTCTTTCCCTCCTTTTAGGCACTTTGACTTGTCCTCCCTCCATTTTTGACACTTTGACTAATTCATTATCCCACATGGGATGCATGGAAGGTGGATACATGTTTTTTTAAGAAGCTTAAGCACCTCATTGAATGTGTTAATGCCCCTTCTTGTGAGAGACTTGGTGCCTAGTTAGCATGCACGTTGGACTTGGTCTCCTTCCTTCAAACTCACCATCTTACTCAGTCTCGCACTTATCTCATGCTTCCACATGGCATGTTGATGATGTGGCATCATTAAACCATTTTTTTTTCAAACCTTAGCATTTTCCAAGTGTCAACCTCTGATAGGTCCAAATGTTGAAATGTCCTCAAAACACGTGCAAAATGTCACAAGTGACATTTTTTGACAAATCTTCAAATGGCCATAACTTTTGCATACGGTGTCTATTTTGCAAACCAAAAAAAGAATAAAAAATCTCTCTATGAGATCTACAGTGTGGCACCACTGAAACTCAAACTTGAAACCATTATCAGAATACAATTTTTGATCATTGTGACACTTGCTTCCTATTTTTGACTTCTTGCATGATTATTTCACTAGTTTTAGCTTACCACTTGTCCATCTCCATTAGTTTTCTTAGCTAAGTACCTTATTTATAATTCACTATTATTTATAGAATAATCAAACAAATCAATTATTGTATAAATTATGGTTATTGATATTGCTATATTTATTCCTTATTATTTCAACACTTTAACAACCTCAGGTTTTACATTCAATAACTCTCTAAAAATGTTAAATCATAGGCATATGATTTGTCTAAATCTATAACTGACTATTTGTGTGGAGGATTAGTACCTTCTAGCTTGGGAAAGAAAGTTGATTCTAATTTTTGGAATTGATGTTACTACCTCACATAGGTTTATCTCTTTGTGAACATATAATACATTGTACCTATCTTATGTCTCTATTTGTATGATTTATGACCATTGATTACATGCATAAATTCATAAATTAGCTTCCTTCTCTTTGAATTCCTAGGTCTACTTGTGATAGATGACTACTATAAAAGGTGAGGAAATGTAATTGGGATGAGCTTACCCTAATCACCCCCATTTATGATTTACTATCATGTATGTGTCTAATACTCTGAATATAGAAGTAAAACCACATGTAGTTATTTCCCTTAGTGTGAATTATCAATTGTGCTCTTTTTTTATATGAATGTGCAAAGAAATATAAATTTGATCTTGATAATTTTCAATATTAAATTTTGAAGATGAACTTTGTTTTAGTTTGGTCAAAATATTGATGCTCATGTTTTTATATAATAATATATTATTATTAAAATAGAACCTCATAAACTAGTTAGGGATTTTAATTTTAAGTTTAAAAAAGCATAAAAATCCCCAATCAAATAATGAACTTCTAAAAGAATGGTTTTAGATATGTATTTACATGATCTCGATCCATTAACATCCACGTTTGTGAGAATATATGTAGCTAATAATTCAATTTTATATTCTATAAAATCTATTTAGGTGGATATTTAGTTTTCATGTGAAAATAAATGCCAAGTGAAGGACCAATTATCTTTTCAAAGCATTGTGCTAGATGATAAAAAAATCAACAAGTTTAGCAAGATCTTATCATTGTTCTTACAAAAGTTTTTTAGTAAGAGAAAGTAAATCTTGAATTGTATACTTTTATGAATCATGAAATTATTGAATAATAAATTGACATTTCATATGAAGTTGAGTGCATTATTGTAAAATGTGAAAATGAAATTGTAATGAAATTACTTAGATTATTCCTAGTAATCGAATAATATATTGTAGAATTAAGAACATAATAAGTATATCCACAATAATAATTGGTGAAAGAATAGAATAATTGACTCTTATGACTAAGCTATTTTGAGGGGGTAACCTCTAAAATAATTAAATAATAATATAATTCATAATATGATGATAAAAGACTAACCACTACCTCTTATATATACTTTACTTATCTATAGTTATTCCATAGGTTGACCATACTAATAACATCAATAAATGTAATAAGATAATAAGAAGGTTTGTAAGCATCAAGTTAGCCACACATACCCATATAAACTATAGGTTAAGGGTGTAACATGCCTCTCCAATTAAAAATAACATTGTCCTCAATGTTTGATCAAACTAGTATGTTTTTTTAAGAACACTTCATCCTCTCATGTTACATCTTCAGAATGTAGATTCATCCATTTAATCAAATACTCCTTAATCACTATGCTCCATAGTTGATTAGTACCTGTGAGAAAGATCTATTTAGAGACTCAAATGACTTATAATTTTTAATCCAATTTAGGTAATTCAATTTGAGTGTAAAATATATGTACAATTACCTTATTCAAGTAAGATACATGGAATACTATATGCATGAAAGTGGATGGGAGCAATTACAATTTGTAGGCCACACTTATAATTTTATGTAATATCTGATAAAGGGCCATAATACTTAAGGTAAAATTTATTTTCATTTTTATATTTCTTTAGAGACATCTAATTATATGTATGAAAATTCACCAAGTCCCGATCATTTATGCCAAAATTCCACTCACTATAGCATTGATATACTTACCCCTTCAATCTATTTTGTGTCATTGTTAAATTATCTCGTAGACTAATTAGTACCTCTTATTGATGTTGAATGTGTCCCTCAATAGCTCAAACCTTGAGATGCACCACCAAGGATAAAGTTATGGATGGGGGTGATACCCATACAATTCCATAAAGGAATACATTTTGGAAGAAGTATGAAAATAACTGTTATACCACCATTTGAAAAGTGGCAACCAATGAACTAATTTGTCTTATTTATCAGAAACAAAATAATAAAAATACCCTTCTAGACATTTGTAGACTACCTATAGTTTTCCATTATATTGAGTATGATAGGATGAGATATGATCCAATTAGGTGCCAAAAATGCAAATAATTAGGTCAAAAAATTACTAGTAAATATGGGATCTTGGTCACTTCCAATGATCTTTGGAGTACCATGCAATTTATGAATTGTATTAAGAAAATTAGAAGCTATTGTAAAAGAAATAAGGGGATATGATAAGGAATATAAATGAGCATACTTGGTGATTCAATCCATAATTACCATGATAAAAGTTCTACCCTCATACTATGGTAACCCAATAATGAAAACCATGGAAACCTCCTCATAAACCTAGTTAGGGATGGATAAAGGCTACAAAAGCCCTGGGGTCTTAATGGTTTCACCTTTATTCTACTGACACACCTTGTATTATCCCACATATTTATATACATACCCCTTGATTCCTTCCCAAAATAAATATTTCTTGATTCTATGATATGTTCTAAAAAATATGGAGTGATTCCTAATGGAAATGCATGAAATTCCTGAATAATTTTATGTTTAAGGAGAGAATGATTACATAGGTATAATATATATTTATACCATAATGAATTCCCATTACATGTAAAGTTTTTAGATCCATTATAAATATACGAATTATTTTGAATCAAGTCATGGGTAAAAATCTCATTCTCCCATTCTGATCTTGCTTCCTTTAGCCAATCTACCTACCAAATAGTCATTATTTATAACAATGCTTTAACTGATTCATCCCTCTGGGATAGTGCATCTAACACCACATTCTCTTTTCCTTTATTATATACTATTTCAAAAATAATAGCCTGACATTTTATTGATACATTTTTGTTATTATTTAGAAGACAATTATTATTTCAAAAAATATTTGAGGCTATCATGATTAGTCTTTAGCTCAAAGTGATGACCATTAGATAAGGTCTCTATTGTTTGATTTCATGTAAAATATCCATAATCTATTTCTCATATATTGGATTGAGATTATTTTCCCCCTTTAGTTGGTGACTCTCAAATGTAAGTGATTTACCTTCTTACATGAGTACAACCCCCATGACATATCATAATGCATAACATTGCACAACAAAAGTTTTATAAAAATTAGGAGTAGCCAAAATTGGTGTGGTACAAATAACTATTTTCAACCATTCAAATGCCTTGGTAGTTGTATTAGTCCATTATAATGAGTATTTATTCAACAAATATGTAAGTGGGGATGTAATGATATAATATTTTTTTGTAAGATTAAGATAGTAATAAATTATCCCCATAAATCCATTGGGGTTTTTGAGTGTCTTAGGAACCTACCACTCCATAATCACTTGGTTCTTTTAGGATCAAATTTCACTCCATGTGAAACAATATGACCCAATTAATCCACTCTTAGATTATAAAATCACATTTGTAAGGTTTTTCATAAAGATGATGTTAATCTAAAATTAAGAGCACCTATTTCACATAATTAAAATGGTCTTCTTCATTTTTTCTATAAATGAGGATATCATCAAAAAATACCAACACAAACTTTTTAAAAAATGGCATGAAAATAGTTTTCAACACACTCTAAAATGTATATGGTGTATTTGTGAATCCAAAATGCATGACAATAAACTCATAATGGCCTTAATGAGTTTTAAAAGTTGTTTTAGGTATGTCATCTACTCATTTTTGAATTTAATGATACCCAAAGTGAAGATCTAACTTGTTAAAATGAATCATACCATGAAATTCATCTAGAAAATCATAATTAATGGAATAGGAAACTTATCTTTGATGGTGTATTTATTGAGTTCTCTATAGTCTGGGCACATCCTTTGAGTGTCATCATTGTTTTACATCATTACCTTTAGGGAGAAATATTTCCTTTGGACGTAATAGATGTTTCTTATATCCAATATCTCCTACACCATATTTTAAATTTCACTCTTCTAGGCATAGGGATGTCTATAGGGTTTTATGTTGGGAGTATTATTTTATAAATTAGTCTAATAGAATGATCATGCACTCAACTTGCTAGATTTATTTTTGTCATGTCAATAAAAATAATATAATAGTCATCTATCATCATTTATGAATCAATATGGGTACAATCCTTGGTTGGTTAAACTTCTATGGAAAATAAGTGCACCAAAAATACTTTATCACCTTTTCTAAGAATATTCATCATTTGATGAGAACTAAATAGTCATGGAGATTTAGATCACAATCCACATAGTTCAAATTTCATTCCTTCTAAATGGAAGCACATGAATAGTTACTGGAAATTCATCTTAATAGTGCCCAATTTGGTGAGCCATTACACTCCTAGAATAATATCAGCCCCTTGTATGGGAATATAAAACATAGGTTAATCTAATAAGTAGTATCCCATAGACATATTAATACTATGAAATTTTCTATAATATTTTATGGCATCACCATCTATAATCATGACCTAAAATTTTGGATCTGGGTAATGAAGTAATTCAAATGATTAATTAACTTGATTTTGATGAATTTGTGTGTACTCATAGAGTCAACAAACATAGTCACATTTTATTTCTTGAGGAAAACCATCACATTAAGAGTTTATGGAGTATTAATACCAAAAGGTGTATGGCAAGAAATAGTAGATTGAGAATCTATAGATTCATCCTTGGGTTTATCCAAACCTACACCTTAGGCTTCATCATATTCATAATCCTCATTGTCACCTTAAATGTAAAATAAATCCATTTTACCACAGTGATATCCTTTGATACATTTACTATCACAACTAGAACAAAAACATTTTAAATATTTTTCCTCAATTTTCTAAGGGGTCAATTGGGTAGGCTAAGGAAATGATTGTCCTAGGAAAGTGCATTCATGAAAATTAGTGAAAGTTATTCATTTGATAAGATATTTTTCCTCTACCATGCATTCACTTGTGATGTATTTAGATACTAAACTAGGACTAAACAATCAAACCTTCAAGTGGATACTATCTTTGAGTCCACCTAAAAATAATACATTCAAAGTTTCTGTAGTGATGTCTACAACACATAAAAAAATTCTAAAATTGATGAATATAATCCTTCATAATAACTATTTGGTGTAGTTTAGCTAACTAGTTGAAGTAGTTTTTTGAGGAATTGTTATGATATTAGAGTTACAGTTATTCAAAAAATATAAACCAAGGAACTGAGAGACCCTTATTTTTATTTTGAGCATATAACCATCGATACCAAATGAAATGCTTAGGTTATAGGTATAAAGGTCCCATGATAACATTTTTAAATCATGGAGTCTAATTTAAATCAAATAAATTTTCAATTTGAGTGATCCATGTGAGTGGATCATTACCATCAAAGTTGTGTAGGTCCACTTTTAGAACCATTAGCTTTGGACTATGATTAGCATTATGATTGTTTGGAGTAGGATAACCAAACTAGAGTGGTGGAGGGTTATTTTGTGATGGATAATATATAAAGTTGGTCAATTTCTTAGTTATTCTCTATAATTAATCTTATATCCCATTCAAGTCCCCTCTCAATCATGTTATTTCTCCTTTAAACACATCAAGATAATCTTTTTGCACCATGCCATGCAAATTTGACTTAAGTTGTTGAACCACCTAGAAAATGCATAGATAAAAATTAATAGTCTCCATGTAATTCTTGTGAATATTTTTAGGAGTTTCTTTCCCTTTCCCACATCTATAAGTGTTAAGACTAGCCAGGCACAAGCCCTAGAAGGGTTTTAACCCTAAAAAATTGTATTGATAGATGAGACCATTATGATCACCTCATTGAGATGAATCCAATAAATATTAATTTGCATAAAGGTGAAAATTTTTGGCCCAAAAAAGTATATTGGTGGAATACACCATTTTAATAATCTCATAGAGATGATCTAATGACTACTAATTTTAACAAGGTTAAATTTTTTTCAAACTTTTTTTAAACAAAATTTCCCCTTTTTTGTACAAAAATACATGAACAAAACTACAGTGATAATTTTTTAAAAATATTCTTGGGTCATAAGTTATGTTTTTTCATCCTTATAGTGCTTAGGATTCTAGATCCAAAAAACCACACAACATAAACTTGCCCAATTCTAAACTTTGATACCACTTGTAATGAAATTACTTAGATGATTCACATCAATAGAGTAATATATCATAGAATTGTGAATAGAATAAGAATATCTATAATAATTGGAAAAAGCGTAGAATACTTGAATATTATGATTGAACCACTTCAAGGGAGAAATCTCCATAATAATGCAATAAGAAAACAAATTTTAATATGATGATAAATGACTAACCATTACCTTTGATATATAATCTACTTAGCCATGGATATTCTATAGGCTAACCATACTAAGAGCATTTGATAAATATAATCAGATAATATGAAGGTATATAAGACATAAATAAGACACACATATCCCTAAAGACACTATAGGTTAAGGGCTTAGTAGAAAACATACTCTTCCCAACTAATCTAAATCATGACCCTGAATATTCTTGTGAAGAGTATTGCATATCAAAATATGATATAGAAATAATGTGTATATGTAGAGGAAATACATGAATTAAAATATAATAAGGTTTTAAAGGATTTTTATGACTATAATATATTTCCAAAATATAATAATAAAAAAATCAAAAAATTAAATTAATATGCTTATTTAAAAACTGATCCAAATCTCATAGAGCTAGTATTTATTGAACATCTTGCTCCTAACATCATAGTTATATAACTTTAGGTAAATAAATATCTTGCTTATGATTGGATAGAATTTTAGATAAATTTTTTCCATTCCCATGTTTATTCTTATTTTAAAATTAAGGGAAATGATTATGTTGAAAAAATGTAATAAAATTATTTTGGGCTTAAAAATTATGAAAGACCTCAAATTTATGCTTGCATTGAATCCTAATGTAAGAAAAAATGACCATTTGAGACATAAATATGATCATGAATATGTTAAAAGTATAAAATTCATGTGCATTTATGAGTTCTTTCATGATTGTATATCAGATAAAGGGATAAACTAAATCTATCATAGAGTTGATTCCTTTATCATAATAACATGACACTTCTCCAAGATAACAAAATAAAGGATTCTACCAATTGGGTGTTGTTGTAATAAATAATGATTTTTAGAAATAAAGGATGAATAGATTAAATAAAGGTAATATCTCTCATAGACATGACCATTGATTTTTTTTGTATTGAGTCAATATTTATACTACAAAATTATTATAGATTAGAAATAGCATAGAAGAGATAAGATAATTTTTTTATATAATAGGTTATATAATAAAGTAACCTATGTAATTTCATAAGGTGATATAGTGTAAAAAGATATAAAAATGTTGCATTTTATTGTGTGTGTGTGTGTGTGTGTGTGTGTGTGTGTGTGTGTGTGTGTGTGTGTGTGTGTGTGTGTGTGTGTACACACACACACACACACAAACACACATATATGTAAAGAAAGAAATAAAAAAAGAAAAGTTAAAGTAGGAATTATAGTCAATAATAAATTTTGTGTTACATTAGTATAACTAAAATTAACATATATCAATATAAACTATCTGCTATGCCCTTAACCATTAGTGTGTCTAAGGATATGTGTGGCTAACTTGTGGCTTACATACCTCTTTTATTTACTTGTTACATTTCTCTATGTTCTTAGATAAGTCAATATATGGAATAACCTTGGCTAAGTAGACTATATATATGAGGTAATGGTTAGTCTTTAAGCATCATGTGAAGTATTATACTTTTAGTGCATTATTGTGGAGGTTTCCCCCTTAAAGTGGCTTTGCTATATTATCCAACATTCTATTTTATTGTCAGTTATCAATGTGTAATCTCTCATTCTATACAATATAAAATCATTCTATTCAAATATCTAAGTAATTTCATTACAAGTGGTATCAGAGATTTGATTTGGGAAAGTTTCATAAGGAATTTTTTTGGACCTAGTGAGGTGTGGCTTCTAGGAGAAATGAAAGTGAAAAAACACAACTTGCAATCTGGGAAGAATTAATTTTTTCCATCAACACAATATTGGTTGAATTAATTTTTAAAAAAATATATATTTAGAAAAAAAAGTCTATAATTTTTTTTCCCCCTTACACACTTACAATCATTGGATTCATCTCAGTGAGGTGATTACAACAATGTATTCTATCGGTACATTTTTTTGGTATCAAAAATTTTACTCTAGTGTGGAAAGGTAATCACTGGATTCATCTTGACAAGGTGCTCATAATGGTACCATTTCTTGGTACACTTTTTTTTGGGGGTCAAAACCCTCCTAGGGTTTGTCTATGGTAGGTCCTTCAACTCAAGGAAGACTAAGGGCACCAAAAACTCTTAAGACTCCTTCTATTGATGACATGGAATATATAACTTTAGATTTGGTGATTTCTTAGCTTCAAGAGGACATAAAAAACTTGGTGAGGCATGATAACTTTGTTGAAATACAAGATAATGTTTCAAGGATGTGCAAATATATTACTAGAGTTCATATTAAATTGTAAGATATCACTACACAATTAGTTGCCCTCACATCTTAGTTTCAATCTAGAAATCTTCCACTTCAACATTCAAATCCTCCTCTCAATAACTCCCATACTATTATGAAATTGATGTTGCCAAAAGTGGACATATGTAAGTTCAATGGTAAGGATCATCTCACTTAGATTAACCAAATTGAGAGTTTATTTGAGCTGCATCAAACCTCTAGTTCTTAGAGGGTGATGGTGGCATCCTTGTATATGGAACCTAAGCAATTCATTTGGTATCACTAGTTATGTGTTCAAAAGAAAAATAATGTTACTCTTATTACATGGACTATTTTTAATAAGGAGTTGATATCTCATTATCAGAATAATGTCTCTGAGAACTATTTCAGCCAATTAGCCAAGCTATGGAAAATATGACCTATGAAGGATTATATTCATCAATTTCAAATTCTCTCTTTATGATTGAAAAATATCACTAAGAAAAATTTGATAGATCTATTTTTTAGTGGCCTCAAAGATAACATCCAATATAAGGTTTGAATGTTTATCCCAACATTTGTACTATAAGTTATCCTTAAGGAATGTGTGATACAAGAAAAAGAGATGGTCAAAAGGAAAAATTTAACTAATGGTCATGATCATAACTTTCTAGCACCATCATTTCCACAACCCACTAGATTAACATAATGAAAAATTGAGGAGAAGTGAGCCAAAGGGTTGTGTTATGGTTGTGACAAAAAATGGAGCAAAGATCATCATTATGCTAAAAATAAGCTATTTTACATTGAAAGTGCCAATGATGATGAAGATGATGTAGAAGTACATGATGTAGAGACAAAAATTACTAAGGAGGAATCTAAATACTCTTAGCCTACTATTTCATGCCATGCCTTGTCAAGTATTATTACTCCCCAAACTCTTAAGGTGATGGGTTTCCTTAAGAAATAGAAGGTTACTATCTTGATTGATTATGGGAGCACACACAACTTTATCCAAAGTAAGTTGACTACTCATTTGAACTATTTCATTTATCTAGCTCTAGAATTTTAGGTTATGATTACAAATGGTGGTATTATTAGATATTTAGGAAAATGTCACAATATTAAGTTGGCCATGGGAGACTAATTATTAGATTCTCCTATGTTTTATATTCTAATGGGTGGAGTTGATATTGTTTTAGGAGACCCATGGCTCAACACTTTGGGCACTATTAAGATGATTTTTCAAGAATTATTCATGTTTTTTCATTTTGAAGATAAGACATTTGAGTTAAGATGATTAAAGGCTAAATCTCCCCAACTTGTAATCTCCTATCAAATGACAAAGATTCTCCATAAGGGTGCTGAAGGATTTCTAGCTCGCTTATTTTCTATGGAAGTATAGCCAACTTAGCCATCTCTACCTCTTGATCTACAATAAATAATTGATGTTCATTCTATTATTTTTGGAGACATGCAAAAAGGACTTCCACCTATCTACACACATGATCATGCTATCACACTTATTCTTGGTAGTACACCACCCAATATTAGGCCATATAGGTATCCCTATGCCCAAAAAAGTGAAATTAAAAAGATGGTACAAGAGATGTTGGATTCAAGAATCATTCACCATAGCCAAAGTGTATACTCATCACCAGTTTTCATGGTGAGAAAGAAAAATGACACTTGGAGGATGTGCCTTAACTATGGAGAAATCAATAAGTACATTGTCAAACATAAATTTTCAATTCCTATCATTGATGATTTTGTAGATGAATTGAGTGGTGCTCTTTATTTTACCAAGTTAGATCTGCATTTTGGGTATCATCAAATTAGGATCCATGATGAAGACATACCCAAAACTACTTTCAGGACTCATGAGGGCCATTATGAGTTTTTGGTTATGCCTTTTGTCCTAATAAATGCACCATCTAATTTTTAGAGTTTGATGAATACTATTTTTAAGCCATTTTTTAGGAAATTTATTTTGGTATTATTTGATGATATCCTCATTTATAGTAAAAATTGGGCAAACCATTTGCAACATGTGAAACAGGTACTCTCCATTTTGGAGCAAAATCAATTATATGCCAAACCTTCCAAATGTACTTTTGGGGCTGGTGAGGTTGAATATTTGGGTCATTTAGTGTCTTATGAAGGATTTAAAGTGGATCCTAAAAAAATCCAAGCAATGGTGGACTAGCTAATTCTTAGACACTCAAGCAACTTTAGAGAATTTTAGGTCTTACTAGTTATTACCATAGATTTGTCAAAAATTATGGTAGTATTTCAGCCCCACTTACCTCTTTTTTAAATAAAAACTCCTTTCAGTGGATTGATGCAGCTACCCAGGCATTTGAACAATTACAATTGGCTATGTGCACTACTCCAATATTGGCCACTCTTAATTTTTATAAGACTTTTGTGGTTGAATGTGATGCATCTGGGTATGATATGGGTGTTTTACTCATGCAATAAGGTAGACCAATATCATTTTAAAGTCATCAACTCAAGGGTAAAAATTATCAAAAGCCCATCTACAAGAAGGAAATGATGGCCATTTTGCATGCAGTTAAATAATGGAGACCTTATTTGATGGGTCATCAATTTCAAGTAAAAAATGATCATGATAGTCTTAAATATTTTTTAGAATAAAGGTTGTCATCTAAAGAACAACATAAATGGGTAAATAAGATGCTAGGCTATGATTTTGAAATAGTCTACAAAAAAGGCAAGGATAATGTGTTGGAAAATGCACTATCTAGAAAAGATGAATTATTTAAGGAATTATTATGTGCCATAACCATTTTGTAGGCATATTAGCTAGAGGAAGCATGATCAGAATGGGAATATCATAGTACTACTCATGATTTGATTCAAAATATTTAGCAATGTTTAGATGGATTCGAAAAATTCACATGAAAAAGTAATGAATTATGGTACAAAAATAGATTATACCTATGTAAGAATTCTCTTAAACAAAAAATCCTTCAAGAACTTCATGCAACTCCAATTGGGGGTCATTCAAGATTTTTGAAAATCTATCACAAAATCAAGCAAGATTTTTTTTGGGAAGGTCTCAAGGGGGATGTCTAGAAATATGTGGTTGAATGTATTATTTGTCAACAAAACAAAGGTAAAACCATCAAAATTTGAAGTCTTTTATAGCCTTTATCTATCCCTATCCAGTGTTGGGAAGAGGTCTCTATGGATTTCATTACAAGTTTACAAAGATCTAATGGTTAAAATGTTATCATGGTTTTTGTAGATCATCTTAGTAAGTATTTTCATTTTTTTCATTATCCCAGCCATTTGTTGCTAGTAAAGTAGCTTCTAATTTCCTCAATACAATTTAGAAACTACATGGGACCCCTAAAATCATTGTCAGTGATAAAGATCCCATTTTTACTAGTAATTTTTGGATTGAGTTATTTAGATGTTTAGGAACTCAATTAGTTCATAGTTCATCTTATCATCCTAAATATGATGGATAAATTGAGGTAGTCAACAAATGTCTATAAGGATATCTTCAGTATTTTGTTTCTGATAAATAGGATAAATGGGTTCATTAGCTGCCACTTGTTGAATGGTGGTATAATACTTCTATTCATATTTATTCTAAAATGTCTCCTTTTATGGAATTATATGGATACCACCCTCCATCCATCACTTCAACCTTGAAGGTACATCCTAAGGTTCATGCAGTTGAAGAACATATTCACCATCAATAAGAGGTCCTTGCAAGTTTGCATGAAAATTTAGGTATGGCCCAGAATCACATGAAGCAACAAGCAAATCAACATAAAAGTGAGAGGAATTTTGACATTGGTGATTAGGTCTTTGTTCTCTCATAGCCATATAAGTAGATGTCATTGAAGCGATAAAAAAGGATAACAAGCTATCCACTAAGTATTATGGGCCTTATCAGATCTTGCAAAAAATTGGTAGTGTGGCCTACAAGTTAGATATTCCTTCATCCACTCACATACATCTAGTATTTCATGTATCATGCCTAAATAAATTCATTGAACATAAAGTTACCATTCAAATAGAATTACCAGAATTAGATGAGGAAGGTAAATTTATTCTTGATCTTGAGGTGATCCTTCAACAGTGTACCAAACAACTACATTTTAGAGAAATTACAAAATACCTGATCAAATAGAATAATTTTCTATGTGAATATTCCATTTTTTAGGATGAAGCATTTGTGTAGTAGCATCTAGAATTGCCACAACATTGAGGACAATGTTGTTTTAAAGGGGAAGGGATTGTTATGACCTTAACCATTGGTGTTTCTAGGGATATGTGTGGTTGACTTATGGCTTACATACCTATTTTATTTACTCATTACATTTCTCTATGTTCTTATATAGGTCATCCTATAGAATAACCTTGGCTAAGTAGACTATATATAGGAGGTAGTGGTTAGTATTTAAGCATCATGTGAAGTATTTTGCTATTAGTGCATTGTTGTGGAGGTTGCCCCCTCAAAGTGGATTTGATATATTATCTAGTATTCTATTCTAATGTCAATTATCGCTATGTAATATCTCATTTTGTGTAATATAAAACCATTATATGCAAATATATAATTAATTTCATTACACTATCTATAGCCAACAATTTTATATTTTATGTCAACATTTGGTGGTGTTCCATGGACTTTAGTTAACTAATGTCTTGGGGGAAGTATCCTTTATAGTTATGAAAGATTGAATTAATGGAAATAGAAGAGTGGAGGGATGACACATTATTGTTTTCAAATAAAGTTTAAAATCATAGGTGAAACATTACTATAAATAAAGGCATCATTATTTAGACCATAGGAAGAAGAATTTTGGGTCACCTTTGCACACATTTTATGGCATTTAATACTAGAACAAGATAAGTATATGTAAGTTTAATTAATTCAAATTAAAATACATATTTAGTGGAATGTATAAAATTTTGAGGCTCCCTATCAACCATATACACCCATAACTTAGTCTATTATTTATTAGTTTGAGACTACCCTTAACTCCATCATATAAAAACTTCAATGTTTTCATAGTCCATAAGATTGAACATAATGATTTTTGGGAAAAAAATGTGATTGATTTTAAATATGACATGTTTTGAATAATCATAAATGTTCATCATCATTAAAAAACATATTTTTTCCTAATTATGAATTACGAATGATGATTCAAAACACATTGGATCTCAAAATTAAATAATTTTGCCCAAAAACCATTTTGCTCATTCATGAGAGTTTGGGATATATAGGTTTGGATGATATTTGATTCCAAGAAAGTTTAATTTTTTTAAGGGTAAAGGAAATATTTATTGAACAAAGTTCCACTCCTCTTTTTCAAGCAATTTATGGATTGAGGGCTAGTGAAAAATGGCAATTGGTTCTTTTAGGGGACATACACATAAAGATGATTAGAATAAATAATGGGGATCCTTAGAAGATGTGACTACTCAAAATATATAGTATTAAAAATAAATTAAGGTTAAATAATATTTATGAGGATAGGTAATTGAATATCAAGTAAAAGTAAGTTAATTAAATGAGAATAATATATTAGTAAGAGGATAAGTTAAAGGTAGTTAAGAGAAACTAATGAATGAAGAGATTAGGAATCAATTGGAGAATGAGATAATCTAGTCATAAATTAAGAAATAAATAAAAAATAATTAAAGGTAATAAATAATGTTATTAATTTCTAAGATAGAAAAAAACTTAAGGTAACATCTACCACTATAAACCTTAATATTAAAACCTTCATATTATCCATTTGACACAAAAGAATGAGTTAGTATTCACATTACTGAAAGGAAAAAAACAAAGATAATGAGAGAAAAAAAAATAATTATTATTATATATCACACCAAAAAAATTCATGAATGACATGTGACAAGGATTAACAAATTTAACCGCATTGTTTAGAACACCTAAACTATTCAAAACCTTGGGTGTTGAAGATCAATTGGTCATAAGTAGTGTGGCCCACAATGTATGAGTCTTAGAGATTATTGGAATAATAAATGAGGATAAGATGATTAATATAGATGCTAATTATATAGTATAACCAAGGGAGGAAATTTTATCTATAGAAGGAAGTCTGACAATAAGTATTCAGGAGGAAATATTTATAGATAACATAAAAGAAGAAATAGATGTGTAAAGAGATGTTAACCTTCAAGAGAAAGGTGATTCAGAGATAAATATTAGTTTTCATTATATATAAATACAAAATAGATATATAAAAAAAGATAATGTAATAGAAAGAAAATTAGTAAATGAAAACATTGGTGAAAAAGTTCAATAAGATAGAAAATATTGAAGAAGATATTCAAAGTGATGCAACCCTCCAAACCCAAACCATAAGAGGCATAAAGATAAAATGAAACTTTTGGACTAATTTTCATCCCCCATGCCACTTCACAATAGATGAATACATCCATTCCTTAGAGAAAGGGATATATTTATTGGATAAGAAGAAACAAATCAATACCAAATTCATAAGGAAAAGATTGAGAAAAGAATAAAATTTGTAAGAAATCAAATGGAAGTGTTAGGAATAATATACTTCCAAGAAAAATTAAAAATAGCCAAAGTTCATAACCAAAATTTGATTAGATAGTGGAAAGGTAAACAATAACAAAATTATCATAGTACTATAGGAACAAGTACATCAAAAAACCAAGTGAATAATGGTAAAAATATTATAAACAGTCTTTCTAAATAAACTAAGAACACTAAAATGGAACAAAATAGGATAAACTTATCACTATTTGGAAAATATACAAAAGATTCATAATAAAATTTGTTTGTGTTAGACTCATACTAGAGGAGTCACAATATTAATGATGAAATGGTGATGCTATTTGATTCCATTGAAACATTAAGAGATGACACACATGAATAATTATTATAGACATGGAACTATATAGGTATATGCACAAAAATATATTAAGGATGATTCAATATTTGGATAAAACAATGGAGAGCATCAAAAAAATGAGAGAGATGATACAAAAGGATAAATAAAAGATTATGATCAACAGTTTAAATCCATAGTTCAAAAATTAGAGGAGACTCTAAATGAAAAATAAAGAATATAATGGTTTAAATATAGATTAATCCTATGACTTCAATCCAATTGTTGACCAATTTTGCCCAACAGGCGAAAAATTTTGGTCCCCTTCTGCCTCTTGCTGTTCTTGGCCATTTCTTTTGTTTTACACAAGTCCTGTAAAATCTATGGACTCTGCAAGAATATTTTTTAAGGATTCAGCAGTTCCCTACAAACTTCATGTTTCTATAGACTCAACTGGTTAGTCTTTTGGCATAAGGAGGATTAGTTCAGAGAATATTGGGGGTTTCCAAGACTTTTTGAGCTCTTTTATGATGAATTCAGCCTTGGTTCAAGCCTCATTTCAATCTTCAAGATGATCTCTCCTAGTTCAATCCTTGGTTCAATCGACACTTGGTTCATCCATCTTTAAGTTCAAATGTCTCGATTTAATAGCATTGAACCATTGAACCAATTTTGGTTCAAAGGTTTGGTTCAATGAGTTTGGTTCAAAGTGAGCAGTTCAATATTCAACACTTGGTTCATCAGCACATAATGGTTGAACCATTGAACTGTTGAACCAATTTTGGTTCAATGGCTTGGTTCAAAACTTGGTTCATTAGCCTAGTTCAATCAGATGGCACATTTCAAGTTCATCAGCTGCAATGGTTGAACCACTTGAACCATTGAACCATTTTTTGGTTCAACAGCTTGGTTTAAGGGTATGCCCAGTTGGCCGAGGGGTAGTCCAAAGTTCAAATGCCCTTGAAGAGGGCAAGCACTTCAACAAAAAGGAAAAGACCAGGTAAGTTTAGATTTTTTTAAAGTCCCAAATTTTTTTAAGTCTCAAATTCCTTCAAAATTTTGTTCAAAGTAATTCCTTTAGACAAAAATTCAAAGGAATTTGGGCCATAGTTCAAAGCAAAGGGCCAGCAAAAATCATCCATAGACAAAATTTCCACAGGAAAACATCCATGGACAAAAGTCTGCAAGAAATCTTTGCAGACACAAAGCCCGTAGGAACTCGAGAAGCAATCCAAAAGAATAAAGAAACCCGCCAAAGGACCCCAAAGGTCAAGTGCCCTTATGGGGGACTCTTGACTAAAAGGAAAGGGGGGCACTTTCAAAGGCTGAGGGGTCACATTCCCTTTGGGAAGGTGCTAAGAAGATACAAAAGGCAAAAGAGTGCTCATAGAGAGGGCCAAGGAAGACAAAGCTATAGAAAAGCCAGTGAAGGACCCAATGACATTTTGACAGGGATGAGAACATCTCGAATGACATCAAGTTCAAGAAAGTGAATTAGCCATTAGTTTTTAAAGTGGTGATGACTATGAGAACATCAAAATTATCATAATGAAATAGTCATTTGCTTTCAAACTAAAGGAGCACCAACCATGGAAGGCCCATAAATGTAGTGACCCACTAAAAGATCATCCCTGAGGGTTGAAAGAGCCAGAAGAGACAAGATAGGGAAAAGACAAAGTGGCAAGCATGGAGCAAGTAGGTAGTCCAAGTGGTGAAGGGAAGCACCGATTCAAAAAGTGACTCTAGTAGGTGAAACAGTGGCTATAATTGACCACTAAAAGATGTGAATGGCCAATCGTGCCCCCTTTTTCTCCATTTCATATTTATGAGAAGATAAGCTACATAGGTGGCTTCAAGAAGCAGCCTTGGTTAATGAGAAATTAATGTGGCCATGTCAAAAAAGGGCCTGAAGTCAAAGCCAGGGTCGACATAGAATTTATTTTTTAGGCAGCCTGTTGTTCCCAATGAGGAGACACAAATAGGCCACTTGTAAAAAGGGGCACCAAAGAGGCCTCCTTTATTCTCCTATCTATTGAAGACTTGTCATTTGAGAATTATCTTCCACATTTTTAAGGCGTAGCCCTGGGAAAATTTCACCTAAATCAATAAAATGCATTTTTTACCTCTATTTTGGATAGATATTTTTGAGTATGTCTTGAGTGTTAGTTTGTGTTTAGTCATTATTTCTTGATGCTTTCATAGGTTCAACACCGACATACCTATTATTTACAAGGTGCCATTTTTTCAACTGGTAAGGAGAGTTCTACTTGGAAGTAAAGAATAGAAGAAATTACTCATAGTGTGCATCTCACAGCACCTAGGTCGATCTCTATTTCTATATTTTCCATTAAAGCCTCCCTACCAAGTTCTTTCAGCCTGATCCTTCTGCCAAGAGTGAAGTGTATGTATGTACTTGTCTAATTTTAGTGTGAGGGTGAGAAGGTCATTTCATTTTGGGGCATCACCTCCTTAGAGTAGTTTGTTTTCTTGCAATCTTCCTCCCTTTTCATCCCCCCCACTATATACCTATATATACATGTGTTATCACTTACTAAAACAAACATGATGCATCAAGGGGAGCTAGCCCTTATCTAGAGACTCTCCCCTCCAGCTTTGCCAGTACGATAGGTGAGAAGGGAGTTTTCATAGTTGTGTGAAGAAGGTAGGATCTCAGCCTCCTGCCAAGGGTGCAATCTTCTACGTCAACAATTTTGGCACACCTGGTGGGACACAGTTTTATAACTCGATAAGATTTTAGGATTGATGCTGGTCCAAATATAGCAATTTAAGATTTATAGCATTTGGTGACTCCACTGGTAGGAGTTTCAATTTTCAAATCAATACTAGTTTTCTTAACTTTCTATGCCTAAAGTCACCACAAGGTCTGCTTCTAAAGGGGTTCCCTTCAATTTTGTTGAGTTGCCTTTGAACTCTGCAAAGAGACTAAGGCTTGAGAAGACTCATCTTTATTCAAAAATCCACCCTCCAAGACCTATTATAAGGGATGCATATGTTATAGAGCCACAATTACAACCCATCCCAGCTATGTCATTGCCTTTTACGGCCTTTCATGGTCAGAGCCCCTTGAATCTCCCATGTTGTGATCAAATTCCAAGAATAGCCCTAAAAAATGTGCCTTCTTTCAATGGAGAGGGACCCATTACAGTCGTTGAGCACATTAGGAATATTGCTAACCTCTACAATATTCACAATGTCACAGAGGAAAATATTACCATCAGATTGTTGGCATTGTCTCTCAAAGGCAAGGCTCTTGACTGGTACGAGACCTTGCCTGTAAATTCAATCCATTCTTGGAATGAGTTGGGTACTCAGTTGATAGACTGATTTGGGGAAAAGAGTGATGACCTCTCAGTTGTTGAGCAGCTAATGACCATCAAAAGAGCCCCACACAAGTATATGTAGGATTTCAACATGTGATTTCAAAAGACTTGGGATAGAATTCCCATTCTAGTAAGACTGACACCTAGCTATGCTTTCCTATATTATTTGAAGGCATTAAATAGTGATATTGCTATGATGATACAATCCATGGGAGGGCATATACTGCCTGTTGCTTATGACATAGCCATAGAAGCTAAAAATTGCTTAGTACAGGCTGGGAAAATAGCCCCTAGACCTCACATGCCACTTTTCCTAGAGATGTTACCTCCAATTTAGGCCGTTACTCCCACATTAGCTCCTATACCTAGCATAGAGAAAATAGCTACTATTCTATCCAATGAGCTTCATGAAATTAAGAGTCTATTACAAAGCATGTCAAATGAACTTGTAGCTCTTAAAAGGTAGCAAGTTCAAAACAATAGACTGAATTATGGATATTAGCATTATGGTCAAGCCCCTAAACCCCCTTTCCAAAACTATAATCAAGGATAGGGTCAGCTCACTCAGACCAGACCATTTCAAAACTACAACACAGGCCCCCCTTCATCATCTAAATTCATGGTACCTATTTAGAACAATCTGGTATAGGAACAACCAAGTTGTACGACCATGGGATATGGTCAGGAATAGGTTGTTTATATAAATGAGATGATGGGTTATTTCTAGAATGCAAAAAATTAGGTAACCACTCATTCCCAAGTCTTTGAGACTCCAATGCAACCTAGCATGAGTAGCAATCAAGCCCAACCTAATTCTACCCTCATGAATCATCTGGAAGGGGAATTTTATTTAGTGAATTATGTGGGCACTGTAAACAATCAGGCTGACTGTGTTGCAACTAACACAAGATTCAAGAAAAGAGCAATGGGAGAAGCCCAGGCTACCACCCAAGCAGTAGTAGCACCTTCTCCAGTACACTCAAATCAAAAGGCCCCAAACTTCAGACATCCATTTGTTCCTTTAGCCCCTTAGCCTACAGCTCAAGTTGGAATTAGTCCCAAAGAAAGCTTGAAGGGAGGCAGTCCCCAACTCAATATAGTGGACCAGATGAAGAAGCTACATATGAACATCTCTTTATGGGATTCATTGTCTCTACTAGGACAGAAGGACACACTACAAAGTGAATTACATGAGCTGGATCGACAAGCTATCCCAACAAGCACTGATAATGTCTTGATGATGAACGGATAGCCTTCCACTTCAAGTTAGGTAAAGAAGGAAGAGAAAATTCCCCCATTCTATGTGTCCTTGGTTATAGGGGTTTTTTTGGTGCACAACTACATCATTGACAGTGGGTCTAGCACCTCAGTGATGCCCAAGTGCATAACTGACAAAATGGGACTTAAATATGAAGAGATGAATAAGGGAGTCCTACAGCTAGATGGGAAACCTATAAAAATAGTTGGAATTTTGAAGGGTTTAAGCTTGACATTTCATGCTTGCCCAACCTTCTCAATCCCACATGACATAGTGGTAGCTAATGTTCCTCCTTATTTCACAATTTGCTTGTCCAGGGACTTCACATCAAAAATAGGTGGCTATCTAGCAGCAAATTGGTCCTATCTAGTTTTTAGAACCAAGTATGGGACCAAGGTAAAGATTGAATCTAAGCCACTCTACAACGACCATCTAGAACCATATTCATCCAAGGTAACAAATGTCAGTTACACCATTATCAACCCAGAAGAGTCCCAAATAGACCAATCTTCGGCCTCTGCTCTTGAAGGAGTTGCAGACCTACTCTTGGATGAGTGGGGAAATGATAACTTTGAGCATGATCCTTACATGTTCATAGAGGAGATAGACCTTTGAGTCTACTGCATGCATAAAGAGGGTGCCTTCATACCAAACGTAATGAAGGCAAGCCAAGAAGACCTGGGCCTATGGCAGCTATATTTTGACGGTTCCAAAAGTAGGCTAGGAGATGGTGGTGGAGCGATGTTAGTCTCCCCTTCAAAAGAGAGATACTTTTCAGATTTCTATTTCCAATTCTCTTGCATAAGAAATGTTGCATAATATGAGTCCCTTATCCATGGTCTGGAATGGGTAAAAAAAAGAGGGATCAAGGAGTTGCAAGTTTTGGGAGACAACGAGCTGATTGTAAATCAAGTGAAAGGCTAGAATCTAACCAAGAATTCCTTGCTAAATTCTTACAAGCATAGGGTTTGGTACTTGGTGGAAGATTTCCTCACTTTCAATATCACCTCTATTCCCAGAGAGCAGAATAAACAAGTGGATAGGCTAGCAGCAATTGGTGCTCAATTTGATGTTTCCAAGGAGATAAGTTGAGACTGTGGTTTTCACTACTTGAAGGTGGTAGTTCGGCCCTCTATCCTTGATAACATAATGAACTGGCAGGTTTTCAAAAATGACCAGCAAATAGCTTTCTTCCTGTAAGAGGAAGCTAAGTTCATAACATAGAACTAGGTGAAGTTGTAGTAGCAATACGAAAACCAGTTTGTTTAATTGAAGAACAATAAGCTCCATAAAGGTTTGGTTACTCTTGAGAGCATCTTTAATGGAGATGACCAATTGAGAAATGACAAGGCATGCATCACAACTAAGGAGGAGAATTATGAAAGGGTTGAGATCTTTAAGGACAAGCTGCTTGTACTTGGAAAAGTCTACATAGTTCAAGAAAGGTAGACTTTAATTTCATTGTTTCAGGAGTTTGCTAATGTTTTTTCATGGGATTATAGTGATCTAAAGGGATTCGACCCAAGACTCACCCAACACGCCATCAAATTAGAAGAAGGTGCCAAGCCAGTCACGTAGAAGTAGAGACCCATCAACCCAACGATCAAGCCCCTCATGTAGAGGGAACTAACCAAATTGATTGATTTTGAGATTATATTTCCAATCAAACATTCCTCCTAGCTAGCCAATCATTCCTTGTTCAAAAGAAGAATGGGGAGATCAGACTATGTGTTAATTTCAGAGACCTTAATAAAGTCTCTTTAAAATACCATTACCCCCTCCCAAGTATGGAGCAAATCCTTTAGAAGGTAATAGGTAGTGAATTTTTCTCCCTCCTAGATGGTTATTTAGGGTATAATCAAATTCTAGTACAAGGCTGTGACCAGCACAAAATAGCCTTCACTACTAAATGGCGAACATTTTCTTATAAGAAGATGCCATTCGGGCTATCTAATGTTGGTGCTACTTTTTAGTGAGCCATGGACATGGCATTTAGAGGCTTGATAAACAAAAATGTGCTGGTATACCTCAATGATGTGACAGTGTTCTCCAAGGAAGCGAGCCAACATATGAAACACCTCAGGCAGATTTTTGAAAGGTGTAGGGAATTCAGCATCTCTCTTAATCCAAAGAAATGCATGTTTGTTATTCATGAGGTGAAATTCCTTGGCCACATCATGTCTAAGGAGGGCTTATCCATTAACCTTGAGAGAGTTCATTCTATCCTGGAGATGTCCCTACCTAAGCATAAGAAAGGCCTATAGAGTTTCTTTGGTAGGATAAATTTTATTAGGAGATTCATTCCAAATTTCATAGAGATAGTTAAGCCACTGACCTCTATGCTGAGGAAGGGCAAGGAGTTCAAGTGGACAACACAAAGGAAAGATAGCTTTAAAGACATCAAGTAGGCCATAAACCAGGCTCCTACTTTGATTAGCCCCAACTTCAAATAAGACTTTAACCTCTACACTTTTAATAATGAAGAAGTGATCTTTTCCATGCTTACCCAAGCAAACAGTGATGACCTCGAGCAACCACTTGCTTTTTTTAGCCAGGGGCTAGATGATTTTGAAGTTAGATACACATATGTAGAGAAGTAAGTCTTGGTAGTAGTGTGGAGCCTAAATAAATTTAGGCATATGTTGTCTAACAACAAGATTCACCTCATGGTCCCACATCCTGGCATTAAGGATTTCTTGACCAATCGAGACCTAAATGAGAAGAGAGCAGGGTGGATCACCAAGGTGATGGAGTATGCCATAGACATCAAGATCACCAAGCTAGTGAGGGGAAGATGTCTGTGTGAACACCTTGCTATAGACTTGAGGTAGAAAGGGGAAGACAGCTTACTAATTCATGATCCAACCACAATAGAAGAGCCAGTTGTCATAAAGGATTGGACATCAGACCTAAGGCATTTTCTCCTCACTGGTGAGTGCCCACAGGGTCTTGATAAGACCAAAAGAAGGTACTTCAGGCTCTAGTCTCTCCCTTATTTTTTGGTTGATGGAGTATTATTTAGGAAGGATTTCTCTGAGGTCTTTCTGAGATGCAATGACCTAAACTAGGCTGATAAAGTGCTATCCGAGTTCCACGATGGGCCAGTAGGTGGTCATTTCGCTCCTAGAGCTACTACAGCAAGGATAATGAGGGCTAGTTATTTTTGGCCTACTATTTTTAGGGACACCCATGCTTGGGTAAGCTAGTGCTAGAAGTGCACACTTTTTGATGGGAAACAATGGTTGGCTACCATGCCTCTACAACGTATTCAAGTGGAGTAGCCATTCATGTAGTGGGGCTTGGATTTCATAGGGATGATCAACCCTCCCTCTAGTGCTGGGCACAAATGGGTCTTGACCACCATAGACTATTTCACAAGGTGGGTGGAGACTATTGCTTTGAAGGAGGAAAATGAAAGTATGGTCCTAGAGTTTTATGAAGACCTAGTGACAAGATTCGAGGTCTCAGCTACCATAATCTCAGATAATGCCTTAGCTTTTTTGGGAACCAAAAAAAGTGAATGGGCACTAAGATATGGTATATATCTCAGCACTTCATCCAATTATTATCCATAGGGGAATGGGCTGGTTGAGTCCACCAACAAAATTTTGATCAAGATCATCAAGAGGACCATGGAAGAAAATCAGAGGGCTTGGCATGCCAAGCTAACAATAGCTCTGTGGGCTAATCGAATCACTCCAAAGAGAGCAATCAAAAATTCTCCATATATGTTCATATATGTAAGGGAAGCTAGGCTTCCCATCTCACTTGAATTACTAGCATTGGACCTCGCCCACCAGCTATAATTAGAAGAAGGAAATAGCATGGAGGTCAGGCTATGCAAGCTGATGGAGCTCCAAGAGATCAGGGACCAGGCTATGGCTTTTATGACCAATCACCAATAGCAAACAAAGAGACACTTCAATAAGAAATCTTCATCAAAATATTTCTCTAAAGGAGACATTAACTTGAAATGGGATGAAGACTGAGCTAAGTCTGGAAAGCATGCGAAATTCGATGCCCTATATAATGGCCCATACATAATCACTCAGTGCAATTAGCATAATGCATTCCAACTCTCCAAGTTGGATGGTGAATAATTGCATATCCTAGTTAATGGGATACATCTAAAGCATTGCCACTGAGTCTTCTTTCATTTGTATATATTTTCCCTTATTTTCTTTCCTGCTTTCCCTAAGTGCTTTCTACACATGTTAATAGTTTTCTTAGCCTCATGTGTGTGTTTTCATTTCCTTGGAGGTAAATATGTGTATTTAGTTCTAAGATTTGTCAAAGCTATTTCTAGTTTTTTCAAGTTACCATCTGACTCTAGGCCCAATGGACTACAAGGCAACTGGTCTCTAAGCATAACAAGCATGCTTCCCTTAGGAGTCACCAATTTTTTGACCAATTTTTCCCAACAGGCAAATTTTTTTGTCCCCTTTGGCCTCTTGCTATTCTTGGCCATTTATTTTGTTTTGAATAGGTCCTATAAAATCTATGGACTTTTCAAGAATATTTTTAAGGATTCAATAGTTCTCTATAGACTTCATGTTTCTACAGACTCTGTTGGTTAGTCTTTTGGCATAAGGAGGATCAGTTCAGAGAATGCTAGGGGTTTCCAAGACTTTTTGCACTCTTGTATGATGAATTTAGCCTTGGTTAAAGCCTCATTTCAATCTTCAAGACCATTTCTCCTTATTCAATCCTTGGTTCAATTGGCACTTGGTTCATCCATTTTCAAGTTCAAACATCTCGATTCAATAGCATTAAACCATTGCACTATTGAACCAATTTTGGTTTAATGGTTTGGTTCAATGAGCTTGGTTCAAAGTGAGTGGTTCAATATTCAACACTTGGTTCATCGATGCACAATTGTTAAACCATTGAACCATTAAACCAATTTTGATTCAATGGCTTGGTTCAACACTTGATTCATCAGCTTAGTTCAAGTTCATCGGTGCACAATGGTTGAACCACTTGAACCTTTGAACCATTTTTTGGTTCAATGGCTTGGTTTAAGGGTATGCCCAGTTGGCCAAGGGGTAGTCCAAAGTTCAAATTCCCTTGAAGAGGGTAGGCACTTCAAGGAAAAGGAAAAGACTAGGTAAGTTTGGATTTGTTTAAAGTCCCAAATTTGTTTAAGTCCCAAATTCCTTCAGACTTTTGTCTGAAGGAATTCCTTTAGACAAAATTCTGAAGGAATTCAAGCCACAATTCAAAGTAAAGGGTCAGGGTAAATCATTCATGGATAAAATGTCCATGGGAAACCATCTGCGAACAAAAGTCCATGGGAAATGTTTGTGGATATGAAGCCCACAGGAACCTGAGAAGCAATCCAAAGGAACAAAGCAACCCACCGAAGGACCCCAAAGGGTAGGTGACCTTATAGGGGATTCTCATCCAAAAGGAAAGGGGGGCACTTTCAAAGGCCGAGGGGTCACTTTCCCTTTGGGAAGGTGCTAAGAAGATATAAAAGGCAAAAGAGTGCCCATAGACAGGGCCGAGGAAGACAAAGCCGTAGAAAAGCCAGCAAAGGATCCGATGACATTTTGATATGGACAAGGACATCCCAAATGTTGTCAAGTTCAAGAAAGTGAATTATATATTGGTTTTCAAAGCAATGATGGCCGTGAGAATGTCAAAACTATCATAATGAAATAGTCATTTGCTTTCAAACTTAAGGAGCCCCAACCATGGAAGGCCCAAAAATGCAATGACCCACCAAAAGATCACCCCTGAGGGCCGAAGGAGCTAAAAGAGACAAGATAGGGAAAAGAAAAAGTGGCAAGCATGGAGGAAGTAGGTAGTCCAAGTGGCAAAGGGAAGCACCGATTCAAGAAGTGACTCCAACAAGTGAAACAGTGGTTGTAATTGACCACTAGAAGATGGGAATAGCTAATAGTGCCCCCTTTTTCTCCATTTCATATTTATGAGTAGATAAGCTACATAGGTGCCTTCAAGAAGTAGCCTTAGTTAATGAGAAAATAGTGTGGCCATGTCAAAAAAGGTCCTGAAGTCAAAGCCAGGGTCGATATAGCATTTATTTTCTAGGCAGCATGCTCTTCTTAATGAGGGGATGCAAATATGCCACTTGTAAAAAGGGGCACCAAAGAGGCCTCCTTTCTTCTCCTATATATTGAAGACTTGTCATTTGAGAATTGTCTTCCACATTTGTAAGGTGTAGCCCTGGCAAAATTTCACTTGAATCAATAAAACACATTTTTTACCTCTATCTTGGATAGATATTTTTGAGTATATCTTGAGTGTTAGTTTGTGTTTAGTCATTGTTTCTTGATGCTTTCACATGTTCAACACTGACATACCTATTGTTTATAGGGTACCATTTTTAAAACTGGTAAGGAGAGTTCTACTTGGAAGTAAAGAATAGAAGAAATTACTCGTAGTGTGCATCTCACAGCACCTAGGTTGATCTCTATTTTTGTATTTTCCATTAAAGCCTCCCTGCCAAGTTCTTGTATCCTGGTCCTTCTACCAAGAGTGAAGTGTATATATGCATTTGTCTAATTTTAGTGTGAGGGTGAGAAGGTCATTTCATTTTGGTGCATCACCTCCTTAGAGTAGTTTGTTTTCTTGCAATCTTCCTCCCTTTTCATCCCCCCCATTATATACCTATATATATATACATGGGTTAGCAGTTACTGGAATGAACATGATGAATCAAAGGGAGCTATCCCTTATCTAGAGACTCTCCCCTCTAGCTTCGCCAGTCCCACAGGTGAGAGGGGAGTTTCCATAATTGCGTGAAGAAGGTAGGAGCTTGACTTCCTGCCAAGGGTGCAATATTTTGCATCAACACCAATATTTATGGGTAAATTTTCAACATACTTATGGAAACATTATAAATGGTGTCATGGTTAAAAGTTTAGTTTTGGAGACAAGATACAAATACCTCACTAAAAACAATGTTAAAATATTATAGTTGGAGATGGAATAATTAAGATTAAAAAAGGAAATACAAATGAAGGAGGATGAGTAAGATACTCTACACAGTAAGAATATTCCACCATGGATAATAATATTATGCCTTAATTATTGTGTGAAAGGACATTTTAGGATATAATGCTCCCATAATGACATGGCAAAGAGAGCAATAATAATTATATTAACACAACCACTGATAGGGATGATTCTACTAATTAAATAAGATATATATGATGGGAGGGTTTATTATATAATCTATCTATTATATGATCAACATCCAAAACACTTATGATCCATGTTGGAAGTGGCATCACCTACAAATTAATTAATGTATTACACTAATTGTTAATAATTTAATTACTATAATTAAAACTATGTTTCTATAGATGCACTTAGGGATGTACAAGATCCTAGTTAAAGAAGATTAGAAAGAATAAATGCAATTATAGTACCAAAAATAACCATGAATAATTTTAGTATACTAAAACCTGATCAATAATATCAAACACCTCCTACAATTTAAATTTTAAAATTTTAAAATACCCAACCAAATAACTACAAAAATAATCAAGGAGGGTATAGAGGAAGTGACTAGGGTGGTTATACATGAGGATACCATGGACGGGTAAATATCAATGGGGAAGAGGATACAATTCAAATTATAACCAAGGTTATAATCAAGAGAGACTACCACCAATGTGCTAAAAATGTGGAAAGTTTGGCCACATTGCTATAAACTATGATGAAGAATCACTAAAAAGTGTGGATCATTACATGAAAGAGGAACACATTACTCATTATCATATCCTAAAGTGGCATAATTGTATAGAATAGTGGAAAAAATGGATATTTGGTAAAATATCCCCCAAGAAATGGGTTAAACATTTAATAAAAATTAAAAAAGGATAGGATATGAAAGGGAAGTGAAATGAAGTTCACCATGAGATATAAGATTAAAAAAGATAGAATAAGAGGTAAGTTCATCTCAAATAATAACCATGTTAGAACAAATTAAAAAATGTCAATAAACTATAAAATAACAAAAATAGAGGTCACAAACTAAATCTTTCCATATTATTAATAATGATTCACAACTAAGAGTATAATTAACTAGTAAAAGTGGGATGAGGAATGGTAAAGGAAAAGAAGTGGAAACTTATTCTAATACTAAATCAAACACAAATATATAAGGAGAAAAACCTAATATTTATGAACATGACCAAGTCATATATAAAAACATGCAGATAATAACATAAAATTATGACTAGAATTATCTTAATTTGACCTACTTCGATGAAGATGAGGACAATGATCTCAAGAGAATAATTAAATTGATTAAGAAACAATACCTATTAACTAAAACCACCAAATTATGTAAGTATTGGAATAAGAAATAAAGAAAATATCAAGTGTAGATAGTGGAGAAAAATAAAAATAAAAATACATAGAATGTATTTAGAATAAAATGGAAATGGAAATAGACTACATTTTTATTAAATGTAAAAAGCAATGGTTATAAAATTAAGAAAACACTATTAGACCTTGAATCAGACACAAATGTGTTACCACATAGCATATGGGAATTGTTAGGTAAAAGTCAAATGCATGAAACAACATATGACATTACCATTATTAATGGTACTCTATGCTCACCAATTAGGAATTTATAAAATGTCAAAGCCAATTTTATGGGAATAAATAAGGTAGATTTCAAGGTAATTGATATGTATGATACTAGCTACCCAATGTTGTTGAATCTGTAATGGTTTATGGATTGTAGTGGATCATTATATTATCAATAATAATAAATCACATTTTAAATAAAAGGATTAGTATTCCATTTTATTCTATATGTAGGAATGATAACAACATTGTTAAAATAATTATGGACAAAAGACAAGGATAGTAAGTTCAATGACCTTAATGACATATATACTCTAAAAATAATTATATAAATCAAATATGACCCTAAACCCAATAATGAGGGGGAAATTATAGTAGTAGAAGGAGAGACACCCTCAGGGGATGAAATTGAATCTTTCAAGTACTTTTATCTAGAAACCATAGTTTGAAAAGTATATTGTATATGAAAAACAACTTACAAAGGAAAAATCACCACCACAATGGAAAATTGATCACCACAAAGAAGAAAAACTCACCACATAGAATGAGATTCACATAAAAAAATCTTAAATTTAATGGCATTAGGTTAGTCAATCATTATTTATATAAAATGATGAGATTATTCTTTCAAGAAGAAATAATAATGAAAACCTTTAATGACACATTGACTATTAATACCACAAGATGGTGTCACACCCTTAAAGCAACCATCTACACTTAGAATTTTTTCATACTACTAAAAATAATGTTTGTAAAAATTAGAGAGTTACTTTCCACTGATAAGAGGTTATATGGGAAAAACCAACCTGAGACTACTTATTAATACATATGAAATGGTATAGACAACAAGAGGGGAAACTGATAAATAGTTATGGGCATAATTATTTTACTAGACATTAGACACATTTACAAAAATATGGTATATACATCAAGAAATGTGGAAATAAACCAATATATGGGAAGACCTAAAAATGGATTTTTGTAGAGATTTAAACTTTTGGGATCTAGGTACCAAACTTTGTCAAGCACTATGAAAAATAAAAATGTTTTTATTTATGGAAGACTACATCAAAATTAAAAAAATCCAGACAAAAAAAATATAAGAAATGAGATTAGGATATATGGATTTTTGGGAGAAAATTGGAATAATTTAAATAGAACTACCAAAAATTGTGAAAAAGAATAAAAACATAAAATATCTTGAGCATATGGCATATTACCAAAAAAATTAAAAATAGGAAGAGGATGAGGAATACATACTAAAATAATCATTAAAGAAGGAGAAATACAACTAATTGACACCACATAAGATAAAACATAGTAATTATACCAAAATATTAAAATTATAAAAGAGAATATAGCCACATAAATAAATCCAAATATGGAAAAAGTAATAAACTATTGGCTAGAAGAAGAGGTGGAGAAGATCCTATAGCTACTAAGGTACTTTGAGGATATATTATCAAGAACATTTATTGAGCTCCAAGGAATCAAATTAGATGAAATTAAAATTTAATTTATAGAGGATATTAAACCATTGCATAAATGCCCATACAAACTAAATCCTAATGTTAAGGCAAAAATAAATATTGAATTGGATAAAATGCTAGCTGGAAGTATCATAACCCTTATGTAATATAATATATAGATAAGTATCATGATGATTTAGAATAATAAAATTGGTGAGATACACATATGCATTGATTATAGAGAATTGAATAAGGCTTGTCCATGTGATCCCTTACTAACACCATTTACTTAAGAAATATTGGAAAATGTTGTGGAAAGAGATATATATTCTTTCACTAATGGATTATTATAATATCATCATGATATAATAACACCAGAGGATTGAAAGAAACCTATATTTAATATAGAATGGGGATCCTTTATGTATAAATTTTTGCCATTTAAATTGAAGAATGTATCAATTATGTTCAATCGCATAATGGTGAAGTTTAAGGATTTCATACATGAGTTATTAGAAGTGTATTTTGATGATTGAATGGTATATGGGATAATAAAATAACATATAAAAGTATTATAAATTATTTTAAAAATATTTAGACAATTTAATATCTATTTGAATCTTTGTAAATGCATATTTTCCACACCTTTTGGTAATTTATAGGGACACATAATATGCAAAGAAGGGTTGATGGTAGATCCAATGAAAACTATGATAATAATAAACCTAACACCACCCAAAACACATAAGTAATTTATAATTATATTTGGGTATAATGGAAATAATCATAATTTCATAATAAATTACATAGCTATAAGTTCACCCATAGAAGAATTGTTGAAGAAGTGACATAACCAACCATTAGATTGGTCAAAACAATGTCAGGAGTCATTTGATACATCGATGAATAACATTGAATATTCCTAAATAATAGTGTTTTTATATTGTAAAATACCATTAAATTTACATGTTTACGCATATTTAATTTTAATAGAATCATTTCTATCACAACCTTATATAAATATAGACCATCAAATTTCATTTGCAAGTAAAAAATTAGAAAGGGTGGAAAGGAATTATTCCACTATAGAAAAGGAGACACTCACTATGGTTTATGTGGTGAATAAATTTAGAAATTATTTATTATAAAATACATTAATATTATTTATATATCATGATCCACTTAAACACTTGATAGATAGATCAATAATACAAGGAAGAATTGATCACTGGCTTCTGCAATTTTAATAATTTAATTTCAAAATTATGGTAAACCTAGGAAAAAAAATAATGGACCTGATTACCTTTAAAGAATAACTACAAGGGAGTATATGTGACCAATTTAAGATGATTTTTATATATCTCAACTCTTTTCTTGGACTTAGTCCCAAAAGACATGGAGGGTATTGCACATTTTTTGTCTAGTAGAAAGATTCTGAAAAGGTATAATACATTTCAAAAGAAGATATTGATGATTAAATAATTTTATTTTAAATTTATTGAAGTAGAAACACATAAAAAAATAAGATATTACGTGTTTCACAATGTATAATTACTACATGAGTAACATATCATCTTAAAAGAAGCCCATTATGGATTTTTAGGATGGCAAAACTTTGGATAAGTTATGTCTAATACAATATTATTAGTAGGATTATGGTGGCCATAAAATTTTAAGGAGGATCATAAATACATTATAAATGGTAGCATATTCCTTAGAATGGTTAACATGAACTTTAGAGATGAAATGCCTCTCCACCTAGTTCTAGTGTTATCTCTATTTGAGAAATGGGAAATTAATTTTATAGGTCCCATAAAACTTGCATCAAGGAATAACAATGCTAGGTTAATTATTAATAGAAATTAATACCTAATAAGATGGGAAGAAGTAATGATAAAAAAATATAAAAATTCTAATAGTACTAGAAAATTATTATATGAAAACATAATTACAAAGTTTGGATGCCCATTAATCATAATGAGTGATATGGATAACTAGTTGTTAATTACATAATTATGGAATTACTTAAAGCTTATTGATCTAGCACCACAAAATCACTCTTTACCACTCTCAAATGAATGTAAATATTGAGGCATTAAATAAGGTATCAAAAAATATTTCTTTTCACTTTAATTTACAACTTTTTAGGAGATGTCTTAGATCTCCTCATCCAAGTGGCACAATTGAAACACTTTTAGGCTGTGGGTAGCCTAAGAATGAGGTGAATCTCTAAATAGGGACAACTCCCTTGATGTACCACTTGTATCTCAATACTACACCTATAATTGTGAGGAAAAATGGAGATAAAACTAAAAGTAAGCTATCCTAAAGGAGGTAATACACCAAATTTATTGATGACTACCAACCAATTGCATGTCACACATGAGACCAAGAGACTAACTAAACATACACTTCTCCAATCTGAATATTCTCACATCAATGTTTCATTATGAGGTTTTGATGAATGTTTAGGATAGGAATAATATAAGAGAGGCTTAAAATTTCAATATTTGAGTAGACTAACTCACTTAACCTTGACACATCATAAAACACTTCACATGACCTACAAGAAGAAGCTTTCCAGCTACAAATAGGTGGGAGAATGAGATAACAATGCTAAAGAAAAAATAGTCATCACATGATTAAGATCAATAATTCAAGTTAAAACACTATGAAAATTCATGAAAGAGGTAAAAATCAGTAGTTTTTATTGATTCATGGTATTCAAATGAGTAGGGCTTCTCCATACTCAGGTGGAGCATTATTTACAAAGGCCAAAACGGATAGTTATTATAGAACTTGAGAGAGAGGAGAAGAGAGTAGTCCAAAGGTCATAAAGACAATTTTAATTCTAAGATAAAGAGTTAAATTTTCATGTTAAGATATTTTGAAACTAATCATTCAAATTTAGGAAGCACAAGTGTCACCCTAAGTCATAAAACTCTTGAAATGTGGCATCAAATTCCATTTCCTAGCTCAAAAAACTACCTTAATTATTCACTCCTATTTTAACATTCCAAAAATAACTAAGGATATATATAATTATTTTAATGATATGGGAGGGTTTTATAAATTCTTCTCCATGTATTATTTTTATTCCCAATAATCTAAAATCTCTTGGAAGTGAGCCATCATTGTTTACAGTCTAAGAATCTCCTTTTTTAGTAACCCTTCACACTTGGAATAAAAATTGAATTAAATTTCTCATGAAAATATATTAAATTTAGTTGATTAAACTTTTAAAAACCCTCCATGGCCTTATAATTCTCAAGTAAGCCTTTAAAATTTATCCACTTGAAGTTCTCACACTTCTCACCATCATGTTCAATATGCTAGTTTTGACTGGTTGAGATGAGAGATTTATTAAGTAAAATTATGAGTTTTTATGAATAATTAAATGTACATTGGGAGTTATATTAATTATATATCTTCATATCAGATTTTATTTCATCTCTTGAAACCTCCTATAACCTACATAATGCATAAAATAGTGAAAAATACCTTATTTGATACTCCATTTGTATAATTATGTACAATATAAAAGTATGGGGATGATATTGAGAGAGTATTATACAATTTTAAATAAATTTCATTGTAATTAAACCAAAATTATATATCCATCCAATCTCATCTTCCCAATCGGGTCCTTTTAAGGGGTTTGCAAGGGTTTAGGCATGTTTTACCCTCTTAGCCATTATTCATAGATATTTCACATTCAAATTAAAATTAAATTCCTAAAAAAAAAATTTAGGGACCCTATATAACACATAAAAACATCTTGTATCTCCATTCAAGGTGTCAAGGTAGAAACAAGCTTCTAAATTTGTCCACTCGAACTCTCTTCTTCATTTCCTATATTCCTTAGTTACTTCTGAGCCCAAAAATGGATTCCTAATGATTTATATATAATTTTTAAGTTTTTAAACATTTTTAATGACCCCATACACATGTAAAAATTATTCATAAAACATACCTAAGGCTAGAAGTAAAATTGACCTCATATTTGGTCTTCAACCCTAAACATGCCTAATAGGCTTGACTGCAACTTTGAGGGTTTATACCTCCCTATTAGGTTTAATACTTATATGAGATGTTTATAATGTTTCATAAAGTATTTTTTTAACTCCAAATTTATATTTTAAATGTTTTATTAACATTTAACCCACCCTTTTCACCTTACTCTACAAAGCGTGCCAACTTAGATTCAAGGGGAGTGCCCTCTATTTGAGACAAAATAAAGGGCACTTTCATTATTTTTTTATAAAAAAAAATTATTGGAGGATATTATTAAGGTATTATAAATTCTATATACCAATTTTTGTCTCTTGGTCTTATGATTTGACCTCCCAAATTCTCAAAGACCCAAGGCAAACTGTAGGTAAGCAGACTATTTGTAGGGTTTTAACATGTGGACTATGTACTATTACCTTATATCTCTCTTATATATTTTTTATATTTAAAAAACCTATATATATTATCATTATCATGATAGATATTTTTCAATCTCTATTCACCATTATTACCTTTCATGTACCCTTCATACTTTCTACCTAGTTAGGGTTGAGTACTTCCTCTGAATGTGTTTTTTGTTGTACTATACCTATAGGTGTAGGTCACAATTTCATATTTTATTACATTTATTTAAGGTCATATTAAACCATTAATGTCATCACATAGTCTTTTATTCACCTACACCATGCCTTTTTTATGCCAAAACTTGGAATATTCATCAACTAGGTCACTATTATCTACAATTGACTATAACTAACTATGTATGGTAGAGCAGGGGTTTTTGTGGATAAAAATTCACCTTTTAACCTTTATAACATGACCCATGATACAATTTATGTATTTTTGAATCATTTGAAATCATCTTTCATGAATAGTGCAGGTGAATATTTGCATTATAAGACACCTATAGGTGATTACTAGAATTTGAAACATCATTAACCAACTCCTCCTAATGGTATTTATTCCCATTGTTATTCCTATAACCCCATAAGGTATTCTAAAAATTGTAATATTAATTTTTTTAAAATATTGGGTGAAGGGGTCTCTTATATCTTAGACCTATAGATGATATTAACTAAATTTAATGCATAAATATGCAACTTTAGGCTTTCCAATAACCACCCTCCATTAGTTGTATTGACTCCATTTTTTGCAAATTTTTTTTATTTCATGGAGACTAAAATATATATTCATATATCATATCAAACAATTTTTAACCCTACTATATGACTTTGGCAAAATTGACTTAGACCTCTATTTTCACTTTTTTGGGAAAATATACCTGAATAGGTCTTTTCACCTTTGGAGATAAATTCCCAACTTTTTTATCCACTTATAATTCCAAAAATGTGTTTCATTATATATTTAACACATTATGACTCCAATAAATGTTCTAAATTTTACAAATGCCTTCATCAATTACCCTCAGTTCTTTGCCAACACCACCTGTAGGTGGACATTATCATGTACAGGTAGTAAATATGAGTCTAGGTAGTAAACATGATACACATGGTTTATGAATCAATCTATACCTACACCAATGATTACAAATGAACTCTAAGACTCCAAAATATTTTTATCAAATTTCAAAAATCCCATTGCATCATGACCTCATCAAAGAGAGACCCTTGTAGGTACATGAGTTACATATAGACAGTGAGGAACCTTTTGGAAGTATACATGATTTATGAGTTTAAATGATGTTTGGTCCTATTAAAATTTTTAAAAATATAATATATTTACTATAAATTACATTTATCATCTCAAAAAATCCTCCTAAACATGTTTGTTTTACATAAAGATATATGTAGGTAAACATTCTAAGTTATATATACGCAGGTAATGAATGTAAGTGTGTACAATGAGTATTATTTTGACCTCATGGATAAACTTGGAATATTTAAAAATTAAAAAAATGGTTTATTAAAATCATTATGGTCTTGTAATAATATTTAAAATATGTATTTCAATGTGATATCCTTTCAAGAGATGCTTGTAGATCTACATTCATGGTTGGTTAATTGGTAAGTTGCATATGACTATAATTACATGAATATTGATTTGGGAAAATAGGTTTAAAGGTTAAAATATCAAAAAATACATTAATAAAATGTAAACCAACCTATCTTCACCCTCAGAAAACATTATCAAAGTGTGAAGATCCTACAAATGGTGAAAATCTAACTACAACATAGAATGGTGCTTTATCATGAAACTTGAGATACTTGGCTTATAAAAACACCTTGAAACATGAAAAAAATAATATGGATAATTAGATAAGGGATACAACATCATATAAAATCATCTTCAACAATTTTATTGTATGGAACCATCCAAATAAGAGTAAAACCTATAGGGTGCATAGATTGACAAGTAGAAAAACATACTCAACTTGTTAGAGATGGTTCATAAATAAAATTTGAAAAATATTTGAAATATTGTTATTTAAATTAATATATCTAAGTGAAATTTCACCTCACAAAGTTTTTTGGTCTAAAACTTCTCCAACTATCCATACCAAGCACAAACCTACTGATTGGTTCTATGTGTCTAGTAGGACAAAGAAGGAGTAGGTTGGTTTTAGATTGAAAATGACACTTAAATAATTTAAATCATGTAAATTAGTTTTATTAATCTTAATATTCATCTCAAAACCTTCTCACATGTATCACACTCCCTCATGGGCTTTACAAGTGTCAGACTCTTCTTTTTTCAGTTGATTTCTTGATTTTTAGTTAGATAACCTACAATTTTTAGATGATCTAATAGTATTAATAGGTAATATAATTTATTGTATGTTTTAAAGGAAAATAAGATACTTTTACACCTTTAAAACCATGCCACTTTCATTTATGACCCATAAATACCTATTAAATGACTCAAAATGACATATATACTAATTAGACCAAGAACAAGGATAATAAAGCATTAAATGAAATCAAATAATTTATAATAAACCCCATGAAAAAAAAATTATACCCCATAAAACATTTAATTTTCAAGTTTTTACCTATAGGGGTCCCAATTTGACCATGTAGGGTCAAATTTGGTTAACAAATTGATGACTCATATGGGTAGCATGCCTAATATGCTAAATATTAGTAGCCTTATTAGTCCATTGGGATTAGGGAGTCATCTAAAGTTTGAATAACAACAAGAGGAATTTGACCATTTACAAAAATATTTGATCAAGATAATACCAATTGACTACCTCAACCACACAAAGCAAAAGACACACACAAAATAAAGAAAACAAACTAACAAGACACACACATGTGCTCAAAACACTTAGGGAAATTAGAAAAAAAAACTATGCACAATTAAAAACTAATCATACCTCCTTTCTAGGATCAAAAGGAAAGTTCCTTGAATCTTCTTCTTCATGAGATGAGTCATAGTGCCAAGCATGTTGCTCCTTGGATTGGCTATTTGGTAGGTCAGACCTATTCCTTGGCACTTCACTTTATCTGCTCTCAAGTAGATCATCCTTAAATATGTCTCCATTTTAAATATATTCCTATTTAAATTTTTAAAATACCTCATAATGTTTCCCACTCTTCATCTCATGATCAACTTGTACCTTTTTCGTAAGCATGGCTTCAAGAGGAGTGGTTTCTTATTCTTTGAAAGATTGAGGCCAATAAAAGCTTGTTCAATCCTTCAGGAGCTTATGTGTTTCTCATAACTAGTTAAGGGTATTATAAACCATCTTGATTATTTTAAACATGTCATCATGGGATGCATATGCCTCTTGAAAGAACATATTTGAAAAATTACTTACTCTTTGCATACTCACTGGAGTGCAAGGCTAACTTCTCCATTTTTTATTAGATCATATCCTAATAGAAGAAGAGTGTAAAATTCTCTAATTATTTCAAATAAGTCATCCAAAGGCTGATTGTATACTTTTTTTTTCCCATATATGATGTATTTGATAGAGGTAGAAGAACCAATGATGATTTCTTCTTCTTTAGCAAAAGGAAAACATTCTTCCATGTCAACCCAATTAGAATTTTTAACATAATAAAACACTTATTATTTAGAATTTAGGACCTATTGAGGGATATAAAGTTATATCTCAACTATCATAATGTAATTTAAATTCTCAAGGAATGCAAGATCCTCACTTTCTTTCTTTTTCTTGGTGATGCCAAGACTAGGCATCTTGTAATCATTGAGACTTAGCCCAACAAGGAAACCAAGGAGCTATATTTTATTCATGAAAGAGTTATGAATTATTCTCAACCAAATTCTCCTCTTTAGGTTCCTATACCATAGGTATATCATCCCAAAGGGTGATGGGATGAGGGCGAGATGAACTAGTTGGTGGAGGTGAAACATAGGGCTCAAAGTTAGATTGAGAATGAATTTTAGGGGATCCTTTTGGGAGTTCTTGAGGAAGGGGAGGTAGAAATTGGGATAAAATATCTTGGTTTTCTTCATTCCATTTGAAAACCATGTCATTTACATCTGATTTATCTTGAACACTCTCTTGAGGAAGGTTAAATGGGGTGTGTTTAGGCACAAGATCTTCTTTTGGCTCTAAACCTTCCATCACACCTTGACTTAACAATTTCATTCTCAACTCTAAATCTTTAATTTAATTGTATAGCTTCTCTTATAAAATTATCTATTAAATTTTATAGGCACCATCATGAGGATAAGGAGTACAATAGGGATGACATGGAAGACAAGAGGTATCTTGAAGAAGGGTGGGAGGGTTTTGCATAGGATTAAGCTCTTTCTCAACTTCACACTCTTTATATAGGATTTTATAGTCTTTCTTTCCACATGATTCCACTACCTTATTCTATCTTATTATGTTAGGATTATGATTATCTTCTTGAGGTAGTGATTCTCTTTGAGGAGTGGATGAAGTGTTTAAGAAAATTGGGATCTATTTAGGCTTAAATTCTCCACTTTGTCCCCAACTTAGGATTTCATATCTAGAAGTCAATTCTTAAGGTGGGGATGTAATGGGAGAAGGAAATGAGGGATTAAATTTCATTTCATTTTCTAATGATATGGACTACTACATCTTCTTATTGGCTAAATAAATCTACCTATCAATATTTGCTTCAAAAATAAGGTTCGTCTTTCAAATTCTCACTTCCAATTGATTAATAAAAGGACAAATTTGGAAAGATTGATTGGGTTCATAAGTAGGATTGAAAGAAATATTAGGGAAGTATATATGAATTCTAATAGACTTGGTGAGGCTACTCCTCATGAATTCTTATATTATCTACTAAATATGTAATCAAGCTACCCACATCTAGCATCTCACTTAGGAGCTTTTTCCAATCTAATCTCTCAATAGGTGCCTACTCTATTTTAAATATCTCTAATTCATCTCTCACATTATTAATGAAATTAATATTAACATATTGACCATATCCCTTTAGTTTATCAAGTTCTATCATGTACTTCTCATAACCCAAGAGAGTTTTCCTAAAAGTGGAAATTGACTAATTAGAGAAGTGACTAGGTTGACTAGGAGGAGAAAGATATTAAGAAGGATAGTTATAGGACTGATACAACTCATGACAAGGTTGATAAGGGTCATATTGGAGCTGGTATGGATCATGACAAGGTTGATAAGGATCATACAAAGGCTGATGGGGAATTACATAAGCTTCATAAACCTCACCAACTTGTGTAAAAAAAAATCAACACCAAAATTATCCATGGAACTTCATTGGGAATAAATAACACAAATAAAATTTACCAAAAATATTCAAGAGGAAAACTTAGGTTTCTTGACTAGCTGATGTAACATTGGAGTCGCCATTGATGCTTGGATAGATGCTTCCAAATGCTGATGTGTTGAAAGATAACACCAAAAATATTTCAACTTCTTAGACAGTGATTCCCACTAAGTGTGCCAAAAACTATTATCACTTGGATTTGTACCCGTTGAAGATATGTCTCATCTCTCCTCATCCAAGTAGCATAATGGAAACACCTCTAGGTTGTGAGTAGCCTAAGAATGAGGTGAATCTCTAGACATGGCTAGCTCTCTTGATGTACCACTTGTATCTCACTACTACACCTATGATAGTGATGTAAAAGGGAGAGAAAATTGAAATTAAACTATCCTAAATTAGGTGATACACCAAATTTATTGATGACTACCAACCAACTGCATGTCACACATGAGATCAAGAGACTAAATAAACATACACTTCTCCAATCTAAATCTTCTCACATCAATGTTTCATTATTAGGTTATGATTAATGTTTAGGATAGGAGGACTAGACAATAGACCTAAAATGTCACTATTTTAGTAGACTAACTCACTCAACCTTGACACATCATAAAACAATTCACATGACCTAGAAGAAGAAGATGTCAAGTTGTAAATAGGTAGGAGAATGAGACAATAATGCTAAGGAAATAATAATAATCACATGAGAAAGATAAATCCTTAAATTAAACAAACTATAAATAGTCATTTAAGAGGTAAAAATCAGTATTCTTTATTGATTCATGGTATACAAATGAGTAGGGCTTCACCATACTCAGGTGGAGCATAATTTACAAAGACCAAAATGGCTAGTTCTTATAAAACTTGAGAGAGAGAGAGGAGAAGAGATAATTATAAAGGTCACAAGGAAACTTTTCATGTTTATATAAATATTTAAATGTACATGGGAAGAGAGTTTGAAATTGATCATGTAAATTTAGGAAGCACAAGTGTCACCCCAAGTCATAAAACTCTTCAAATGTGGTGTGAAATTGTCTTTACTGGCTTAAAAAATAAATTCATTATTCAATCCTATTTTAAAATACAAAAATTTAATAGGGATAGGTCTCATTATTATAATTAGAGGGAAGGGTTTTATACATATTTCTCCATGCATTTTTTGAAGTCCTACTCATCTAAAATCTATTAGAAGTGAGCCATCACTGCCTACAATCTAAGAAACTCCTTTTTCAATCACCCTTTAGACTTGGTCTCAAAATTGGCTCTATTTTCTCATTAAAATACATGAAATTTAGTGTATTACACTTTAAATAACCCTCCATGGCCTTATAATACTCAAGTAGATAATAAAAAGGCATCCACTTGAAGTTCTCACACTTCTCACCATCTTGTTCACTATGCCAGTTTTGACTTGATGAGATGAGAGATCTATTAGGCACACTTAAGAGTTTTTATGAAGTATTAAATTGACATGGGGAGTTATATCAAGTATCTATATTCCTCCCAAAGTTGATTTTATCTTTTTAAACCTCATAGACCCTACACAATGTAAAAAATAGTCAAAAATACCCTATTTTATACTCCATTCATATAATTAAGTAAAATATAAAAGAATGGGAAGGAGACTAAGATATTATTATATAATTTTTATAAACTTTAATGTTCATTTCACCCCACTTTGATATCCCTCCAACCTCATCTTCCCAATCAGGTCCTTCCAATTGTTTAACAAGGGTTTAGGCCTATTTCACCCTCTTAGCCATTGTTCATAGAGATTTCATGTTTAGATTATAATTAAATGAAAAAAAAATGTTGTTTAGGACCATATATAACACATCCAAACATATTAGATCTCCATGCAAAGTTTTAATGTATATACAAGCTTCCAAATTTGTCCATTCAAACTCTCTTCTCCATTTCCTATAGGACTAAATTGCTTCTAAGCCCAAAAATAGATTCCTGATGCCTTATCTATAATTTTGAAGTTTTTAAACATCTATAATAACCCCATACACATTTATAAATTATTTATAAAGCATACATAATGTTGGAAGTGACATTTACCTCACATTTGGTCTTTAGGTCTAAACATGCCTAATAGGCTTAATTATAACTTTGAGGGTTTAGACATCCTTTTTAGGTTTCATCCTTATATGAGATGTTTATAATTTTTCCTTAGGTATGTTTTAACTCTAAATTCTTCTTTTCAATGTTTGATCAACCTTTGTCCCACCCTTTTCACCTTACTCTCCAAATTTTACTAATTTGCATTCCATGGGAGTGCTCTCTATCTGAGATAAAATAGAGGGAACTTACCCTATTTTCATAGATAAAAAAATTATTGGATGAGATTATTAAAGTCTTATATATGATTTTTACCAATTTTTATCTCTTGGTCTTATGGTTTGACCTCCTAAATTCTCAAAGACCCAATGCAGACTATAGGTAAGTAGACTGTCCATAGGGTTTTGACATGTGGACTGTGTACTATTACCTTAGATTGTTTTATATGCAAAAAAAATTCTATATACTATCATGATCATGATGGAGATGTTTCAATATATATTCACCATTCTAACCTTTCATGTACCCTTCATACTTTCTGCCTAGTCAGGACTGAATGCTTTTTCTAACTGTGTTTTACTTATTATACTATACATATAGGTGTAGGTCACAATTTCAAAGTTTCTTACCTTGATATAATGTCTTATGAGACCATTAATTTCATCCCATAGTATTTTATTCACCTACACCATGCAATTGTTATACCAAAACTTAGAATAGTCATTGGTTAGGTCACTATCAATTAAAATTAACTGTACCTAACTATGTATGGAAAAGTAGGGGTTTTATGGATAAAAATTCACATTATAGCCTATTTAATATGACCCATGATCCACTTTATGTATTTTTTAATAATTTGGAATCATCTTTCATGAGTAGTGTAGGTGAATATTTGTATTAAAAGACACCTATAAGTGATCACTAGACTTTAAAACATCATTAACCAACTCCTCTTGATGGTCTCTATGCCCATTGGTATTCCTTTCACTCTATATTCTATTATAAAAATGGGAATATGCATTGGTATTGAAATATTTGGTGAAGGGGTCTCTTAAATCATAGGCCTATAAATAATATTGACTAAATTTAATGCATAAATATGCAATTTTAGGCTTTCCAATAACCACCCTCCATGAGTCATCTTGACTCCATTATTTTTAAAGATCTTTTATTTCATGGATACTAATATGTGTGTGTGTGCGTGTGTGTGTGTGTGTGTGTGTGTGTGTGTGTGTGTGTGTGTGTGTGTGTGTGTGTGTGTGTGTGTGTGTGTGTGTGTGTCAAATGATTTTTAACACTGATATATGACTTTAGCAAAAATGACTCAGACCTCTATTTTCACTTCTTTGGGAAAATATCCTTGAAGAGCTCTTTTCACCTTTGGAGATAAATTCCCATATTTTATATCCACTTAGTATTCCAAACATGTGTGTCATGATATATTTAACACCTTATGACTCTAAGAAAGGTTTTAACTTGTCCAAATTCCTCCATCAAGTACCCTTAGTTCTCTGTCAACACCACTTATAGGTGGACATGTCATGTATAGGCAATAAATATGATTTCAGGTAGTAGAAAAGAAATGCATGGTTTATGAATCAATCTATACCTTCACCAAGGTTTAAAAATGCACTCTAGGACTCTATAATATTTGGATCAACTATAAAAATTCCATTCCATCATGATGTCATCAAAGAGAGACCCTTTAGGTACACGAGTTACATATAGAGAGTGAAGAACCTTCAGGCAGTATGCATGATTTATGAGTTTTAATGATGTTTGGGCCTCTTCCAAAATTTAAAAATATTCTATCCTTACTATCAATAACATTTTTTAGCTAAAAAACTCCTAAACATGCTTGTTTTCCATAAAGACACTTGTAGGTAAACATTCTAAGTTATATATATGTAGGTAGTGAATGTAAGTGTGTAAAATGAGTATTATTTTGACTTCATAAATAGACTTGGGCTCTTTAAAAATTTCCCAAATGGTTTCTTATCATTATTATGGTCTTTAAACTATATTTAAAACATATATTCCAATGTGATATCCTTTCAAGAGATTCCTGTAGATACACATTCATGGCTGCCTGATTGGTAGGATGCATATGACTATAATTCCATGAATATTTCTTTGGGAAAATAAGTTGAAAGGTGATGGTAACCAAGAGAACATTGATAACATGTAAACCAACCTATCTTCACCCTCAAAAACCACTATCAAAGCATGAAGATCCTACAAATGGTGAAAATTTATGTATAACATAGAATGGTGTTTTCTCCTACAATTTGAGATAATTGGATTCTCCAAACACCTTAAAATGTGAAAAAAAGAATATGGATCATTATAAAATATATCCAACATCAATTTAAATCAATCTTAGTAACTATATTGTACTCAACCATCCAAATAAGATTGAAACCTATAGGGTGATAGATTGGCAAGCAAAAAAATATAGTCAACTTGTTAGAGATGGTTCATAGAGAAAAGCTGATGAATATTTGAAATATTTGTATGGATATTAATATATCTGAGTTTAATTTCACCTCCCAAAGGTTTTTTTTCTAAAACTTCTCCGACTATCAATAACAAACACAAACTTGTTGATTGGTTCTATGTGTTTAGAAGGGTGAAGAAGGAGTAGAATGGTTTTATCTCAAAAATGACACTTACAGAGCATGTAAATCATGGAAATTAGATTTAATAATCTGAAGAGTCATCTCAAAATATTATCCCATGTGTCACACTCCTTCATGGGTCGTACATGTGTGAAACTCTTTTTTTTAGTTGATTTCCTGATTTTCAATTAGATAACCTGCAAGTTTTATATGAATTGACATTATTGATAGGAAATATGACTTTTTGAATGTTTACAAGGAAAATATGATAGTTGGACACCTTGAAAATTATGCCACTTGCATTTATGACCCCTAAATGCCTATTAAATGACTCAAAATTACATATTGACTAATTAGACCAAGAACAGGGCTAATAAGGCATTAAATGACATGAAATAATTTATAATACACCCCATGAAAAAATATTAGACCCCATAAAAAATATAAACTTCATGTTTTTACCTATTTAGGTTCCAATTTGACCATGCAAGGTCAAATTTAGTTAATAATATTAACAAAGGTATGCAAGATAGATATTAGGGACTAAGATACAAAGATACAAGTAATATTATGGTCTTATTGCACTACTTAAAAATGATTAAATAAGTATTGTATTTAGTTATTAGATGAATTAGAAGTGATGATGTCAATGGATTACATATTTCTAAGTTTAAGATTTGTAGTAATATTTAGAATGAATGAGAAAGATTCCATTCAAAAAAGGTTGATATATCTAGAAAAATTGGATGAAAAGAGATTTTTATAGAATATATCCAAACATAAATAAAAATACACCAAAAATATTGGAATGATAGGTATATAAAAGTGAAATAATCTCAGGTTGGGGATAAGATCTTACTATGTGATATCAAATATAAAGAGTTGGGAAAGCTAAAAATCAAATGGCTTAAACTCTACATGTTGGAGAAAATTTTAGACTCTAAAGAAATAAAGATAAGAATAATAGTAGACACATTGAGACAAGGGTTTGTAAATTGATCCCAATTAAAACCTTGCACCATAGGTACCTATAGTTAATCTCATTAAAAATAATGATGAAGGAATTGATGGGGTGAAACAATTATTATAGCTAGGTGAATTTTGGTATAAGGTACTAAGGTTCCACATACTAGAAACTTAATTTTTTGGTCATATATAATGTCACCTTCCCATTAGGTTGGCATTATCCTCCTAGTCAAGAAAGTTGAATAAGGCTACTACAATATCCTAAAAAACTATCTCAATACTTAGTTTTTTGATGTTACCAAAACACCGTAGCATGACAAATAATATGAATAAGAAGTAGGAAGGATGTGGTGATTAAAACAAATATATTAAAAAGGATAATTTTTTTTGGGAAAATATGATGAAAAGAAATAGAAAAACAATTCAGAGCTCCAAAATACATAAAGAATAGCGAGAAGGCAATAAGATACATGTAATTTTCAAGATTAAAATATGAATGGGTGGTAATACATTTCATACATTGATAAGAACATGGCAAAAATATGGATAAAAATATTTATTATTCTTTTCACAAATATAGAAAATAAAAATGTGGAATTGTGAAAAAACTAGTACACAATAGTAAGAGAATGTGACATTTTACAAATAAAAGAATTGATTTTTTCCCCTTAAATATAGAACTTGGAAACAAGGAAAAGACACATTTGCAAAAGAAATGGATAGATAGTGGTGACATATTAGGTTGAATAGATCATACTAGTAGCTGATTTTATTTTTTTTTAGAAAAAAAATAAAGTGGATTAGTTCAAAACAAGCTAACGAAATCAAACATGTGGATGGTATTAATTACAAAAAAATGTTAAAACAATGGCATCACATAGATAAGAATGAAATAAATGAATAGTAAGTCATGTGGTTACATGCCAAAGCAATAAAAATAAGGGAACATATATGGATAATAAATGATATTGAATACATTAAAACAACTTGATGTGATTAATGGATAGATCAAATGAGCTATAAATAAAGGGTTTTAATAATATATAAAAAATACATAATCATTTTAGTATTAAAATTCTACAAGTTTTTTTCACTAAGTATTCATACTTATTTTTAAGATAATTTATTAGTTATTTAGATGAATAAAATATGGAAATTACCCAAATTGTCACTATAGAACATATTAAGCAGCCTAAGTATAAGCAACACTTGAGAGTTTGAATCCAATGGGATATTTTTATAAAGTCAATTCTCTCAGAACACATGTAGAAGATACTTATAGATACATTAAGATACACTTAGCATAAATTTATCATAGGATTTTAGAGGTGGAGAGAGGTGAAATGATGTAATTAGACCCAAATAATAGAATTTGGAGTACAAGGAGTATAACATCATCATGAAGCTAAAATTAGATGTATGGGCCATATTTTAGACTGACGACAAGTACCACAAAGGTGTTATTTAGTATATCCCAAAAATAAATTTTGTACTAGGACAAACTTATCACATCACATCTATGTGATCCATATGGTCACAATGTTTTTTTATAAATTACATAACACATAAAAATATTATGTAAATAATAATGTTAGTACAAGCTCAAATAACCATGATTATAGGGATAAAAGTCAATAATCAAGCAATGTTAATTTATAATATTAAGGATCTTAATTTTAGGTTTGTAATAAAGTCCATTACTTAGAAGGTATATTATATAAATAAATAATACTTATTAATAATAAAAATTATATAGATAGTATATGACATGGTTTCCTTGGTCATGAAACATGATTTGAATATCACACTCCTTGAATAATACTTGGAGAATATCCACAAAATCAAGAGAGGTAACACTATCCATGACTTATGATATGGTTAACTTATCTTAGTACTAGCCATGTATTTTACATTTATGATTCCTAGATATGAGGGTTCAGTAGGATGGATTTTAGATTCACCCATAGGAGCCCAAATAATAATTTAAATGAAGTTATCCCTCTAGTACATGAGGTAGGATATTTTACTCAATGGGAAAATTTTGATTAAGAATATGGTAGAGAGGAGATTCCATATTTCCAAACAAATTTTTCAAAAATATTATATATAAGTACAATTCATAATAGATACATACAACATATACATCAAGCCATTTATTATACAAGTTTCACCTCTTCCACCCTTTCCCTATGAAGTCAATGATGAATGAGTTGAGATGATAATTATTGGAGATTAGAGTCTACCCTCAGAACCTAGGACATAAAATTTCCTTAGTGAACTAGGTGTGGGTTCTTAAAAGAGGGACGAAGAAGAGGAAATCCATGAAGATGAAACACCATTAACTTAATAAGAAATTGATTCATCTGAGCCTCAACCTAGTACTCATAGATCCTTAATGTTAATAATATAAGTCATGGATCTATAAACTTTAAATGAGGAATAAGACATAACTAAATTTTTAGTTAGGGGTTATACCATTGGGGAGGAATTGGGAGAATAAGATATAAAAGTAAAGGGTATTCCCATTACTCACTTATGAAGAATAAAGTATCGCCTAGAGAAGGGTTGTCCTGAAAAACCCAATGAAAAATATAGCTTGTATAGGATCCTAAAGTATCCCCTACATCATTAATAATAGATAATCAAAAACTACTAAAAATGAGTGGAGATAAAAGGGGAAGGAGACTTTAATTATAACTAGAGCATAAGGGAAATTAAAAAAGGCAAAATCTAAGGGCTAAACCAAAACATTGTTGACATACTCAAAAATAGAGTCCTCCAAAAAGGGGATGAATATGAAATAGAGATAGATGAAGGGGGATTACCATAGAGGTACCATACATGAAAAATATTCTATATATTTTCCATAGTAAAGGGAAAATATGTAAAGTGGGTAGCCTACATAATATGTGGATACAATTAAAAATAAAAAGGTGGTAAGAGTAATTCTAGACTATGTGGAGCTTAGTCCATATGAGTTGGGTGATATACCAGGTGTCCTTATAGAATATTTACATGACATACTCATCCATACAAAGAAAAGGAACAAATAGGCTAAAATTATAGTTGAGAAATACCAAAAGGAAGCCTTAAATAAAATTTTAGTGGAATCACAAATGTCTCCTCATGACTAGGGAAGATTACAACAACTCCAATGAATGGAGTTAAGACAAGAAAAATACATATTATTATCACTCAAATTTTCACCCTTGGAGAGGTATTTAAATCATAATCCAAATTAAGTGGAACATGGGATTACCCCTAGGCCTTTGGGTTTCCTATAGTAGGGGCAAACCTCTAGATTAAAGGGCTAGCTCTCTCGATATGTCTATTTGAGCTCATCACCTATAATAGAAACTTGTTGGGATGAAAAGGGATAGAGAGAAAATGAAAGAAACCTAAAATAATGAGGTAATTCACCAATTTAATCTCCACCATACTACCATATACTTTCACTATGAAAGGTGATTCAAAAAATTGACTTGAACATCCAAGGTTTCTCTAACATAAGTATTTCAACATGAAGGTAAGATGTAATACACTTCCTAACATGGATAAAAAAGAGGAATGATTATAGACACTATTAATATTCCTTAAACTTTAAAAAAAAAAAAGAACATAAAATACACTTCATGTGACCTATTAGAGAGCAAACTACTTGCACAAAACATGAAAGAGTAAAGTAAACACAAGCATATATGATTATCACTTGTAATTCAATTATGCACTACTTCACACACTTATAAAAGAAGTTTAAAACTAAAAAAATAGTTTTAAATATTTATTAAAATCTAAAAAATAGTACTCAAATGATTCTGGCTTTGCCATACTATATGTGGATTGCATTACAAAGCTAAAAGTGGTTGTTTATATAGAGAAGTGTTTAGAGAGAGAGGGGCATAGTGTAAGAGGGTTACCAAGTGTATTCATAAGTTAATAAATTAAGGGGGTTATGTAAAAGTGATGGAAATAACTCCAATGATGTGTCTCTCACTCTTGAAGATGATCTAACCTTCCATGGGTCATAGGAGTTACAAATTAGCTTGACATATTGAATAGCTTCTTGAAAACTACCCTTATTTACATGAAAGGAGTGAAAAATGGACTCTAAAATAATTAATTCACCATGAACTTATATTATACAACTAATTAGACACATACCATGCCTTAAAAAATTCCTCTGATTTGAAATTTCATCATTCATGTGTATAGGCATATTGAGGCTCTTCATTTCCCATGCCTATCTTGGTCCAAGTAGCCTAAAACTCAAGTTCATATTATTAAATTAATCCTATCTCCATGAATGGTCTTAAATATTTTATCAGGCCTAAAAAAAACTATTTTGGTTCCTATAACAACTCCCAAGAGCTCATTTTCTCCTCAAGCCCTCACTACACCTATTTTCCTTATAGCCCTAAAAAAATGTAAACCTCCTTGTGTAGGAAAATATATGAAGTATAATGATAAAAATAAGGAATAATATAAGAAATAGTACATCCTTACATTTCCATGTCAAATTTCATGGTCTGAATCTAAGTGGAAGTCCATTTTTTTGCCTTTCTCTTTGCTCAAGTAGGCCTCAATTAGACCTCCTTTCCTAGGACCCTATTTTATTGCTCCAAGATTATGACACACATATAAAATCACCAAAAAGTTTTTGATTGAATTTCCATAGGATATAAACAACCTTCATGTCAATTTTGAGGTATTTAGAGCTTGTGGAAGTATGCAAACCAAGAAATGACCTAGCCACATAGTCTCATTTTAGGCCTATTTGAGACTACCTTGGAAAATGAGCCTTGTTTGACCATATCCAAAATATATTTTTCAAATTTTTAGGATTTAATTGTTATGATGCATACCAAATGACCTCATATAATGATAAAAAAGTTATCCCCTTCTCAAAACACCTGTAACATACTAAAAAGCATGAAAAACAAGACATTTATAGTAGTATGTACAACTACAAGTATGAACATTGTACATGTGGATAAACTAATTAGAATACTCAAAAATATACAAGAGGTTTTAGGATAAAAATATGACATTAAATGTGCATTATAGCTCAATTTTTTCTACCTAATCAAACCTTATTTGGGGTTTTAATGATTTTTTATAAATAATAGATCACCAATTAACCTCCTTCCACTTGTATAAACTTCTTTACTAACCTCCTCACATATCCCAATTGGATTAACTTCCCTTTAAAATTGTGAAAGATGGTGTGAGTATGTGAAGTTTCTCCCTGGGTGTCATGCTTAGATTTATTAAACTTAAGAGAGGCCTATTTAGAGTTTTGGGCCCCAAAACTCAATCCTACTTGTGAGAGAGCTTAAGACACCTCCAAAAAAATCCTCCTCATGATTCTATATGCCTTGGTAGTGATCATTACCTTAATGTATGCATCTAGTATACTAGTCAGGGTGCTTGGGTTTAAGACTTTTCATCTCCTTACTATCCCTAAAGGGTGATTAGATTGAAGAATAAGTTTCTTGAGAAACATGAGAGTGTATTAATACATATTCTATGTCTATTTATTACTTTAATGACCCTCCATGGGGTTTGAAATTTTTATTTTGTGCTTTAGGTCCAAACAACCCCTTGGTCTCATGACTATCCTTTGCTAATGGAGTGAGTAAGGTCTGAGAAAAAATAGTGGGTATATTTTTTTATTTTTTGGCCCTAAAATAATAATCCTTTGTAATAATTTTCAAAGTGTGATTGTGCCTATGGAGGCCTCAAACATCTAATCTCTCTTATGACTAGGTGATCATTACCTTAATGTATGCATCTAGTATACTAGTCAGGGTGCTTGGGTTTAAGACTTTTCATCTCCTTACTATCCCTCAAGGGTGATTAGATTGAAGAATAAGTTTCTTTAGAAACATGAGAGTGTATTAATACATATTATATGTCTATTTATTACTTTAAGGACCCTCCATGGGGTTTGAAATTTTTATTTTGTGTTTTAGGTCCAAACAACCCCTTGGTCTCATGACTATCCCTTGCTAATGGAGTGAGTAAGGTCTGAGAAAAAATAGTGGGTATATTTTTTTATTTTTTTTCCCTAAAATAATAATCCTTTGTAATAATTTTCAAAGTGTGATTGTGCCTATGGAGGCCTCAAACATCTAATCTCTCTTATGACTAGGTGTAGGATCTACCTATGTGTTTCTTAGGCCTGTTTGGCCTAAAACAAGATGCATTAGAATTTAATACCTCTATAATAAATTATAAGGATTATATTATATTATGAAACCATTTCACATGGATTTTATCCCTTATGCTTTCTCCTTTTCATTTTTACTTAGCCAAACAAACATGCTTATGTGTGGGTTATGCTTTGTTAGGTCTAGACTAAGTTTTGACCTATGTATACCTTTGTTATTCATTTTGAGGGTTAAAATGAAGTATTATTTGGAATTATGTACCATTAATAAATGGAATTTATTTCTCTCATACCTATTCATAGTCCTCATTCACCTTTAAATTAAGTAAAAGCTCATAAAGAGCAGGCAGGCTTGTCGTTGATCTCTTTGACTGTGCAAAAAGGTTTGAGAATTAGATTTGAATACCCTCATCATGTTTCCTTTGGTTTTAAATAAACATATGATTTTTTGTCCTCATTAAGATGTAAATTAATTTTCTTTTCACCATTTATTAGTCCTTGATAAAGTTAAGACTAGCTTTTCCTCATGTAGCTTATAGGTGACCTTTTAGGGTCACTTGATTGCATTCTCTGTGCTTATGAACTTACTTACAAATACCAAATTCCTAATGGTTCATGAAATAATTATAATTATTTATTATTACCTAATCATATTTAAAAAACTAATATGTTATCTTTCTATAATATTGAAAATGGACTAGTTCAATTAGCAACCTATAGGTGTTAGAGGGTTGCATATATGGGTATTTGAGATGTTGACCTGATCATCTATTCTAAAAATTCACTCTCTACTAATTTGAATTAAAAATAAATAAATGAATTTTATATTTTAGTTTCCAACACCTAAACTTAGTCACATATGTGTTTAAATTTCTCTTCAATCCTAGATGTAGGTGATTTCTATGAGAGGGTTTGACAATACAATCTTGAACTTAATCCTAAAGATTGATATTCTCACTATGTCAAGATAGTTTGAGAGGGTTAAAAATATTGAGAATAATTTATTTCATCATGCTATAGGGTCTACCAACACCTTAAGAGTGTTTATAAGTCACTTCTCACTTGCTCCTTCTATACACAATTTTGTGGGTGGATATTTGATTGTGAACTTAGTCTATTTAACCTTCATTGGCTTACAAGTGGCCTAGTATGTATTTAAGGTATTTTTTCTTGTTTCATTTTATATTTTAGTTAAAATATTATATTTGTCTTTTTCTTATGTTGGAGAGTGATGTTGGTTTGATCTAAAATGAGGATTTATAAGCTAGGGGCCTATAGGTCTCATTTACTTGTTTTTAGGGATACAAAGAGCCACTTCTTGAGTTTTTAACTTTACAACCATGTCAAAAAATTACACATCATTTTAAATATTTTCAATGTTTTGTATTTAATATGAAAATAGTTATTTCACCTTCAACTCACTTGATTGATTTGTATGGACTGCATACACAGTCAACCAATGTATAAGCCTTGTGTGTAGTCTTAGAAAATTTAGTAAATTTGAACAAATTGATGATGGTAGAGGGGAAGTTAGAGGTACATGAATGTATGAATAAATTTGTCAAGTATTATTATGACTTTTAGCATATTCCAAACACTTATATAGTCCATACAATCCTGTATATGAAGGAAACACATGTGACTCTCATTAGGAGGTGTGTTAGGATTATTATCATCATATTTATATACTTACGATAGTTAAAAATCATATTATAACCTTACACTATGATATATCACTGGTATTTGAGCCAAAAATGGTGATCAAGCTTGTAGTGGACTATTCAAACCTTGAAAATGTTTCTAAAGAGTAGGCACTTGGAGAAAATAAGCAAGAATACACATCTTAGACAAAAACACATGAAATTAATGAAATTGAGGGATATTAAATGAGTAATGAATTACCAAAGACCTATGAGATTGACCACCATTAAGACAAAGAAAAACTTGTATTAGGATCTACTAAAATAGCTTGTACATCAAGACCACTTTCTTTCAAGTGAAGACACTTCATAGAGATGAGTTATATCCTTGACATTTATAAACCAAACTTAAAACCATTATTACCCATAAAATTTTATGGTGGATAAATAAGTGAAAGAATATACCCATCTCAAATGGATATGACATAGTGACATATTGTCACTCTTAATGATTGTTCATAAAAAAGATGCCATCAATCTAAAAATTAATGCAACCTATTTAAAGCTTACCAAGACCTATAACAATGGAAAAATGTTTGAGATCCTAAATCTCTCTCTCTCTCTCTCTCTCTCTCTCCCATAGCCATACCATTCATTTCAAATTTTTCTCCCTAATATTGTGAAGGTGGTGATGGAGGAGAAGGAATACATGGAGTATTAGTTTGACTAAAAACTAGAAAATGATTTGAGGGAGCCCAAGGGACACTTAAAAACCATTTACAATTGAAATCTGATCTTACAAGGTTGTATAGTGCTTGTAAAGTGTCTTTTTTCTTAGTTTAGGCATTGAACTATAGATGTTGTCAGTCTCTAACCATCCTTAAACACTCTTTGACCCAATTATGACATTAAGGACATTTATAATCTTCATCAATCATTTACTTATTGGAATGGTACATCCTACTCTTTCACATGGGCCAAAAGGTGTCCAAATTGACATTTTTACATATGAGAGTCAAAAAAAGGTTAGTGCATGATATTTTGATATTAATGGAACCTTAATTAACATTTATATTAATCGTAGACCATACAAAACCATTGACCATAATTGACATTTTTGAGACCTTGATATTGACCCGTAGGACTAGACAAGTGAACACAAGATCACACTTTGGACAATGATAGATAAGAATAAATGTGATCATATGAAATTAATTAAGACCATTTAAGACCATGAAAATATTTTTAAAAATATATGAAATTTAATCCTAGAGGGGGTAACCAATTTTGAATTGGGGTTAAAATTTGGTTAACAATATTGATGATTCATAGGGTTAGCATGCCTACAATGTTGATGGGCCAGTAGCCTTGTCCTTGTATTGGGAAATGAAGTCAGTATTATACTACAATTTTAAATTGATATGCCTTATAAATATTGATGATTCATAGGGTTATCATGCCTAAAATTTTGATGGGCCAGTAGCCTTGTCCTTGTATTGGGAAATGAAGTCACTCTTATACTACAGTTTTAAATTGATATTCCTTCTAAAGATTTTAAAATCACACCACACCACACAAAAAGAAAAAAACACAATATTCTAAAATAATTTAGGGAAAATCACAAAAAAAAGCTAAAAAAAAACACCTAACCTATTATGTACATACCTAAAAACATGTTTAAGGTGATGAAACACTTCCTCTTGCTTCAACCAATATCAAAAAGAATGTTTATTGAGTCACAACTGATCCATGATAATAAGTCACCATATAATGGATGTTTATCAAATAAAATTTGATTATGAAGGTCACAAAAAGAATTACCAATAATTTTACCTCTCCTAACTATAAGTGAATCACTTGAAACTCCTTTGAATTATTATGCTAGATCTCCTTTAGGTGTGATTGATAGTGTAGACTACTTGTTCTCTTCCATGCTCATTTGATGCTTCTAAATTTTCTTAGTAGGAGTCATGGGAACTTTCTTAGTTCACCTTAATTTAGATCATGATATACTTTATATCTAGGACCATCATACCTACCTTTTTGTTGGCTAAACATGTGTGTAACTGATTAAATGTTAGATTAAGGCTTACACTTCTCTTCAAACACAAAGACTTTTGCCTTGATTTGATTTTACTCCTCCAAGTTTGAATCCTTCTTGATAGTGATTTGATTCTCTTATTCATGCTTAAATATCTCCACCAATGAAATTTCTATCAAGCTCATTCTTCTTTTGAGGGAGAGTTATCTTACTCACTTGTTCAAATTATTGAATTATGGCATAAAACTACTACTATATGTCATATTATTCTTCATGATTATCATAATCATGAACATTTACATCTTGGGTAGGTACATTTGCACCATATTTATTATCATGTTCTATTACACTAAAAATAATCATCATCTATGTGAAAAATATAGTTACCTTCTATAAGTAGTTGAATCATACCAGCAAGACTTACTTCATGATGCTCATTAGCCTCATCAGGAATGATGTATGTGTCAATGCCTATCTCTTTAATGAAATAATATATATCATAAAAATATGTATTAGTATCATATTCATCTAGGAATATATCAAAAATACCTTCAATTTTGGAAGATGATCCATCATCTATGACATGATCCTCTTGCTCATTAATAGTGGAATTCAAATTGGAACTAGTTTTCACATATGGTTCAATGTGGAGCTTGGATGATGGATGTGTCCTTATTGTTAATTTATATCTAAATATAATTTTTAAATATAATAAGAACCAATCAATATAAACATATCCTCTTATCTTGGTACTAAAGTATCTTGATAGGTAAATGTCAAAGTGTGCATGCAGATATACCACTACTATGTCTTGTAGAATTGGAAAACTTGGGAAGTCATGTAATAACACTTTTAAACCTTTTATGAGCCCTATTTACTTGGATAGTTTTATATCAAGCTAAAATACTAAATTTTTATATGTCTCATACTTCAATCCCAACTTTATTGCAACTAATTTGGGCATGATTGAAGTGTTATCCCCAATGTCCATAATGCAATTATGAACTATCTTGTATCCCAAAATGAGGGTAAGATAGAAAGGTAGGGAATTTTTAGACTTGGTGGGAAGTTAAAAAATATTATTAGGTGAATTTGTGAGGGCTACACCAGCATGATTTTATGGCTAGGTATGAATATGAATATGGGACATCTACTCTTGGAGTAACTCCTTTTGGTTGGGCATATGGAGTACTTCTCAAAGAGATATGATTGTATTTGTGTTCTTAAAAGAGTTAATGATATTCAAAAAGGAAAAATTAACATTTTATTTCATCCTTAGAGGAAATTAAATACTTTAAGATTAAGGAAATTGAGGTTTGACCAACTATCCCAAGTTTTAATCTTGAAGAGTTGTAGGACTTGTATAGGCTTCCACATTGGTATTCATACATTTTTGCCTTGAAGGAGGGTTTATTGGATTTGTATACAAATCTTGAACATATCCAAAATCTCTCCTCTTTGATTTTGTGTTGGCTAAAATTGATATGCTTTGATTAAGGACAATTTTATCCTCTACTTGGAAGTTTTCAAAGATCACTCCTTGACTGCTACACTCTCCATTTGTTTTTTCTTGCATAGATATTTCATCTTCTGATGTCAAGTAATGAGTAGATCCTCCTTGAAAAACCAAATATTAAACTTCATCCTTATTATCATTCATGTAATTTTATTCAAACTACCCCAAAGAATTTGGAATTTCTTCTCCTTGAACTAGGTTATTATGGACTAAAACCATGGCTCTTATGGTGGGAGTAGAATTTGGATCATAGACATTAGGTGGCCTAATGAAATTGGGCTAACCTTGTCCCCTCCCTTGACCATTATGCTAAGGTGGAAATATATTTTCTTATGGAGAGTATTAGTAGGGGTTTTGGTGAGCTCTAACATCTTTGTTTGGTTTCCTAGTTGAAGATTCTAATGTCTTATACTTTGCTTGTCAATTAATGGCATCATCTAATTTCCTTAGAGAAACTTTGGGATTACTATTCAGATTTGGAAATGAATCAAGAATTAGAGGAGTAGCAAACATGTTAGGAATTAATACTTTTTAAAAGAGCTTACTAATTTGAATCAAAAAATTCTCAACTCTAATATCCACATCATAATAATTAGGTAAGTTGTACCCTCCCATGAATTGTAAAATTATAGATATATCAATCCCAATATCTCTTATGTAGGTTGAAAACAAAACTCTCAAAGGGTCTCATGGGAGGTGGAAGCCTATTACATGTCCTTTGGAACATCTCATTGAAATCATGAATGGATTCATTAGGACCTCTTTGAATGACATTAAAATTATGGATCAATGATGTATGATCACTCTTTTACTCAAATATTTGAGTCAACAACTCCCCAATTTCATCCCACATAGTAATGAATTCTCCTAGGAAGGTTATATACCAATCAAGGGATTTTATCCTAAGATACATGATAAGAAATATAATTTCTATATTAATATTAGTGATGTTATGTAAATTTTATAAGTTATATATGTATAAAATATTCTCACTTGGGGTGATAGGACATTCCCCATTGAAATAAGGAACACTCTTGGTGGCATTGGGAGGGATATTATCATAAGAAACAAGGTTTATAAGATTTTTAGTATTAAAAGATGGGAAAGCATGTTGACTAACCATGTTACCATCAAATTATTCTTCACTCTCCTTCTCTTCTTGAATTTCAAAGTATTCTTTCTCTTTAGGTTCTTCAAGTGCCAAGATAAGCTCAAGGTATTGAACTTCAAGAGGAACTTCAAGATGAGGAAGTGGATTTATATGATGGTTAATTATACTAGAATTTGATCTAATAATGAACATGAAGCATAAAAAAATAAATAATAAATTGGTTTTTAACCATATTTTATGCCTTCAATATATTTTCCAAATGTTGAGGAAGAAACACTTATGTAGTTGTTGTCTTGTCATAGCCAACATTCACCTTGACAATAATTATTTAGGACAAGAAACCCATCAGGCATGGAAGAACTATTGTAAATAATTTTTTCACCCTTGAATAGGTATTTAAATTCTAATATAAATTTAATGGAACATGGAATTACCCCTAGGCCTATGGGTTTCCTATAGTAGGGGTAAACCTCTAGATTAAAGGGATAACTATCTCGATATGTCTATTCGAGCTCATCACCTATACTAGAAACTTGTTGGGATGAAAAGGGATAGAAATAAATTAAATAAACCTAAATAAATTAATTTATTCACTAAATTAATTTACACATGACTACCATGTATTTTCACTATGAAAGGTGATTCATAAAACTAACTTTGACATCTAAAGTTTCTCTAACATAAGTATTTAAACATGAGGTAAGGTGCAATGCAATTAAAAATGTGGATAGAAAAGAGTCATAATTTTATAAAATATTAATATTAATTACACTTATAAACATACAATAATATCAACTACACTTCATGTGACCTATTAAATAAAAGACTACTTGCACAAAATATGAAAGAGTAAGGTGAACATAAGGATAAATGATTATCACTTGTCATTAAACTATGAAATACTTAAAACATTAAGGAAAAACAAAACAAAAAATTTAAATATTTATTCAAGGGAAAAAAATTATTCAAACTAGCATGGCTTCACCATACTTGATGTGGATTCTATTATAAAGCCAAAAGTGGCTGCTTATATAAAAAAGTGTGAAGAGAAAGAGAGGGGTATAGTAGAATAGGGTTTCCAAGTGTATTAAAGAGTTAAAAAAATAATGGGGTTATATAAAATTCATGTATATACATTTAATTCAATTTTTATCACTCTTGAAGATGCTCTAACCCTCCATGTGGTGTAGGAGTTACAAATTGGCTTGACACTTTGACTAGCTTCTTGAAAACCTCCCTTATTTGCATGAAAGGAGTGAAAAATGAAATTTAAAATCATTAATTCACCATGAATTTATCTCATAAAAATAATTTGACACCTTACATGCCTTATTAAACTCTTCTAATCTAACATTTCATCATTCATGTGAATAAGTGTTTTGAGGCTCTTTATTTCCCATGACTATCTTGGTCCAAGTGGCCTAAAACTCAAGTTAATATTCTTAAATTCATAATATCCCAATTAATTTTCTTAAAATATGTTATAAATACTAAAAAAAACCATTTTTGTTCTTATAAAAAATCCCAATAAATTATTTTTCTCCTCAACCCTCACTAGGCATATTTTCCTTATAACCCTAAAAACCTATAAACCTCCTTATGTAAGACAATTTATATAATTCCATAAAAAATTAAGGAATATTATAGGAACCATTATTTAATTATAGTTCTCTGTCAAATTTCATGGTTTGAATCTAAGTGTAAGTCCATTTTCTGCCTTTATCTCTTCTCAATTAGGCCTCCCTGCCTAAGACCCTATTTTCTTGCTCCAAGATGCTGTCACAGGTGTGAAATCACCCAAAATAATTTTATTAACTTTCCCTAGGATATAAAAAACATCCATGTCATTTTTTATGCATTTAAACCCTATGGAATTATGCAATCTAAGAAATGACCTAGCCACCTAGTCTCATTTTAGGCATGTTTGAGACTACCTTGGAAAATGAGCCTTATTTTACAATATATAGAACATAATGTTATAATATTTGGGATTTAATAGTTATAAAACATCCCAAATGATCTCATAAAATTATTGGTAATTTCTCCTCTTCTTAGAACACCTATAAAAAACCAAAAATCATGAAAAATAAGACATTTATGATATTATGTACAACTAAAAGTATGAATAAGGTACATGTGGATAGCATAATTAGAGTCATAAACAACATAAAAGAGGTTTTAGGAGAAAAATATGGCATTAAATATGAATTATAGGTCCATTTGTTACACTTGGTCATTATCAAGGTTTTAGCAGGGTTAAGACTTGTTTAACATCTTAACAATTATTCATAAAGAAAAGTTCACAAATTGACCTCCTTCCACTTGGAAAAAATTATTTACTTACCTCTTCACCTATAAAAAATGTCTCATATTCCCATGTAAAGTGTGAGAGATGGTGTGCATATGTGAAGTTGCTCCTTAGGTGGCATGTTTAGCTCTCTTAAACTCGAGAGAGGCCTAATATGAGTTTTGGACCCTAAAAATCAATATTAATAATGGTAAATATTCAAAAAAATCCAAAAAAATCATAACTATGATTTTATATTCCTTGGTAGTGATCATTACCCCACTGTATGGATCTAGTGTACTAATCAGGGAGATTGGGGTTTAAGACTTGTCACCTCCTTACTAGCCCTCAAGGGTGTTTAGATTGAATATTGAGTTTATTGAGCAACCTGATAGTGTATTAAGACACATGATATGTTTTATTATTTATTCAAGGACCATCCATTGGTTTTTAAATGTTTACTTGGTGTTTTAATTCCAAATGGACCCCTTGGTCTCATGATTACCCCTTAATAGTGGAGTGATCAAGGTCTAAGACAAAATAGTGGGTATATCAGTTGCTTGTGAAGACTTGAAATGAAAATGAACATATGTTTTCACTCATAATCATACTTTTTACAAATTTTCAAATTGTGACTATGCATATGGAGGCCTCATATATCCAATCTCTCTGATGATTGGTTATAGGATTTGCTTATGTGTTTCTTAGGATTGTTTGGACTAGAACAAGACTAATCAACATTTCATACCTATGTCATTAAGTCCAAGTATTACATGATATTATGAAACCATTTAATATGGATTTTATCCTTAGGCTTTCTCCTTTTCATGTTTACTCAGCCAAGTAAATAGGCTTGTGTGTGGGTTATGCTTCATTAGGTCTAGACTGAGTTTTGACCTATGTATACCTTGGTCATTCATTCTGAGGGTTAAAATGAAGTCATTATGGAACTTTGGATAATTAATAAATGTAATTTATTTCTTTCAGACCTATTCATAATCCTCACTCACTTTTAAATCAAGTAAAACATCATAAAGAGTAGGAAGACTTATAGTTTATATATTTGATAGTTCATAGAGGTTTGAGAATTATATTTGACTACCCTCATCATGTTTCCTTTGGTTATAAAAACCCATATGATTTTTTTTCCTTATTTAGATGGATGTCAATTTTATTTTCACCATTTATCAAGGTTTACTTAGGCTTAAGACTAACTTCTCCTCATGTAGCATGTAGGTGACCTTTTAGGGTCATGTGAATACATTCCTTGTGTTTATAAACTCACTTTCACATAACAAGTTCCCAATGGTTCATGAACTAAGTTTAAGTATTTATTAGGCCTTAATCATGTTTCAAACAATACTCTACTCTCTTTCCTTAAGTTTAAAAATGTACTTGTTGTTTAATTAGCAACTTATAGGTGCTAAAGGGTTGCATATATGGGTATTTGAGATGTTGACATGATCATCTCTTCTAAACCTTCCCTCTCTTCTCATTTGAATTGAAAATAACTAAAGAAATTTATTCATTTAGTTTCCAAGGCCCAAAATTAGTCACACATGTGTTTGAATTTTTCTTCAAGCTTGGATATAGGTGACTAATAGGAAAGAGTTTGACAATATAGTATTTAACTTAATCTTGAAGATTAATATTATCACTATGTCAAGATAATTTGATAGGGTTAAAACTCTTGAGATGAATTTATTTCACTATACTATAGGGTCTACCAACACCTTAAGAGTGTTTCCAAGTCATTTCTCACTTGCTCCTTCTGTACATAGTATTGTGGGTGGATATTTGATTGTGAACCCAATCTATTTGCACTTCATTGGATTTCAAGTGGCCTAATATATCTTTAAGGGATTGTGTCCTATTTCATTATATATTTTAGTTCAAATATTATATTTATCTTGTTCTTGTTTTAGAGAGTGATGTTGGTTTTATCTAAAATGATGACCTATAGGTTAGGGTCCTATAAGTCTCATTTACTTGTTTTAGGGCTACAAAGAGCCACTTCCTCAATTTTTGACATTACAAACCTATCAAAACATTACACCTCATTATCTAATTTTAAATGGTTCATATATCATATGACAATAATTATGTCACCTTTAACTCACTTGAATGATATGTATAGATTACATACATAGTAAACCAATAAATAAGCCTTATGTGTAATCTTAGAGCATTTAGTTAAATTGAATAACTTGATGATGGCAGCGGGATAGTTAGAGCCACATGAAGGCATGAAGAAATGTATCAAGTATTCTTATGACTATGAGCATATTATAAATACTTATACAATCTGTATATGCATGTATATTAAGGAAACACCTATGACTCTCATTGAGAGGTGTGTTTGGACTATTATCATCATCTTTATATACTTCCAATAGTGGAATATCATCTTATATCCTTATGTTGATCATGGAAAGTGAATCATATGGTTTTAATAGTGTTTAAGAAACACTTCTCATTTTTGGATTCAAATAATCCATTGCATGAGTTATTGGTTGTGATATTCTTGATATCTATGGTGAAGTAGTGACAAAGATAAATAGTTTTCCATAAAATGAAATATGATTGGTTATTGGGAGTAATTGTGGTCTTAATCTTGCTTGTGAAAGTTGAGATTAACTTGAAATAAGTAGAGTGAATGTTGATCAAAACCTAAGCTAAAAATTCTAAGTTAGCATGTATATTTACAATGAAAACTAAACTAAAGTGAATCTATAAAACAATGAGCAAAAGGAAGGGTAGGGTACATAATAAAGTTTTTACTAATATTCAATCTAGACATTATGATAAAGATTAAATTTCATCCAAATATGCACTCAAACTAATTTATGACATGAAATATCTAGAGCACAAATCCTATCACATATCAGTCAAACATCTAAGGATAGTTGAAACAATACAAATAAGAAACCAAATTCAATTTAAATATATAATCTTACAAGAGAATTTCATAAGTACATATACAAGAAAATCAAGGAAAATGAACTGAATCTAAGATCTTTTAATCAATCTAGCTTAAGCATAAATTGATAACTTTAAATTCAAATATGCACATATATAATCCATAAAAAGAATTCAAATATAAAAATTAGATTAGTTAATTAAGGAAGTATCCATGATATAAAAATACACAAAAAAATGATCCAATCCTTTAAAAATTATCCTACTTTCATTAATTTTATCCAAATTTACACAATAGTTTATTCTCAAAAACTTCCCCCTTATTTACAAATGACAATACCCATTTTATAGAAGACTAAGGAGGTATGTCATTCAATAATGTCAAATGATAATTGTTCAAGTGTCAAGGATAACTATCCTTTTACAAAATTATAGAATTGGACACTTTCTAAATAGACTACCATATAATAAATGAAATTTACAAGATGCACATGTTTTTACAAAAATAATATTCCTTTTTCAAATAGATATACATGTTCATATATCAGATAATATTCTAAGTCAACATATTTGACTTTGAGAAGCACTTATTATTGTAGTCCTCTATCTATGTTGTAGTATCTTCATTTCTTCATTATGTTTCTCATCAATCAGTGTGAGGTTGATGATGAGCTCCATGAAAAGTTCCTTTTCTTGATCTTCTAGGACTTTGAGATCCTTGTCAACCCTTTCCAAAGCTTCCTTGAAAATCCTTACATATCTTATTTTATCCTCTACAGATAGTATCATATCCAAGATCCTTTTGTTATCTACCCCTATTTTTCCTTGGATTTTGATTTTCACCTCCTATATAAATTGAGTAGCTCTATGATTGAACTCCTCATCAATGATCAAGCCAATTAGACTAAGTGTACTTGGGTTTATGATCAAGCTACCCAATATATGTGCCATCTTATTTTTCATCTATTTTAGATCACTAGAAAGATCTCCCATTTCCTTGGACAATTTGTTCAAATATCTAATCTTCTCTATCAATATAGCCATATCCATATTCAAGTGTGCCAAGCTAATTATTTTAAATTTAGAAATTTGATCCTATGTCAAAATATTGATGAATTCCTTTGTCTTGTTGCTTGAAGCTGGCCATTGGCTAACTTGTATTGAAGACAAAGTAACCTATTTATTAATCATATCCTACTTGGACATTACTAACTTTAATAATTGGAATAGATCATACATGGTTATTTCAAAATGGTTAACCATATCTCCCAGAATAAATAGAATAGACTATTCCTATAATTTCTTCCTTTGCTAATTTAGACCTATGATAAAAACTTGAAACTATTCTATTTGTGATTTATCTAATTCAAATAAATCTTCCTCAAAAATAAGATATTCACCAGGCCTTTGTCCTTACTTTTGAGTCAAATTATTCAATGGCTCCACCTTTTGGTACATAATTTTTTCACCTCCTACCATGACCCTTTTCTTAGTTACTCTTTTCAATCCAATAGTCTTTGGATCAAACTTGACTCCAGTTAAAAATTGGGTCACATGTGGGATTGGGACCTCCATTTGTGATTGGTCTACTGAATGGATTGGAGTAGCCAATATTCTTGATTCATCTTCCTATAAGTCAACTATCCATGGTTTTATTTCTTGCTCCATAGAGATATTAGTGGATTTCACCATGCCCCATCGATGGTAAGTGGGTATCTTATCCAATCTAGGTTCATATAAGAACCACTTAGGAATAGGTGGAAAATACAATATGTTCTCTTCACTAAACAAATTGACCTCTTTTAGGGGAGGAGTGATGGTCATCTTGGGCTTCTTAGCTTTTAGAACAAGGGTAGTCTTTTCTTTCCTCTTGAGAGATCAACATCTACTAAGTCTAAAGATTTCCTTTTGTTATCCTTAGTTTCTTTAACACGTATGTTATCTTCTTCATCTAAATATGTATATGTCATAGATAGAATTTTTAATACATCCTAAATAAACTCTTGAGGATATATGGCTATCATATGAACCTCCTCTTCATGTAATTCATGTTATACTATCTTGGAAGGTTATGGAGCTAATGAAGTAAAATAAATTTCACTTGGCCTTCTTTTATTTGGATTCTTATCTTTAGGTTTATTTTCTATTTATGTCTTTTCTTGTGCACTAAATAATGGAAGTCTAGAAGATTCACCACTAATCAAATGATACTACTTAGGACCTAGTTTCCATCTACCATCCATTTTTTGATTTCTCTATAGTCTAGACTCAGGTCTTAGGTTGTGTTATTTTAATCTTATAGTCACTTCAAAGTACATTTATGCCTTGGTGTATATAGGATTTTAGGTACCACGATCATGTTAATAAGGCACATTCAGAATCCCTTTGAGTTTCAAATGCTCTTTAACTCTTACATAAGGGTCCCATTCTTTAAGTTCATCTATTTTTAGATTGAAAGATGATATATGATTTGATGCTACGTCAATGTGATCCCACTATTTGAATGTACTCTTGCCAATTTCCATTGGGAAGATGTGCAAAAGTCCATTTCTCTTAGTTTTTCAAAAGACATCTACACCATGGAACAATTGGTAGGCCACCTCTTGTTCAATTAACTTATCAGGCACATGGAATAAAAACTTGAGAGGATAATTTTGAGATCCCTCAATCCTTATGATAGTACAATTTGGGTACAACCATATATCTTAGATAGATTAAATATAATTTTTGATTAGAGGACTCACTCTCTCCATGGGAATATTAGTTATGGAATCACTTAGTGCAAGGTAGACTAAGTCATAAATAAATTGAATATGATCTCTATATTTTAAGATGTGCAACTTGGAATAATATTAGGAAATAGTTTAGGTTCCATTTGGAGACCATTATATTTGATTAGGGATCTTTTTGGTTGCACATAAGGCATCTAGGAGATAAAACATCATGAAAAAATCATTATTCTTCTTATGCTTGATGGCATATATTTGTCTACTCAAGGAGATGGTAATTATCTCACCTAGTGGGGGAACTATTACACTTTCAATAATGAAATATACCATGGGCACCCATATTGGATCAAAATATGTTATGGTTTCACATATATATAATTTGTTTAACATTATTATTACCATCCTAACCTTTAGTCTGAATTAACTTATTGGGATGTTCTTATTAAGGTTTGAAAATACCTAGTTTCCAAATTCTAACCACATAGCCAGGGTGCCCATAAAATTATGCTCTTTAGCCTAGGAATTGATAGAGGCTAGTTTAATTTAGGGCTTGGGTAGTTTGTAATAAGAAATAAATGTAATTGTAAAAATGTAATCCACTTTCATGTGATTACATTCATTAATGAACATGCCCTTATCTATCTTAGCTTCCTTAAAAATAGGAGCAAGAATATCAATGCCATGGAGTACCTTTAGTTTTGTAGCTACATAATGTAGTCTAGCCATTTGGATTGCTACAATGTCATCATATAGTCTCCTTATAGAGAAGATATTCTCTTCTTCCCTGGTGATAGCTGGCTAGTTCTCAATTGTCCAAAATAGTTTAGACTAGTTATTATTCCCTTTTTTTAAAGTAGTATCAACAAATTCCATGTCCATGAACACATGACTTTATACATCTATTGTCAGATATAACTCAACATCTTATTTTGAAACATGCTTCTGAGTCACCATTTTTATGATATTGACTAAATTATCCACTTGGGGATGAAAATCCAATTATTTTGATTTACTTATAGTGATTTAGGTTAATCTGTATACCTTAAATATTTTTGAAGGTTTATACAAGGTTTTGATGGTGATTAGCTAGTTCAAACAATGAGATCTTATGACTTAAATTGTATTTGATTTAAAAATTTATTCCTTTCACTGCTAGGCCCACAATATCTCCCAATTTGACATGATCTACTTATGTGGTGTTACCATGTTACATTGTTCATTTATTTAAAATATGACCATTTATCACTTTTACATACATGTTAATACCTCATGCAATCTTGAAGCTCGATAAATTCACACTATTGATTTCTTGAAAAGTCTTCCTAGCCTTGAATTCATTATGGGTCATTGATATTCCATTTGAGTTCTCTAGAGTGTGCCACTTGGTAGTTCCATGGACTCTCTATGCACCTTACAAACACACTCAATCACCTAAATCTATTTCACCAAGTAATGTCCTCTCGTTAGATCTGGTCCCATTAAATTTTTGACCTGATCTACACCATTGATCTCGATATAGAAGATTGAACACTATTTGTTGATCTCTATCTAATTCATTGAGGTTATGACATGTGTCACCACCATGTTTGGTCTAGGCCCTTTGAAAATTCCACCTTAATTCACACCATTGATTTTTTAGATGTATGAATGAATGTGGATTATTTATTCATTTATTTATACATAAGATTGAATGTGGACCATTAATCTACTTGATCACTTATTGAGATGGTGATACTTGTCCTTCTCATATTCCATCATAGGCTCTTTGATAATTTGATTCTTCACTCATTGTTGGATCTTTGATATGCCTCGAAGGTCATGACACTTATCACTCTTGAATTTCATCTCAATATCTTTGTAAATTTGACTTGAGTAGGTGTCCACATACTATATATCTTCAAATCATGCTCTCAAGATATTAACACTTGGCATCCTCATGTTAATTTTTTCCTACAGGTAATGAAAATAAACTAAGGGCTCAGGTAATATAAAGAGACTTAGGATAATATTTTAGACTAAGGTTTTAGTTTTATTAATAAACATGATTAAAACTTTAGGATAAAATTTAAACTAAGTTAAGAATATAATAAAGTGATCTTACATAAATTTGATCTTATGTAGATTTGAATCTATTGTAAAAGGACTTAGGCTAAAATAATTAGACTAAGGGTTTTTGGATATTTAAATATGGATTCAATGATTCAATTGAAAGACCGAGGTTTAATTAGAGCAAAGGGTTAATTTGGAATTTAAATCATAAAATCCTAACAATGTTTATTCTAATGGAACTCTATTAAACCTGCAATATGGAAACACAAAAATCAAACATTAACAATATTAGATAAATTCAAATAAATTTTACACTAATGAGAGACAAAGTAAAACATGAGATTAAAAAATGCATTTTGATTTATTTGAATGTCAATTTATAACACAATTTTAAAAATTAAACAAGGGTCCTCATTTTTTAAAAATGGGGGTATGTTGACCTCAACAAATGGCAACTTCTAGGGGAAACATTACAAAATGTTAGAAATCGGATACTCTTGGTTTAAAATAATAACCATAATATTCATCCCATATGATAGATTAGTTTCATTAAGATCAATTCATGATTAAAAAAAGTCTTACAGATTTAGAATTAGGATTAAATATCAAAACTTATTCATGTTGTGTATTTTCTTTGATTCCTTAAATGATTGTCATGGGATTTAGAGAACAACTTCTAGAATGCATAACATTAATCATTAACATTCACTTATATCATATTTATATATTCATTAAGAATCATGATTATAGAATAGGGAAGACTTGGGCATTGCTCTATTGCTAGTTAAACATTCATAGTCCTGATAGAGATACATTTAGCTCCACTCAAGGCCTTACTCCACTGCCATCCAGGTGTCCATAGCCCCCATGGAGGTTACCAGAATCACCTTTGATTAGAAAGCTTTTAAATTTTTAATAAATTTATTATTTTTTATATTTTCCAAATATATTTAACTTTTGACAAAGGTTGGGAACCGTGATTATCTAGGTATTAAGATTTTGTCAAAATGTTTGATTTTCAAATAATCATCCTTGGTCATAAACTTCATCCCTAGAAATAATATTTTTGAAGTTCTAACATGATTTTGATCTAATAGTTCAAAATTTCACTCAACATATGAAATCTTTATTAGAACCAAACTTAGATCAGAATGAGATTAAAGATTTAATGAATAATTAACCTAGATATTAATCCTTTATAATTTCTCAAAATCATAACATCAAGATCTAATTTCCAATATCCATGATCAGCCAATGTTTGAGGTTCATACTTGCATTCTTGATTTTTGAAGTTCTTACATGTATTGGAGATAGAAAATGTCTTAAAATACTTATTAAAAGTAAGGGAACAAAATAAATAAAATAAGCATGCAACAAGTAAAGAAAATAGTAATCAAATAAATATTTAAAAACACTATATACAAACATGAAACATAAAAAAAACTAATCTAATATTACCTACACTAACTCTAATTAATGTTACAAATTAATCTAGAAAGACTACAGGTGATAAAACATAGAATTAGTGCTTGAGGTATTTCTTATTAGTTGGAAAATTAAACTTTTCTCCTTACAAGTCTTTGATTTTGAAGGTGTTGTCTCCCAATGTTTCACCAATTTGATAGGGACCAATCCACAAAGGAATTAATTTTCCATGTTTTCCTTTTGGTTTTGAGGATTTATCCCATAGGATGACTAGGTTTTCCTACCTAAACACCTTAATCTTTGAATGCTTGTCAAACCATCTCTTGATAATGGTTTGATGTTTGATTAAGTTGGAAAATTATTCTTCTCTTGCATCTTCCATTTGTATGATTTAAAGTAGCCTGAAATTTGTAAATTCTTGATCTTCAGCCATATAGTCTTACATGAACTTATAAGTTGGAAACTTGAGAGTAATGGGTAATATTGGATCTTGACCATATACTAGCAGAAATGGTAATGATTTAAATGTTTATTTTACTCTTGCTCTATATTTCCAAAGAGAATAATTAAGAAATTTATGTCATGTTCTTGTTTTTTAGCTACAAATTTTTTAATGGCTTTCATCAAGTTCTTATTTATTAATTATAAGAATCCATTACCTTAAGGGTAATGCTTTGATGATAACTTAAGAATTATTTCATTATGATAATCCCATTTATTCATTTCAATAGATATTAAGGTTGATCCATTATCACAAACTAATGACACTAGTGTCCCAAATCTTGTGTAAATGTTTTCTTCTAAGAACTTGATCACATCTTCAGTTCTACATTATTTTGTTGTCACTACCTCTATCTATCTTATGCATTAATCAATAGCAGTAATAATGTATTTGTGTCCATATAAAGAAGTGGGTTTGATGACCCATACAAATTATAATCCCCATTGAGCACAAGGTTTATTAATCATAACTAACTTCAATGGCATAACTGATTTTGGCTCTTTAGTGTTGAAAATATGACATTGATGACACTCTTTAACATGTTTATGAGCATCTTTGAATATTATAGGACAATAATAACCTACCATCAAGATCTTATGAGCTATTATTTTTCTAGAGGAGTGTCCACTTCTATTATTTTCATGAAAGTACTCAAGATCTCGGTTTCTTCTTCCTTTGAGACACATCTCAAGCATATCCCTTCATATTTCTTCCTGAAGAGTACTCCATACTTGATCAAGAAATGTGTTGCCTTAAGCTTCAGAGCTCTTCTTTTCTCTCTAATCAATCCTATAGGATAAGAAACATTAATCAGAAGATGAATACTTGCATCATAACAATTATTTGGTTAAAAATGTTGTTAGTCCACCTATATGACATTCACTTTAGGATTAGTATTGGAAATCATTTGAATCAATCCTTAGCATCTTACCAACTTGACAATTTTGCATCTCAAGAACATACTCTTGGAGTATAGACATACACTTACCTCTTATCTCTCCCAATTCACATTAACTAAGCATAAGTTTAGTGCTAGGGTCTGTCAATATTACATGCACTTTATTCCTAAGAATATAGTGTCTAAACTTTTTAACTTCCATAACTAAAGCTAATGTTTTATTGTCCATTAGAGGATATTTCAGCTCAAAATTCTTAAAATTAGTGATCATAAATGTAATAAGATGATCATATTTATCTTTTTTCTAAGTTAAAACAATAGCTATCATATGATTAGAAGCATAAGAATAGAGATAAAAATCTTTTGTGAAATTAGGACTTATCAACACCAATGCCTATATTATTTATTATTTAATATACTTGAAGGATTTATTTATTTTTTAATTACATATGACCTTTGCATACTTATTCAACATGTCATTAAGTGGATTCACAATCTCTTCAAAACTATAAATGAACTTTCTCACAAAATTGATTTTACCAAAGAAAGACCTTAATTCTTTTCTACTATTAGGGGGTTATATTTTGGATATGGAATTAAGTCTATCAATACATATAGAAATATAATATTTGGTTATAATATGCCCTATTAACTTCCCTTATATAACATAAAAAATTATTTTCTTAAGTTTGAGAAAAATTTCATACCTCCTTCGACATTCAAATAACTGCTACAAATACATTATGTGGTCTTCCCTATTTTTAGAAAACATAGTTAGATCATCCATATATATGATAATTCACCTACCTATGAGACCATAAAAGGCATGGTCCATATCTCTTTGAAAAATTTATCCTATATTTATTATCCCAAAAGGCATTCTTTTTTATTCAAAAGTTCCCCACTTAGTTGTGAATGCAGTCTTTATTTGGTCCTCCTTGTTCACAAGTAATTGATTATATCCTAAAAAACCATCAAGAAAAGACATCATAGAAGAACCACTAACAATTTTAATGACTTGGTCAAGGCAAGGTCAAGGATAAGTATCCTTTTTAAAATATCTATTTAAATTCCTAGAGTCTACACATAATCTAATTTATCCATTTTTCTTTCTAATTTGTACTAAGTTAACTACCTAGGTAGAATGTCTAATGGGAATTTTTTTTTGCATCTAATAACTTCTTGACCTCTTTGTATATCAATGGTTACATAATAGGTTTGATGCATATTTATTTATACCTAAAAGGTTTATAGGCCTCTTTTAATAGAATAGTATGGGTAATGACTCTAGGATCAAAGATATTTAAGTCTTTATAGAACCATGCTATAACATATTTGTACTTGGTAAAAAACTCTTTAGCCTTTATCAATTTTTCATTTATGCATGTTTTACCAATATTTACAAGCTAAGGTTGACCTTGAATACCTATGTCAAATACATTGTAATCTTTCCCATTCACCTTAGGAACTTCGATAGTTTCTACTAGTTTGTCTTGATCAAACAGTCTTTCTAAGGCAATCATGCCTTTTGGAATTTTGTTGTCATTCAATTGAACAATATTGTAATCAATTTTGTCTTCTTCAAGAGAATTTTCACTAACCTAATCCATGATATGAGACTCAAATACTCCTAAGTTGTTCATGAAATCTATGATCTGCTAATCATCACTAAATACTTGCAAATGATTGACATTGTTAAAAAGTGAGGGACATGGAACCAATTTAATACTAAGGATTTGTATTTTAGAATCTTGATCTGGAATGAGATTGGTTATAGATGAGTCTAGATCATTATCAAGATTTTTCTCTTTTCTAAGAATTGAAACAATGTTAAAGGCATCAAATTACTCTATTAAATCCCACACTCTAAACTTGTATTTATTAATATATGACAATTTATATTGTTACTTACTTATAAATTTAATAAATACTAGCTTAGAATCACCATACACTAATAGCTCTTTTAACCTTATGTTTGATAGAAAATTATAATCCTAGTATTAAAGCTTCATATTCTACCAAATTATTAGTGCAAGGAAACTAAAGTTTGCAAGAACTATTAAACTCTTTCCCAATGGGATTGATTAGAAAAATTCCTACTCCAAATCTAGATTTAAATTTAGCACCATCAAAATATAATTCATACATTCTAGACATAACATGAGAATCTTTAGAGTCACATACCTTAGGAGTGTCAAGAGTATATGCTCCTAACTTAGAATTAACCATGTTGACCTTTTCATTGGTAGCATTATACTCAATAATCATGTGTTTCATCTGTGTCTCCATTTCAATTCAAATTTTATTAGGAACTCCCTTCCATGGAAGCCACATATGAGAACATTCATTGGACATGTATCCATTTAAATACTTAGTCCAATCTCTGCTCAACATCTCATAGGAATCTAGAATGTCCACAACTTGAATGTCTATAAATTTTTGTATACTTGGCTCTATATTAAGATGCATATTAAAATTTATCAATAAACCAATTAATTTAACTCTTGATTTGTCTAATTGAGTAAGTAATCTATCAGACTTAATTAGAGTTAAACCAAGTTTTATCATAAATACCTTTTGACATGATATTTGTAGAAGCACTTGAATCTAGCAAATAATTATGCAAGTTTTTACCAAAAACTCTAATTTTTAATAATAAAGGTGGAACCTCTACTTTGTTCTTTCACATAACTACTTTGGCATTTTCAACTTTTTTGTGATTTACTAAGGTTCTTAGATAAAGATTCAAGAAATAAGTATCTTTGCTTAGTAATTTGAGTCAATTTATATAAAGTGATATTAGATTTAGTCTTTTTCATGTCCTAAACTATATTATATCCACTCTTAATAGAATAAATATATGAATCAAGATTATTTCTAGAGGTATTTCCCTTTGGAGGTTTTGGATTATTGTCTGCATTGGGATATGAAGGAGTATCAAAGTTGTTTGGTGGAGTTAAAGTTGTCAAAGGTTATTTTTGATCTCTATTCCTCAGAGGATAAATCTTATTGAGATACTATTAAAAATAATGAATCTCATAATGAGTATCCTTAGGCTCATTCTCATCTTGGGGTGTAAATTCAAATGTCTCCACCATGAGAGTTGTGTTAGTAGGTTTAGATGAATTTGAAGAACCGGATGTACCTATAGTATTATCTTTGTTAGGTCTACCTTCAAATGTATCTGACTCATCTTGAAATAGATTAAAATAATTTCAAAATTTAATAAAATCTAATTCACCATGTGTTGAAGTGTTATGAACTCAATAATATTCAATTAAATCTACACACATATGTTTATCTCAAGATTATTCTTGTTGGTAGATGACTCATTGTTGTTGTTACTACTTTTATTATGAAACCTATCTATAGGTATATTGAACCTTTGGTAAGAATAATTCCTATTGGAGCTTTCCCTAGCATTTATTACTTGTTTTTTCAACTAAAGGAAATCAATGCTTAATTTTTGAACCATTTTGAGTATAGGGTCATTTTCATTTTTAGGTGCCTCTAAGTTTTGAACTTGAGTAGTAATATTAGATATTAACACCATATCCCTTTGATCTTTTGGATGATATCCACTTGCAATGTTATTCAAAAATCCTAAATTTTGACCAAGATGAGCATGAATCAAGGGTAATTTATTCACCACTAGTGTTAAGTTCAAATTAGGCACGTTTTGATTAGCATTGGGAATAACATTCAACATCTAAAAATTAATATTGACATATGGGATAACATATGTCATTTGATCTTGGGGTTGTATTTGATTATTGATTGTCACAAATTCAATATAGGCCAAGGCTAATGTGTTTAGAACTCCAATTGATCTTTTTAGAAACATAGAAGTCATGGGATATAAATCATCTTTATAAATATCTAAATCCAAAGCTTCATCATGTCTATAAGGAGCTATAGTTCTATTAAACATCTTCTAGAACCTAGCATTAGAATCTTTAATGGTTTTAATTGAATCTATTTTCACAGTAGTGAATTATTGATAAAGGATACAAGGATTGATGATATTTCTAAATTTATCAATGAAAATACTATTAAAATCATTCCAAATTGTATTATAATTCTCAGGAAGGTTGAGAATCCAATCATATGTAACATATTTAAAATTAAAAGGAAACAATCTACATGTAACATCTTCATAAATGGAATTCAACAATATTAAATCAAATTTAAAGGACTTGATGTGTTCTTCAGTAGTAACCACACCATTATGAGTGGAAGAGGCCAAATATTTCTCAGGATTTCTAGGTAAGTCATGTATCAAAATAGGCACATTGATGGAATATCCACCTAACCAAGCCATAACTTGATAAGGACTAAACACAAGAGCACCAAAAATAGGCGAGGTGGGTTGGTATTTGAAAACCCTTCACTTACCTTTATCTACTATTTCTTTCCTATGAACTTCTAATGAAAGGAGAGGTATTCTTATCTTATACCATGACCTAGTCCTAATTCTTGGTAGTTCCAGCTTGTAAAATTTGAATCTTATTGAAAATATGATGTGTAAATGTTATATTTTTAAAACACAATGATTAAATTTGCATGTTAAACAATTTTTTTACAAATTCTTACAATTCTTTCCAAATGATGGATATCTTTAACTAAATTACCTCAAAGATGCCTCCAAACTTTAAAATATGAGTGAAATTTACACTTATAATCTCAAATAAACCTAAATTTTCAAAGATCAACCAATATTTGAACAAAATTTATATTACTAACCTCAAACACGTTAGATTCACAAAGCTTAAACTACCTTGGCAAAAATTTATCATAAATCTTCAAAGAATATCTATCTTTAGCTAAATAAGCCTAAATACTAGTCTGAAACCATGAATATCAATGATCTTTATATAATTGAGTTAATAACAACACAAATATACAAAGAATAAACTAATATTTGAAAAAAATCACTAAAATTAACACACTTAAGATTTGCAAAGCTTTAGCTAAAGGACCTCCTTCTAGTGCTAATTTTTCACACCTATTGATCACCAAAAGTGCATCATAGGGTTTTAATAATGTTGAAGAAACACTTCTCATTTTTGGATTCAAATAATCCATTACATGAGTTTTTGGTTGTGATATTATTGACATCTATGGTGCAGTAGTGGTAAAGATAAATAGTTGTTCACAAAATTAAATATGAATGGTTATTGGGAGCAACTGTGGCCTTAATCTTGATTATGAAAATTAATATTAATATAAACTAATTAGAGTGAATGTTGATCAAAACCTATGGTATAAAGTCTAATCTATCATGTATATCTAAAATGAAAAATAAACTAAGGTGAATTGATCAAAAATTGAGCAAAAGGGAGGGAAGGGTAGAGAAGAAAGTTGTTACTGATCCTCAATCTAGACATCACAACAAAGCTCAAATTTCATCCAAACATGCACTCAAATCAATATATGACATGAAATAGATATATCTCTAATCCTATCATATATTAGGAAAACATCTAAAGATAGTTGAAATAATGCAAAAAAGAAACTAGATTCAATTTAAATATATACTCTTACAAGCAAATTGCATAAGCACATCTACAAGAAAAGCAAGGAAAATGAAATGAATCTAAGATATTTTAATCAATCTATGTTAAACACCAATTGAAATATTTACATTAAAATGTGCACATATATAATCCATAAAAACAATTCAAATCTAAATATTAGATCAGTTAATTAAAGAAGTAGCCATGATAGAAAAATACATAAACAAAATAAGACAATCCTTTTAAAATTCTCCTACTTCATTAATTTTCTTCAAATTTACATAATAATTTTTGATAAAATAATTATCCTTTATTTAAAAATGACAATACCCATTTTATATAAGACTAAGGAGGTATGTCAGTCAATCATGTCAAATGATAATTGTAAAAGTGTCATGGATAGCTATCCATTTACAAACTTCTAAAATAAGACACTTTATAAATCGACTACCTTATAAGAAATTTAATTTACAAGATGCACATTATTTTACAAAAATAATATTCCCTTTTAAAAATTATATAAATGTTCTTATAGAACATAATTTTCCAAGTCAATATATTTGACTTTGAGAAACACTTGTTGTTGTAGTCCTCTGTCTATGTTGTAAGATCTTCATTGCTTCATTTTATTGCTCATCAATCAGCCTAAGGTTGATGATGAGATCCATGAAAATTTCATTTTATTTATCTTATAGTCCTTTCAAATCCTTTTCAACCCTTTATAAATCTTCCTTGATGCTCCTTACATCTCCTATCTTCTCCTTTGTAGATAGGATCATATCTAATATCCTTTTATTATCTACCACTATTTTACCTTAGATTTTATTTTCACCTCCTACATGAATTTATTAGATCTATGATTGAAATCCTCATCAGTGATAAATCCAATAGTACTAAGTGTAGTTGGGTCTATGTTCAAACTACCCAATATATGTGCCATCATGTGTTTCATCTATTTGAGATCACAAGAAAGATTTCCCATTTCTTTGAGCCATTTTTAAAAATCATTGATCTTCTCTATAAATATAGAAATATCCATATTCAAGTGTACCAAGTTGACTATTTTAAATTTAATAATTTCATCCTATGTCAAAATATTGATCAATTCCTTTGTCTTATTTCTTGAAGCCTGTTATTGGCTAACTTGGCTTGAAGCCAATGTACCCTATTTGTTAACCATATCATACTTGGACTTTACTACCTTTATGAATTTGAATAGATCATACATGGTTATTTCAAATTCGTTGACCATATATGTTGGAATAGATAAAATATATTATTACTATAAGTTCTTCTTTTGCTACTTTATCCCTTTGATATAAGCTTGCAACTATTCTATCTATGCTTAAACTAATTCAAGGACATCATCCTTAAAAATAAGATCTTCACCAGGCCTCTGTCCTTGCTTCTGAGTCAAATTAGTAAATGGATCCACATTTTGGTACATAATTTCTTCACATCCTACCATGATCCTTTTCTCTATTACCCTTTGCAAACTAATAATCTCTAGATCAAACTTGATTCCAAATGAAGATTGGGTCACATGTGGGATTGGGACCTTAATTTGTGATCAATCTATTGAATGGTTTATAGTAGCCAAACTTCTTGCTTCCTCTTCTTGTAAATCAACTATCCATGGTTTCATTTCTTACTCCATAGAGATATTAGTGGTTTTCACCATGGCCCATGGATGGAAAGTGGGTAACTTATCCAATCTAGGTTCATAAAAGAACCACTTAGGAATAGGTGGACTATATAATATGTTTTCCTCAATAAAAAAATTAACCTCTTTTATGGGATGAGTGACGATCATCTTGGGATTCTTAGCTTCTGGGGCAAGGACAGTCTCTACTTTCATCTTGGGAGGGCCAAGAGCTACTAAGTCTAAAGATTTCTCTTTTTTATCCTTAGTTTCCTCAACACTTGTCTTCACTTATTCATCTAAATTTATATGTGTCATAGATAAAATTTTCAATACATACTCAATAGACTCTTAAGGAATTATGGCTATGATATGAACCTCCTCTTGATGTAATTAATGTTCTTATGTCTTATAAGGTTCTAAAGCTAATGAAGTATAATCATTCTCACTTGGCCTTCTTTCCTTTGGTCTCTTCTCTTTAGGATTATGTTATATTTGTGTCTCTATTTTTACATTGACTGATGTAAGTCTACAAGATTCACCACCAATCAAATGATACTTCTTGGGACCTAGTTACTATCTATCATCTATTTTTTGATTTCTCTATAGTCTAGGCTCAGGTCTTAGGTTATTTTCTTTTAATCTTCTAGTGACTTCAAATTAAGTAGATGCCTTGGTGTATATAGGATCAAAGGTACCATGTTTATTCTCATAGGGAACATTCAAAATCCCTTTGAGTTTTAAATGCTATTTAACACTTCCATAAGGGTCCCATTATCTAAGTTTATCTATCTATAGATCAAAAGATTATTTATGCATTGATGTTGCCTCAATATGATCCTACTATCTAAATTTAGTCTTGTCAATTGAAATTTGTAATCTATCTAAAAGTAACTTTCTCTTTTTTTTCAAAATCCATCTACATAATGGAATAACTGGTAGGCCACCTCTTGTTTAACTAACCTATCAAACACATGGACTGGTAACTTGAGAGGAGAGTTTTGAGTTCCCTCAATCCTTATGATAGTATAATCTAGGTACAACCATATATTTCCCATAGCTTCAACAAAATTATTAATTAGAGGGCTCACTCTCTCCATGGGAATGCCAGTTATGGCATCACTCAGTATAAGGTAGACATAGTCGCAAATAAATTGAATGTGATATCTATATTTAAAGATATGCAACTTGGAATAATATTGAAAAATAGTTTGGGTTCCATTTGGATAATATTATATTTAATTGGGGATCTTTATGGTTGCATATAAGGCATATAAGATATAAGACATCATGAAAAACCCATTCTTCTTCTTATGCCTGATAGTATATATTTGTTTTCTCAAGGAGATGTTAATTATCTCACCTAGTGGGGGTACTATTACCCTTTCAACAATGAAATATACCTTGGGCATCCACATTAGATCAACATATGATGTGGTTTCACATCCATATAATTTGTTTAGCATTATCATTACCATCCTAACCCCTGATCTGAGTTGACTTTGTACGATTTTATATTTAAGGTCTAAAAAAACCTAGTTTCCTAATTCTAATCACATATCTAGGGTGTCCATATAATTGTTCTCTTTATCCCAAGAATTGTTAGAAGATAGGTCAATTTGGGGCTTGGGAAGTTTGCAATAAGACTCAAATGCAATATCAAAAATGTAAGACACTTTCTTATGATTATGTTTATTAATTAACATGTCATTATCTATCTTAGCTTCCTTAAAAATAAGAGCAAGAATATCAATACAATGGAGTACCTATAATTTTGTAACTACGTAATGTATTTCAACCATCTAGATTGCTATAATTTCATCATATAGTCTCCTTTTAGAGAGGATATTCTCTTGTTCCCTTGTTATAGTTGGCTAGTTCTCAATTGTCTAGAATAATTTAGACTAGTTATTAGCCCCTATGTTCAAAGTAGTAACAACAAACTCTATGTCCTTGAACACATGACCTTATACATCTATTGTTAGATATAACTCAACATATTCCTTTGAAACATGCTTGTGAGTCACCATTATTATGATCCTGACTGAATTATCCACTTGGGGATAATAATCCAACTATTTCAACTTAATTATAGTGATTTTAGAGATAATTTAGGTCAATCTATACATCTTAAGGATTTTTAAAGGTTTATGTAAGTTTTTATGGTGTTCATATAATTCAACTAATGATCTCTTATGACTTAGATTTCATTTGATTTGCACATTTATACCTTTCATATGTTAGGCCCACAAGATCTCCCAATTTGGCATATTTTGCTTATGTGGCACTATCATGTCATGCCACTCATTTATTTAAAATATGAACATTTATCACTTTTAGACATGTGTTAATACCTCATGCAATATTAAATCTCAATCAATTTGCACTATTGATTTCTTGATAAATCTTCCTAGCCTTGACTTCATCATGGGACATTGATCTTCCATTTGAGTTATTAAGAGTGTGCCACTTGGTAGCTCTAAAAGCTCTCTTACACCTTGAAAACATACTCCATCACTTAACACCTTTTCACCATGTGGTATCCTCTCATTATATTTGGGCCCATTGAGTTATTAACTTACTTTGCACCATTGATCTCGATCTAGAGCTTGAACACTATTCATTGATCTATATCTAATTCATCATGGTTATGAAATGTGTCACAACCACATTCAATCTAGGCCTTTTTAAAATTCCACGTTAATTTTCACCATTGATCTATTAGATATACAAATGAACATGTATCATTGATTCTTTTATTTATACATAAGCTCAAATGTGGACCATTGATCTATTTGATCACTTGTCAAGATTGTGACACTTGTCCTTCTCACATTCCTTTTCAATCTCTTTTACAATTTGTCTCTTCACTCACCATTGGATCTTTGATCTACCTCCAATATCATGACACTTGTTTTAGATTATGGTAAAAGCAGGTTTTAAAGGGGCCCCGAAACCCTATTACAGAAATAAGAAAGATAAAGATCATGACACTTGTTACTCTCACATTTCATCTCAAAATATTTGATAATTTGACCTAAGTGGGAACCCACGTACCATTGATCTTCAAATCATGCTCCCAATATCTTGACACTTGGCATCCTCATGTTAATTCATTCGTGTAGGCAATGAAAATAAACTAAGGGCTCAAGTAATATAAAAAGACTTAGGATAATATTTTATACTAAGTTTTTAGTCATGTTAATAAACATGATTAAAACTTTAGAATAAAATTTAAACTAAGTTTAGAATATAATGACATTATCTCATTTAAATTTTATCCCATATAAATTTGAATCTATTTTAAAAGCACTTAGGCTAAATTAATTAGACTAAGTGTTTTTGGTTATTAAAATATGGATTCAATGAATCAAATAAAAGACTAAGGTTTAATCAAATAAAAGGAACCCCAAATAATGTTCATTATAATGGAACTCCATTAAAATTGTAACATGGAAACACAAAAATTAGACATTAGAAATATTAGATAACATCAAATAAAGTTTATGATAATGAGAGTTGAAGCAAACTATGAGATTCAATAATGCATTTTGATTTATTTGAATGTCAATTTATAACACAATTTGAAAAATTAAACAAGGGTCCTCATTTTTCAAAAAATGGGGGTATGTTGACCTCAACACCTTACACTATGATATATCATTGGTATTTGAACCAAAAATGGCAATCAAGCATGTAGTGAATTGTTCAAACCTTGACAATGTTTCTAAAGAGTAAACACTTGGAAAATATAGATAAGTATAAACATCTCAAATAATATCGCATGAAATATATGAAACTAATAGATATTCCATGATAAATTAAGTGTTAGAGAGCTTTGAGAGTGACCATCATGAAGATAATAAAAAAATTGCATTAAGATCCACTAAAATAGCTTGTACATCAAGACCACTTTCCTTCAAGTAAAGACACTTCATGGATATGTTGTAGCTAATGAAACCAAAATTAAATGGAGATCCTTGATCTTTGAAAAACACCCTTAAAACCAATATTCACCATCTAATTCTATGGTGGAGAAATAAATGCAAGAATAGACCCCTCTCAGATGGATAGGACATAGTGACTTGTTGTCACTCTTAACGATTGTTCATAAAGAACATGCCATCAATCTAAAAAAAATTCACTAATTTAAATCTTAATATGACCCATAACAATATGAAAATTTGAAGATCCTAAATTTCTCTCTCCTGACCATACCATTTAATTCAAATTTTCCTTCCTAATCTTGTGAAGGTAGCAATGGAGGAGAAGAAATGTCTAGAGTGTTAGTTAGACCTAAAACTTAGTCCAAAGTTGTAACTAATTTTATAGAGCCCAAAGGACACTAATAAATTATTTTCAATTAAAAAATGATCTTTTAAGGCTGTACATATGATTGCAAAGTGTCATTTTTCTTAGTTTGGGCATTAAAATATAGATGCTTTGACCATCCCTAAACATTTGGAATCTTCCTAAAATGTTTGATTCTTGAAATGGTACGTCTAACTCTTCCACATGGGCCAAAAGGTTGCCAAATTGACATTTTTCATATGAGAGTAAAAAAAGGTTAGTGCATAATATTGTGAATTTAATGACACCTCTATAACCTTTTATAATTAACTTAGACCATACAAAACCTTTGGCCATGATTGATAATTCCAAGACCTCAAGATTGACCTATAGGACTAGAAAAGTGAACACACCACCAAAATTTAGATAATGCTAGATAAGAACAAATATGACCATATGGAATTACTTAAGACCATTCAATACCATGACAAGATTTTGACAACTCTATTAAATTTTAACCTAAAAGGGGTGACCAATTTTAACTTGTGGTCAAAATTTGGTCAACCCATATATCATATTTGAGGCACAAAAAAGTAAAAAATAATTAGAAAATACCAAAGAAATAAAAGAGGAAATTATACAACAATTCAAACAACTAGAACAATAACTTACAAAAGAGTCTAAGAATATATAAGATATTGTGGAGTCATCCACTCAATAGGCTAGGAAACTGCTATAAAAGGATAAGGTGAATAAAGAAAAAACATAAAGAAAGAGAATAAAAAATGAATAGGAAATAAAATTTAATTAGAAGAAGAAACTTTTGAAAGGAAAAAATTAGGAAGAATAAAAAATAAAATCATAGGAGGAGAGGAGATTAGAAGGGAAAAACTAAAATAAAATAGTAGAAGAGGATAGCATAAAGAAAAATGCAAAATTATAGGAATAAATAGAAAGGAAATGGAGGCAAAAAATAAAAACAAGAGGAAAAATAAAAAATATAAAAGGAATAAAGTGGAATATGTGAGTAGCAACTCTATAAGTTATGGAGCAATGGGGAATACAATTTATATTTGAATATAAAATATTTTTGGAAAATTGAGAATGGGTTAGACTGGCACAGTTACTCCTATGGACCCCTTTAAGAGACTAAAATTTGAATTGGTAAGGCAAAAACAATCCAAATCCACCATCATGGTTCCAACAAGTTTTATTCAACCTATTAAAGGAGGGAAAACTGAAGTGGCCCTATAAAAACTAAACCCAATAGAAAAGGAAATAGTTGGGGGAACTCTCATGAAGAGTGTGAGAGGAGATTGGATTGGATTAGTGTGTGTATTTTTAATAAGGCATAAAAACATGTCTCATTACATTAATAAATGATCAACCATAGTATAATCTAGATACGACCTTTCTGATATAGAAATAGTTTGAAGATACTATGGATAACTTTATAAATCATGTAGGATTCATAGTTGACAAAAGCCTCATAAAAGTTGAATCTAGACAGGAATATAAGAAAGAGTTTTTAGGATAACTCAAAGAATAAAATTAAACAAGAATAGTATAATACATGGATAAATTAGTGAAACTATTGGAGGTAATGAGGGATGAAACTACCTAGTTTTCTTATTCACTTAGCTAGTCCCTATGGACACAAGATAAGAAGGTAGAACTAGAAGCCATGAAAAATAGTTGAGTTTTTCTTCAATTAGCTTTGGGATAAAACACATCTCATCTAAAGTATAACATGACAATATGATATCTATTCATGAGTAGTATAAGGATAAAATTAAAAAAAATATCAATCTATAAGGATATGGAGGATTATGGTACTTACTTATCACCTAAATGGAAAAAATGGAGGTAAAAATTAAAGACCATGAAATCTTTTTACAAATATTAGAAAAATATTCAATTTTGAATAATATAGTGATGGAAACTAAATATAAAATGGCCTTAGAATACAAAATTGTGGAATCAAATAGAATCCTCCTAAATTGGGATAATTTTACCAAGGAGACGATGAAAAAGTATGAGAAACATCAACCCAAAGGATGAAAATATACCTAATGATTCAAAAAAATTTACAATTAAATTTTATTACAGTTAACAAAATTGTATTTTGTTACCTATCAACACTTTAGAGTTGTCTTAAGGATGAGACAAAGTTAAAAAATATAGGAAAATGTTTACAAGGTTATATATCAGCTAAAAGGCTAAACCATAGATACCACAAAGTTAATTCTTTTACCACAATAACATTACATCTCTCTAGGCTGACATAATAGATGATTTTATTATTTGGGTGTTGTGGTATGAAAAAATGGTTTGTATAAATAGAGGATGAATTAATTAGAGAAAGGGATTGTCTCACAAAACTTGACCATTCAGTTGTTTTGTATTGGGTTAGTATTTATACCAAAACATTGTAATAGATTAGAGATAACATATAAGAGATAAGATATAAAGAAGAGTTATAAGAGGTTATAAAGCATAGTAACTTATGTAATTATATAAAGAGGTATATTGTAAAGATATATCAAAATATTATAAATTGAAAATCCAAGAGGTGTCATTGTGAAGGGTAAGAGTCAAATCTGAAGATAATAGATAGAAAAATGGAATCTAAAAAAGTGGTACATGATCAAGTAATAAAAATATGCATCAAAGGGATTTTGGGAAAGAAAATATAAAGATATAATGAAACAAGATGCCATAAGGGTGATGTATAAATCCTTAGTGGAGACAATAGTTTCAAAGTGGGAAATGTTAAATATTTTGACATCAAGGACATAAATAACCTAACCTAATAATCATGATTTTGGGATAATAAGTGAAGTATAAATATCATCCAATAAAGACTAAATTCAATAAAAGTGAAATAATCCTACCTTCCCACATGTGTTACTCACTCACCAAGACCCATTATAGAGCCACTGATATATTGTGAATATTTATACTAACATGATAAATTAGGTTGTGCTATAATTAAATATTTATAAGAGATACCTCACACCCTAATCTATTGGCATATTTCACTCCAATAGACCTTGGATATTTTATGAGACTAACTATTGAGTTTGCTTGACTAGAAAATGGGTGTGCCAAGAATAAAATCATGAATTTTGGTGTGTTCTAAATTTTAATATTTATTTGTCATTTTTATTGAGATATTATGGTTTTTTAATATTTTGGATTTTTCTATTTTCCTCCTCCATATGGATTTGGAAGACAAACCATGGATGTTAAAGATGAGTAACACAAGAAAATATTCACCTATCTACTAAAGAGGATATCCTAAGGACCAAGATCCTTATAAACTCCTATACTTTCACTACAAGAAAGAGTGTGATATTAAAACTAACCCTATTGTGCCTTAAGTGAATAAAGGGAAAATTTGGTATTGTATAATATTCATCCATGAAAAAGGATGATACAATGCAGATATGCTAGAATTTAACCATAAGAAGGGAGAGTTTTGCTTTAAAAGTGATTAGGTAGAAGAGGGGATCTAGAAGTACATGGAAATGTAAGTCAAATTGTAGAAATGGAAACCCTAAGAAGGAAAATGGTATTAAATATGGTAATCATGTCATTAGGGAATTTGTACAAACCTAAAATGGGTATAACACAAATACTAATAACATAAATAATGCCAAAAGAGGAGTGCAAAAAAATGACCAAAAAGTAGAAATGAATCAAAATATAAAAAAATATAAATTTATACTATATAGAATACCAAGGGGTCTAAAATGGGAGGAAATGGAGTATGAAAACCTATAGGTGTTACCAAATATTATCAATGGAGACAAAGGTCAATTGTAATAAGTTTATAACTATAAAAAAGACATAGGCATTTAAAAAAGGAGGTGATGGAGTATGAAAACCTAGAGGTGATACAAAAAATACATAAGGGAAAAAAAGGTTGAATGTTGATGAAATAGAACATCCCCATAAAGGGGGAGAAAAATATACTACATAACTACAAAGGGAACAATGGAAAATGATATAAATGCAAGTATAAAATACCTATGCTAAGAAGGAAAATTGAATAAAAAGTAAAGTATATGGTAAGAAATATAAAAAATGATAAACTCATAAGCTAAAGATAATAATTTAATATGAAAAGATGTGATAAATATTAAATGAGATATATGACATAATAAATTAATGAAGCATATGATATAGTAAAGCAATATGATATACAACTAAGAAATAGAATATCTACTAAAAATAAACATGAAATATCTCTAAAAATGTCATATTAATAAATGATATATGACCAAAAAATATGTTATAAGTAAGGGGAATATTGAATATTATAACCTTGACCTTAACCATGATAAGTGGTACCATAGTAATAAGCCAAATACATCATAAGGAAGGTATTTTCCTTTAGTAATATCCTTAACACATGATACATGTAGACTTAAGGTTGTTTTGAGAGTATATTGAGGATTCTATCATGCCCATATTGTTCATCCAATAAAACCAAATATTACTCCCTCCCCAACCCCAATATCAATGATCCTTGTAAAATAGCTTATGCCTAGTTTAATGTTTATAAATAAAAAAACCATAACCTCTCTTAAATCTAAGGACCTATTTCCCACTAAGTTCTAAAACCTACATATCTACTTATTGGAATAATAGTCAAATGTAGTTCTCCATTTGTATGAGTGAACTTTTTCCTCCATGAGAAATCACATCAAAGGGGGTGGATATGTAATCCAATGTAAGCGATAAAAACTATTGTGATTCTATAAGCTCTAGAAGTGTAAAACTAAAAGATTTACCATATATTTTCTTTAAATATTAGCATTTATTTTCTTCTTTTGAGGTTGGTGACAAAGAGATACAAGGAAATATAACATCATAGGTTCATTATGCCCTCACAAGAGTACCATCTGACAATAGTATAATTTAGTTTATTTAAGATTAAGAAAATATAGGCTTATTTGATAATCCATAAACTAGGTGAGTCATCCATAAGTACATAAACTAGGAGCCATTCTACCTCCAAGTGTGTTTTCATTAATGATGATGATTTATTTAGTTATTTACACATTTCCAAGCTTTAATAAAAATTATAACATTCCCTAGTCACCACCCAATTTTATTATTAAGAGATACACATTCTAATTAACCTTACATCCTACATGGTTAACAAGGTAGGGAAGTACACATAGTGTACAAGGAAAAAACCATAACTTTTAGTCACTACTACCCACACTCCAACTAAAATTTACTAAATATTTGATTATGCACACCTACATAAGCTTAATCATGGATGGTTTTAGTTTACCTAATTTTAGGAAAGAGTGTTAGTTATTACTATGAAGGCAATCAACCTTCACTAGACAACCTCATAATGTTAGCTCTCACAGTTACTCCAATGGATAAAATTTTAGCCACTTATTAGAACACAAATAATTATTCATCATCATTAGTAAGAAACCACAAGTATAGGAACTAAATAAAACCACTCACATGAGCCAAACACATAAAATAGAGGCTGATATTAGTAGATATTACTATAAAACCCATCATAACATGATAATACATGTATAACTATGTGAAGCAGGAACACAATTATTATGTATACATAGTTGTAGACTAGACCAAAATATCATCTAGTTAGATATGATGTATTTATTCCATAACATAGAATTAATAGATACATAACATTTGGTATTATTATACATGATTAAATAGATTTAGTTAAATAAAACATTCACTAATACATAAAACTATAAAATATATTTAGTGGAAACCATTTCATAACTTTATATTAATCTCGATCACATCAAAACTCTTTTACAATATAACTATTTGTTATATATATATATATTTTACAAGGTATTTTCACTTCATATTATATTGTTTATCTAAAAAAAAAATAAAGACTCTTCACCTTATGAATATTCATGACATGATTTCAAGTTTCAAATACATATAAAAAGAGATAAAAAATATAAAATAGTGTGATTTTCACATATGCCTATCAATTATAGTCTATGATTTTGTAGCCCTATTTACTACCAAAACTTTCCTACACTTAAATAATTGTCTTGTACTAATATTTAGTTGTAGGAAGTGTGCCTATGTTAAGGCTAAAAACTATGAATAATCTAAGGAACTGGAATAGAAGCATATATTATAATAATAATTTAGGGTGTTGTTTACCAAATTTCACCTCTTTCACACTAATTACCCACACTTAGGTTTTAAAATAAGGATTGTACTAGTATACCATCCTTATAGGTTTTCAATAGACTAGCATAAATAGGTGGCCACCCTTTATAGGTTTTCAACCAACCTATCCTTTATCCTAATTTTCAAGGCCATCCTACTACAAAATGCTTCAAAAATGAAAAAATAGAGTGTGTATGATACATACAATGAAGGTGGTGGCATGGATTAATTTTTTCAAGTTAGATGAGGTTTCACATATGGTTATAATTATGATGATGAATAAGAATTTGTTGTTTCAAAATCTATTAGTGGAGGTGGTTATTGTGCCTGAGGTGTATGTTATGTAATTTTAGTAACCTTTTTCTAGTTAAATTATTATTGGAGTTGATTTGGAGGGACAAATTGAGTCTTTTGGATGATCTCTATGATAGATCTATCTAAATGATAAATGTCCTTTTTGAATAATGTCTAATCCATGATAGCTTCTATGACCATATTAATTCTAGTGCACAACAACACTTGACACTCAACTAAAATTTGTATGTCATAATATTACATTTTTAGTGTCATAAATTGTGCATTAGATACTTTGAGTTGAATATCTTGGGATAGTTACTCCATATTATCTATTTGACTCATTGTTTGAATACCAACAAATGTATTTTACAACATTTCATTTTTTTAAGTTTGTATATTTAGCATGACACTATGGATTCAAGTGATTGTTTGGGTGAAAAGACCATTATATATAAGATATAAAAATGGTATTCTATGGTATCTTTGGGTTTAATAACCTTTATAAAATATGGTGTGGCATTCCTTCCATGTGTTAGAAAACTAATGCTTCCAATTGAGCATGTTTTGATATATGTTTTAATTTTGGTGTGATATAGTGTCAAAGAATTGTTAATATTCCTCAAGGAGCTAAAAAATGGCCTATATATTAGTCTTGATATTATGGCCTTGCATGCAAAGTTTTTGTAGCTTCTATGTATAAAGATAATATTTTGTGATTTATGAGAGGAGGGGTGTGATCTAATTTTCCTCTGACATGACTTGGTCACCAAAAAATTGAATGATGAAGCTAAGATATATATAATTAATCAAATAAAAAGATTTGGAAAGGTAGAGGTTAAGATATAAATTCTCCCTCCTAAGTTGTAACACCTCTTGTTTCAAGATAAATGCCTTTTGTGTGATGGATTCTTGAATGGAAACTTCTCCATCAATTTGTTTGGGTAGAGGTAGTTTCAACACATTGAGTGATGTTTCTTACACTATTGTGTCTAAGGCCAAAGTTGAATTCATAGTTTCCATAGGCACTTTATTAATTTATTACATGGGTAAATAAAATGTGTGATGTGTGGAAGGTGTAGGGATATCCCATAAAAATTGGATAGAGACTTGAGGTATAGTTGTGATGCCTCCTCTTATATATCCCCTTGGGTGGATTATGAGCCATTCAATGTGGATGGTGTCTATTGGGTCTCAAGTATACCCACTATCTTGGTATATTCTATTTCTTTTTTAGTTGTAATTTCTTGTTCAACCTTGGATTTTACTATAACCATAGATTTGGTCTCTACCTCTATTTTATATTTGAAATATACCTTAACCTTAGATTTGACATCTACCTCAACCTTATTATCATCATCCTATTATTTGGACTAATTATTTACTTGCTCCACTTTAGTGAATAGTGATTATTTTTCCTTCTCCTCTTGTGACTTTTCTATTACCTCAGCTTCATCTTTATTATTCTACATTACATGTGCTTATTAATTTTATTAATATTTTTATTTCTTCATAGCTTATTCTTACTCTTTATTTTTATACCTCCACTTTTTTATCCCTTTTCTTTTCTACCTTATATTCCTTAGCCTTTCCCCTAGGTTCCTCCTCTTACTTCTTCCACTACTCCTCATCCACAATAACCTTGTATTTTGTCTCTTCCTTATTCTTCCTCTCTACCTTTCAATTCTTGTTCACAACCACATTATACACCTTTTATTATTACTACTACACTATGGAAACTTGTTCTTGAGTTTATATATCTATTTGTTTAGTTGGATACTTAAGTTATGTTTGAGTTATCTATTCTAGCTCTTGCATAAGAGTTGGTGAATTAGGTACTGACTACAAATCAAATGATGAAGTTGATTCAAACATAGTGCATATTTATAGTGATGTCTTGTGCATGAAATATATTCAATGTGTGATATTGTTATTCAATAGAAATTAATCCCAAACTATCTCTTGAGGCTATTGCTCAGGTCCTTAAGGATGCTAAATTTTAACTTATACTAGTGGTTCTATAAAGGAAACATCCATTATTTGATTTTTAGGGACAATATAGACATAGAATGGGTCCCTTAATTTCACACCAGATTTGGTGGTGGGATTTATTATATGGGGGAGTAATTTGCTTTCACATAATAATATACTACAGTTGGATTTAGATGAAATAGTTCAACTTGAACATGTATATGCACTACTTCCTACCCTATAACATCTACTATTATTGATGGAGGATGTTGGGTGATATCAAACCAAAAGTGTCATAATACCTAGTTCTTCACTTAATTTATGGGTAATACCTTTCAAAATAAAAATTCTCTCTTCTTCTTGATCATAGACCTTCTTGCCTATGTCTATGAGAATTGACTATAACAATTCCTTTTCTAACGCCTAACTCTACAAGATTGCATTCTAAATTGATTTTTGGGACATACTTATTTTCCAACCAAGATTTGATGTTATAAGTCCAATTTTTTGGTGTAGGTGAGGCTCACTATGCTTATGACTTCCACTTTACCTTAGCAATCTATGATGGAGATGATTTTATCTATGGTGGTGCATGAGCTTATTTTTTGGTATTATGTAGGTAAACACAATTATGAGCCCAAAGGCATAGACCATAAGGGTTGAAATAATCTAGTATATAGGGATTTATGATGCAAGACTTCTTCTTTGGCCTCTAATATGATAAATAATAAGGGTAGTGGAGTCATTATTACCTTGGGCAACTCATGGAATCTAATGTGAATCCCATCATGTAGCTTTGTGATAGATTTATGTTGTCCTATATATTATAAAACATCCTTGGGTACCATGGGGTGTCAGATGATTAGGTATTAGATCTCAACCCATAATTTATTAAACCTAGATAACTAATTTTAATATTTATTGATCATGGTCTAGGAAAGCTTAGCAAATGTAGTCAAAGGCCAAAAGTCTTCATTTGGGTTGACTAAACCCTATGGTGACTTTAACTATGTAAAATAGAGTAGTATAAAATTGGTATTAGAACATATATGATGTTACAATTAGGACCTTATAAATATTATTCATGAACTCAAAAAATAAAAATTCAAGCCAATTAAAATGTTCATGCATCTTGATATTTTCATAGGCAATGTCAATGACCCTTTTATTGCTTACTATGTGCTTTTGGTAGTGTGACAGAAATACTTGGTTACACACTTAGAGATAATTCACAATAATATCTCATCCACCATGTAGATATGGATTCCCATAGATGACTTATTATACTTATCCTTTATATTTGAATGAATTGGAAGATTTTACCTGAGTTGTGAGTCTTATTACTCATGTCATGGTTGAAGCATTAATAAAAATTGTGACATCATAATAAGTATGGATTTAACCCTCATTATATATACTAATAATTGTGACCACCACCTCATCTAACTGACCAAAATTAGGAAACTTGATGAGTCACTCAGTATTAGATATTTGTGAAGGGTGTTGGAGTATTAGGGATCCTAATTATGCTTTTGATGGTTAGTTAAAGGGGTTTAGACCATGATATTTAGTTTATCTGAGTACCATACCAATCATAATTTCCTCATTATATGCATATGTGAGAGGTATTAATATTGGTGCATAATCCATGTTATCTATTTTAGTCACATTTGAAGAAATTATATAGATATAGTGGCATTGATAAAAAAATCTCTACATGATTGATGAAATTAGACTCAGATCACATAGGTATCTTGTTTATAATGGTGTGTAATTTCCTTTTATTACTTGTGCCCCTTTATATATATTTTTTTGGTACTCAAATCTATTTGACATAATTTTTTTAATGTGTTAATCTGGTTGTGCATGATTTCATCTTATTCCTTAAAGTCAACTAGTTGTTGGTGATGTGATAGTTGCTAGGCTGTGTCTAAAAACATTGATCCATCCAATGGAATTTTTTAATGTGACATGTCTTCTTCTCACTGATCTACTTTCCTTTATTTAACGTCATTTTATTCCAATGTTTGATTTACTTTGGGAAAGATTTTATATTTCAAGTATATCATCATTAACAATTTTTAATGGTAATTAATATTTATTTCTTGTACCTTAGTTGTTGGTGCCTAGTTCTTGGAGTTAATTTATGATCCCTGTGTAATTAATACAATCTATTTTAATTTCATGTTGTATTTATTCACATATCACACTCTATAAATTTGAATTTTAAAACCTAGTTCTAATGTCCTATGATATAGAGATCGCACTATAAAAACACACACAAACTTGAAACCAAAATAAGAAAATAATACATTAATAAAAATATTAAACTACATGGTACTACTCAACACCCTCTCTCACATTTTGTGAAAAATGATAGAGATTATTAATGGTAAGAGTTAAGCCTAAAACTATTTACACATCTTGGTAGAATGGTTCCCTAAATATATTTTAAGACAATTATTCCTTTCTATGAGAAATCATGAATGTTGTAATGTCCCTTCCATATAATTTATAACATACCCAAAAATTCTCCAAATTTGCTATCATATAGTAAAACTACTTGTTCTAGACAAAATTATTTAGATTCTAGGTTGTGATAATGCCATTCTTTCTAAATTATCTTGTTAAATTCCTACATCCATTGCGCCCTTTCCCTATTTTATTTCATTTTTGTTAAATCCATCAACCATACCTATATACAATCTTGATCCCCTAGTCTCATGATCGTTTTAATGTGCATAATACAAACTATGTATTCCATGGGCATTACTAATTTAAGTCTATAAACCAACTAAAATGTTTTGAAACATTTCACTCACTTATAATTATTCTTGTACACCCATAGGATCATAGGAATTTGATCCTCCCAATAATTTATTTTGAAATTGCATATATTTGTGAACATCTTTTCAAGGATTTTGTTTGATGCCTCTTCTTGTCCATTTTATTTTGGATGATAAGTTGTACTTTTGTGGGGTGATATCAAAAATTCTTTTGTTAGAGTCTTGATGGTTTTATTTAGGAAATGTGTACCTCTATCACTAACCAATTTGATTATAAACTTAAATCTAGTTATAATATTTTCATATAGGAACTTGGTTGTATCTTTAGCATTACATCTTGGTGACTCAACAACCTCCACCCATATGGTGAAGTAGTCTATCATAGTGATAATGTGTCTTGAATTACTATGATTCTTGGGTGGATTTATTATCCCTATAAATTTTATTACCCATTTATAAAATATATGTTCTAATAGCATAGGATTAAATGACATGTCATATCTCTAATTGGGCTTGCTAATCCTTTGGAAAACATCATAGTGTTTTACAACTCGGTGTGCATCTTGAAACATAATAGGTCACCATAGACCACTTAAAAATAAATTCCTTATTGTGTATTATTTTATGAAATTTGCACCTAAGATTAATTTATGTTATTACTCAAGAATTTTAGGTTGCTCATTCAAGAAATCCACTCTTACATAATACATCACCATTCCCCATTTTGTACAAAAACCCATTAGCGATGCAGAATGTGATATCTTTAGTAATCAAAGATTTTTGTCCATTTATAAATAAAGTGTAGGAAATATCCCATGTTTTATAATATGTATGATTTATTTCATGTTCTTAAGAGTTTGTAGAGTTTCTAAATAAATATTCACCTAGTGATTCATCTTGTAGTTCCTATGATTCATCTCCATTGTGTATTAGCTCAAATGATCTAGCCGCACATTTTCCCTTCCTAGTTTTAAATTCATCCTAAAATTAAATTCTTTAAAAAACATTAACCAATGAGATATCTTTTCCCCTAACATAGTATTATCTACTAATTATCACAAATACTTATGATTAGTGAAAAAATCACATGACATTTATAAAAGGCAATATCTAAACTTTTGGAGTGAAAACACCATGGCCAAATCTTTCCATTATATAGTTATATAGTTTTTATCTAGATTAATTGTTTAAAAATTATGAATTGTATTAGGTGGTATAATCCTCTATATATTGTTTTTTTAAATAAAAAAATCCTACCATGGTTCATGAAGCATTAAATGATTCAACCTTTGTAGATTTTTTAGGAGCTGACATGCCCATAATTACTACAATTTTGCCTTGATCCATCAAGATCCTATCCCTACATAGTAATTTTCCTAATGGGGAACTAAAAAGTGTGAATAATAATCATTTTTTAAAATTTAGTTCAATGTACCAATCAAAACATCATTCTATCATAAGCCAAAACTTAGATAAGTGCTCCTTAAACAAAGAAAAGAATATCCAATCATCTAAATAGATTTCAATAAAATCATGGGTGAAATATTTAAATGTAGTGACCACCACTATAGATAACATATAGGGATAATTATTCAAACCAAATGTCATTATCTTATATGAAAAATATCCCCAATATATTATAAATGTTGTTTTGGATTGATACTCTACTGTGATTCGAATATAGTGGTACCCACTGAACCCATTGGTGAAAGAGAAAATTTCATGTCTTCTTATTGAATCTAAGAATTCATATATGAAAGGAACTAGAAAAGGATAATTTATACATACATCAATTAGTACATACTAGTTCCCATAGACTCTAATTTCCATAGATTTCTTAGGCTACATCACTATTGGGCTGACCCATTCTACCTTTTCTACTAGATATATAATTCTTGTTTCTTACATGAAACACATTTTAACCTTTAATTTAAGATTCATGTTAGGTTTTAACTTGTAATTTCATTTTTTCATAGGACTTATTCATTTGTTTATTTATATTTTCATTTATCCTAGAGATTAGTTTACCCCTTTCACTTCTATGTTTTTTTATAAATACATCCTAGTAATATCATAGTAATTACAATGCTTCTAAAGTATCATTATGCATCTAGTAGTCATCATAGTAACCGCAATGCTTCTAAAGTATCATTATGCATCTAGTAGTCACCCAAAATTATAAGATTGGTTTTGGTTCTATCCCAATATTTCATACTAACTTCTTTAAGGGCTCATGAGAAATTTTTTTAGACCCACTTAGAATGGAATCTTACACTATTATATGTCCTTATTGCTCTTGGATATTAAAATTTCATTGATATTGTTATTCATTTTAGTTTTTGACTTTGGATTTATGATCTTCCACTTCTTACTTTGGTTTAAAAATATATATTAAAATATATTTCATCATCACTATTAGTGAACTTTGTCAATTATTTATCATCTACAATCCTATTGCATGGTTTCAATAAAAAATTGATCTTTTTGTTTACTTGCCTTGTAATTCTGGATAGCTACATTCAAATCTATAGCTAATTATTATTGTCAAGATGAGTCTGTCATTGCACATAAGTTTTCTACTAACCCATAACATAAAAATATTTCTAACTTATGTAGGGAATTATGTATTAGAGGATTATCATCCTAAAAAATAAAAAATCTGAATGAAATCCTAATATAGCTATGGCTAATGTTTTGTCTCTCATTTGCATTATTGGGTCATGTACCATGTTGTTGGGAGTGATACTAAAGTATATTTGAATATGTGAACCTAGTATTTGGGTTTTAGAACATATAAATATCATAAATCTACAAACTTATGAATGTGCATTTTTGGATAATGTCCATCCTAGAAAAAGGGCCATTATTCCCTGGTAGTATATGGTATTTAGAATTAAGCATGCAATAGTTCATAGAACTCATCCAAATGTAACTAGTTTGTCTTATGGATTTTATAACAAGTCTCATCAACTCATTTGAGTGTATAATTTATTTCACTCACCCTATAATCTTTTTGGGAGATTATGTTTTAATCTTAGAATAAACTGATTCAAATAATCAATTATAAAGTATTGAGGAAATTGAAGTTCCATATAAAAAACAATGTGAATTAGGTGTACCTCATGATCTCCTATTCACCAATTCAAAATGCAAGTATCTAATTCACCACTAAATGATTAAAATATCATAGGTAAAATACCTTCCTTCATTCACTCCATGTAGTCCATATCTATCACATCCACTTGGTACATAAAATCCACATTTGACCTAGTTGGTAATCACACAAAAGGTGACTTGCATTAATCTATTTAAAACTAATAAATTGGTGCCTTTGTGATAATGGTATTGAACTATTTAGTTGATTGTAGCTTTTGTTGAGGCTACATTTCTAGATGGAAAAATTTATTTTTTATCTCTCATAAAACATTAGGTTTAGATTCTGTACTCACCTAAAAATAGATACTATCTACATACACATACGATGAGTTTGGATCCTTAGATATGATGTATGGATTTTAATCTAGTTTATTTAGGGTTATAATGATGAATTTATCCCCTTGGTGTTCTTGTATTTGAGTAATACTCTATGTTAATGGTCATCTAACCATCATAGGCTCACTTTTTATCAACTAATATAGGGTAGTGCATTTCATCAATATTCATGTCATTCAATTTAAAATCATCTCACATGCTTAATTCAACCACTTTTATTTATACATATTCTAATCAGATTATAGGCTCTACCCTACCATATTCTATGAGGCTTAATGTGATTGGACTATAACTAAGTGTTTGCCATCTAATATCTTCTTAGGTAGACCAAGGATCATATTAACTATGATTCCAAAATAAAATACAACATTGGGTACTTCATATCCTTCTAGCTCAATATCCATATGGGAATCAACATCTTAGGGATTCTTAGTCTTTATGTACCAAACTACCTTGTTAGTATATTTCTAACACATCATGTATAATCTAGTAAGTTATGTAGAATATTTGGAAAATTTTGTGATATATGTTCATTTATTAGAGTTTTTAGAAAATTTAAAAGGTCAGTCAAGATAGTCACTACTCCTTATTTACTCATTATGCAGACATCTACCCATACATTTATGCACTGATGACTATGGAATCACCCTCTAATGAAACCCAATATTGTATGTTCTAATTAACTTAGGATACTTGGTACATCAAGCCTTTTTTGTTGAAGGGTAAATATACTTATCCTATTTAACCTTTATAATTCTTTGATCTTGTGGTAATTATAAAAGTGGAACTTCTCAATCTACATCTTATTTCCTTGTAACTGCTTGCATGAATGGATTCTCATTGGGGTGAAAATTTATCATGTTTACATTTTAGATAGGTTTTTATTTCTTATTATTATTATCCAAAACTAAATAATATTTAGTATGGTATTGTCACATAAATTTGTAATAGATTCAATACAATTAACTTTGAGGGTTAGTCAGGTAATTTCATGCGAAGTGATTATATTTGCCACACAAAAATACTAAATTGGCTAAGAGCTTTCCAGTTATCATTATTAAAACCTCACTAGTATCCACCATAAAAAGCCTTCTCTATACCCCCCTCTATGTTTTTAGAAATCCCAACCTTATGATTGTTTCCCATCAAAACACCCATGTTGGTGTTGATAATATCATATCCTCCACACTTCTACTAAGGGAATGATGGATCCCAATTTGATTATTATGGATAAGGAATCATAATATTATGGGATGATTGATACTAATATTTTGGAGATGATGGTGTCCATCTTTCTTAACCCTAGGTTTGATACTATGATAATGAAGGCATCCACCCAGGAACACCTTGTATTATGTTAGACATTTCTACCTCTAAGACTAAAATTCCATACTTTGTAATAGGTATTTATTATGACATGACTATGAATACATTATTAGTGATGTATTATTTTAGCTCATGTAGATTTATAAAAATATTCTTATCATGATTTGGTGACTTAAAAAAATTGTAGTACATATTCTATATTTGAAAGTACTATTGTAGTAGAAAACATTTTGATGTCACATGTCCTACTACCCTGCATATATCACATAACTCTATTTTGATTTTAGGGCAATAATTCTTATGATGACCTTATTTTATACAATCCATATACCATAGGCCCACCTTGGGTTTGTTAATTTCATGAATTTCATCCATTATTCATAGAAAAACATCTTATTTCATCTTAATTTTAGTTACCATTGATCGAGCATCTCCATAATCCTTAATTTGTTCTACCTAAATTGTAACTTCTTATGCATCAACATTAGCAACAAACTATGACTACACAATGACAAACCTAATCCTTGATCACAATACCTCCAAAAACCATGTATCCTTATCTTTATCTTCCAAAATTAATTCAACTTTTTTCATGACATTTAACAATATATGATCATAGACTCATTCTATGTCGAATCTCTTTAATATATTGATGGTTTGAATGGTGCACTTATTCATTTTAAATTATATGATCAATTGATCCTTGATCTATTGAATAATTAGGGAATAAACATATTTTTATGTATGAATTTTAGAGCTTAGCATATTAAGGCCTTAATGAGCTCACACTTTTTCACATCCTTAGTGGTCACTCCCATAATCTTCCATTTCATTTCATAGGTTAAAAAATACTGATCAAGGTTAGAAGATCAATCATATGGTGTCCAAATAATGAACATTCATTTTTTCAAAGACATTCTTAGTGAAATTATAACTACTATTGGTTTCTATGAACTAGTTTTTACTAGTGTCTTAAATCTTGTAAAATAAAACCCAACTTATTCTAAGTTATTCTTGTCTATTTTTTTGAGTCTCTCCACTATGTTTACCAAATTTATCTATAAATAAATCAAACTAATTTCCACCTATCCCAACCTATGAAATTTTATTTCTCTATTTCAATGATAAAATAGGCTCAGTGTGTGTGTACTCATAAAATGAATGATCTATGTCTTTGATATATTCTATTTATGACCTTGAACCTATGATGATCCTATGATTTTACATAACCTCCTCTAGATAGTATTCTTCCCCTATTCCAAAAAATATCCTTCCTTGTAATTGTGATCTACCACTATCCTCTAACCAATCTACTAATACTATAATTTCTTTTTTCTCCTCACTCTATTCCATATCTTCTATATCCCAATCTCTATCTTCTTATTTTTGATGCCCTTTAATTCCTCACTTTGTATAATCTCCAAATTATCTAATTTTGTAAATTGAGTATCCTCTCTCTAGGCTCCCATCTCTTAGACATCCTATATTTTCACTTCTAATCTTATTCATAGTTACATTTTGATTATCCTATTTATTTCACCTAATTTTTTGTTGTAAATTTATTTCTAATCTCAAAATTTTATTGTCACTCTTCTTCTTTGCATCCTACATACTCTTGGTTCTATTTCAAGTTCTTATGTTTAACTCATCATCATTCAATACTAAATTGTGAACACCCCTATAACACCCAAAGTGAATAATCTATATTAGTATGAGTAGACACCATGCAATTTAAAATAACCAACATCTTGATAAAAATAATTAGTCACTAGATAAACTTTACTTAGATATCTCTTACAAAAATATCCTTTACAAGTTCAAAAGCCAAATATCCTTGTACAAAAAATATGTAATATATCCATCAATGGTAATTTTTTTCCAGTGATTTATCACATGAGTCTACTTAGTATCTAATATTCATAGGTTTTCAATTATTTTTTATGTAATATGGAAATTATGTTCTTCTTGGCTAAAAATAGTAGCATTCTAATCTTGATAATGATCCAACTAATAGTCTAGGCAATTCACATAAAAAATATCATATATTTAATTGTAAATGTGCTCACAAACAACTTATTGTGCATAAATCCATGTTCTTATGTATTCTTCCTTTAAAAAATTGTGAATTCATTCATTGAGCCATATATCTAAGTCTCTTTGTCTTGATAGCCATCACAACATATTTTAATCATCCAGGCTTACCACACCATTGTTATCATAGATTCTTAGAAAACCCATCAGAACATGCTAATATAGGGACAAATATGTGAAGTAAGAAATACATTATTATGCATATATAGTTACAAATTAGACTAAACTATTATTTAGTTAAATATTATATAATAATACATGATAATGCAGTCTTAATATATACATAACATTCAATATTATTCTACATGATTACATAGATTTAAGAAAACAAAACACTCATTATGCATATAAAAATGATAAATGAAAATCAATAGAAACCATTTGATAACTTAATATTAATATCTATCACATGAAAAATTATTTATAATGTAACTGAGTGCTATATATAGATATTTTACAATGCACTATCACTTCATATTCTAACTCTTTTCTACACATAAAAGGAAGACTCTTCACCTTATGAAGACCCTTGAGATGCTTTCAAGTGTTGAATGTACACACATAATATATTAAAACTTTATCAGTTACTAATGCTTTCTCTCTTGGAAGAACCCATTGAGTCTCAATCTCTTTAAGCGCATGCCCTAAGGGGTGTATTTGGAAAGGGGTGGGTAAACAATTAGTGCTTCATATGATTTTTATCCCTATACTACTACTTGTTATCAATATAATCTTCTCCTAAAACACTTCTCTAATCCTTGCCTCATATTTTACACCATCCTATAGTCATTTCTCACATTCATTATCCCTTCCCTAATCCTAAAACCCTTTTTAATGGTTTATGTTACATTATTGCCACATAAACCTTGTACTCTAATTGTTAAAACTAATTTAGGATCTAGGTTATCCCTTGACTGACCTAAAACAAGACCTAATTTATTTTTATCAATAACAATATAGAGTAAATTGGGCCAATACTATTAGATAAACTTTCATAAAGGTTTAGGTTTAGATTCAACTATATATACACATTGATTTTGCCATTCTTAGAGAGACAACAAGAGTTAATAATTCATTTGCACTTTTTACAATATGCTCTTCCACCATTTTACTTGAGGAGTTATAGCTTAGGTTTTATACTTAGAGAATAATCTTATCTTGTGGAAAAGTGATGGATGCTTTAGCCTTTCTTAGTGATCCTTACAAACCACAACAACCTCTTATGAAGCATCTTTGGCCAAGGAAGATATTGCGTCTTGATGGGTTCATATTCAAGGTAAATATATCTAACTTTACTCCTCTATTTTAGTAGATATAATTAACATAAGTAATGGTTTTTAAATATATTTCTCTATCCATGCATAAGAGGTTTACTTATACATAGATTAATTATGATTATTTGATGCATGTTTGATTTTATGTTTACTAACCGCCATTTTTAAAGGGAAATGTAACTAAGTCAAATAATCATAATTAAACATAAAAGCAAACATGCATCAAATAATCAAATAATCAAACCTAGAACTAGATGTGAATCAAACCTTGTAGGTTTTATTTTATGCCATAATTTTATCATCATATTATATTTTTATATATTGTATCAAAATAGTTAGTATAATTATATATTTTTTTGTACATATTTAACACATAGTCACTTCATAAAAATTCTATTATATTTATGTAGGTCTTTGCCAAATATAGGTTATTAGATCAAATATTTCATCACATTATTATTCAATTATAGATTCACATACATAGTCAAAATAGTTGACTCTATATACTATTCTCTTTTGTCAACATATAAGTCTGAAAACATAGTCAAACAAGTCAACTCTTTTTTATGCCATAATTTTATCATCATATTCTATTTTTATATATTGTATCAAAATAGTTAGTATAGTTATATATTTTTTGTGCATATTTAACACATAGTCGCTTCATAACAATTCTATTATATTTATGTAGGTCTTTGCCAAATATAGGTTATTAGATCAAATAGTTCATCACATTATTATTCAATTACAGATTCACATACATAGTCAAAATAGTTGACTCTATATACTATTCTCTTTTGTCAACATATAAGTCTGAAAACATAGTCAAACTAGTCAACTCTTTTTGTCATTTCTTCTTCAGCATATACATTTTTTCAAACTTAGTAAAACTAGTCAACTTAGTTAGACTAATTTTTAAATAGCATTTGAACATCATAACATAAAAATTTTCAATCTAAAACATATTCAAACCCATCAAGGTTCCTTCTTTTCTCTCACTATTATTTTATTTCTTCTTCCAATACTATTTTTCACAAGTTTACAATATGTAAAATTGCATCCCTATAACAAACTGGGTCAAATTGTTCAACATAGTTTTGTGGTCTATCTTCCATATAGAATACATAATCAACCTATTTGATTGTGTTCTTATAGAACTTTATTTTGTAGTATAGTAGTGGCCCAATCAACTCTATTCTACACTATTTACATACAATGTCACCTAAATTGACTCCATATTGTTATCAATCAAGGAATTAACCTCTATTTGTTAGTTATTAATTCACCTTTCCTTTTTAGTTATTTGCATTCTCAGAGCAACTCACATAGATTAAATAGGTGGTTTTTCAAATTAACATTGTAGTTACACTAGTTTTCAATTTGACATACACTTCTAAATCACTTTACATTCAAAAAACATTAAACATTTATCTTCCCAAGGCCTACCTACTTCAATTTCATCACCAAGGAGGAAGCTAACTTGGTTTTATGTCTAATTATAAATATGTGGTTGATGGTATATATTTTAAAATCACCTAATAGCTTTATACTTTTAAGAATTTGAAGTGAGGTGGTAGGCCCCAATACCAATCCAATACCATTACCAATATAGATCCCTTTTAGCTTAAACATCCTAAAACCAACCTTAGATTAATTTTTAGTTCTTTATTTCAGATAACTTCCCTATCACATTATAATTAAACTTTATTATAGCTTAATAACACATAGGATGACCAATTATTTATCATTTACTTTTTAGTTTTTTCTTTCTATTTGATCATTGTAAGTTATATTACAAAAATTGCATTAGGTAACGTTGATGCAATATTTGTGTTGTGTATTCCAATTGGATCAATTAAATTTATCCAATTGTTTGTGTGCTTACTTTAATCTTACTTTACAATTATCTTGAAACATTTTATTCTATTTTAGATCACTATCATTCTGGTTGATACAATAAATTACAGACTATTTAGCCTTCCTGCATGTAGTACATAGTCAACCTATCTAAATATGTATCCTTATCTTCCTATTTAGTTCCCTATTTAGAAATAAACTATCAACCCATACAACTATGTATTATTTTTTTATCCTTTTTTAAATTTATACCTTCTAGCACATAGTTGACCACCTTAACTATGTCTTCTTATCTCTTTATTTTGTGAATCTCTTTTAAAAAAATATGTTGACCCAGTTGATTATGTACTTGTTGGCCAACTCTATTATTTATTTGGATGACTTTGTTCTTATTTTTACTTCTTAATTCATAATCTTAGATTATTTCATCAAGAATCATAAAATCCACTATCATAATCTTCTTAGACAACTTGAATCCATTTAAACACTATATGGGGTGATATTTTCTTCCTTTATATACTTCCCAAGAGGATCCTTACTCTTGGAGTACGTATTCTCCTCCCCCCTCTTTATATTTCAACATGGTTCAAATCACTCCATAAGATAAGATTGGTGGATCAATTTTTTTCATACCTATCAAGATAATTCTGATATTCAAACATCTCACCATAATGTGGGGGTAATTGAGACAAGTCTATCCAATATCCTGATAAGGAATCCATCACCTAATGACTCTCTCCTAATATCAATTTGGTGAGTCTTCTTATAAAACCCAATACACCAATTAATACCAATCAAATTATTTGATTGATCATGTAATAAATGAACATAATGAAAACATCTAACACCTCCTAAATGATGTAACTACAACATCATTTGATCAACATGGCTAATCAACCTCCTATTGTTATTCCTCAAAAAAATCAAAATTTTATTCCTCCCCCTCTTAGAGATGCCATAGGAAATGTCATTCCCAAACCGATCATGTACAATAAGATGCTTCAACACATCCAAAATGAGCCTTTATCCCCTTTCATTATTTTTATTGATATTGGTAACATATCTCCAATGATTAAATATATGGGACTAAAGACCTCGTATCTTTTCTTAAGGAATTTTAAAATCTTTATAAGGAGCAGATACAAATTTATACTTCCACCAAAACTAAAATCTTAGTTAAAACTTTCACTAGTGATGTATTATAATGGTATAATCAACTTCTCCAACATTCCATATGGTAACTAGAGGATTTAGTCAATCCTTTAGTTAAAGAGTTTCAACACAATGATCTTCCTGAGAATTGCCTTAGACATTTAATTAATGCTAAGAAATCTCCCATCGAATTATCTCATGATTTTATCAAATGATGGAAGTATCTAGCTCAAAAAGCTGATCATAACATGGATGATGATAATTTATTTAAAAACTTTATATCAAAATTAACTGCTTCACTTAAATATAAGGTTTGGACTTTTGCTCTTCAAATGCTAAATAAAGCTCTTAACCAAGCTAATCATCAATACTTATTAATGAAATAGTTTGAACCTAATATTTAACTCATTAAATTATCTTTTTAACATTCAAATAATTCTATAACTATCAATACTCATCAACCCAACTAGGATTTATCAAAGCTGACAATCCCAAATCTTATCATACACCATTAACTATGAAATAAATGAAATAATTTTTAGCACCCTCTAAACCATTTACTTATCCAAATAATCCTCCTAAATGGTATGATCCTAATCAATTTTGTTGGTTCTATTTTGACATTGGTCATTCCCATGAAACATGTAGAGGGATTACAAAATTTTATGTTTCCTATATGCTTGGTAATTAATTTGATCACAAATACATGATTTAACTCTATTGTTAAGATTAAATTAATGCTTCTAAAAAATGACAAGATCCTAAATATTCTTCTCCTAACAACCAAACATCTTTTTCCACATATAACATTAAACAAGACAACAAGGATGTTTGTGAAATTGATGCTACCTATGACCAATATTACACCAATTCCCAATATATCAATGTAGCTAAGTTTAATTATTGAGGTAAACCAACTCACAAAGATCCTATCACCAAACCTAATAAACCATCTATGGAAGAGAAACTCATCAAATATACTATGACTACTCACTTATCTTACAAAACCAATGAGGAACCATCTCCTCAATCTAAACCCCCAACCACTTCTCTTCCTCCTAAACCTATTTTACCTTTTAATCCTCATGCTAGTTATTTTTATAAAACATATTATAACTTATTAGAAAAACTCAAATCCATACCTTGAAAATTATTCTTATGGAGTTAGTTTGTACCTCTCTTTATCATCACAAGTTCCTCATATAATAACTTCAAGAAATTGAAGATCCATCTTCCTTAGAAGAGGAACCAGATTTTCAAGAGCCCCAACTACCTGAAGTGCATACCATTGAATAAATTTTTCCTTCTTCAAAAACTTCCATAAAGTTCCTCAAAGAATACATGATCAATGATGAGATCCTCTTTTAAGTTGATGATCCACCCATATTTATTAAATTATACTTTAGTACCACCATCATTCACAAAGTATTTGTAAAATAAGGGTCTAGTATTAATGTGACATCTCTCTAGATCATCTAATAAATTGGTTATAAAAAAGATCATCATAAATTAACTCACTTGACATGTTATGGATTTGAAAAAATTAATCAAAATCCACTTGGTTATATTTGGATCCCTCTTACGATTGGATCTAAGACTATACAAACCAAGATATGGTCCTTGACTTACCCTTATCTTAAAACATACTTCTATGACACCCATGGACTCATATAATGAGGGCTATCACCTCTTTCAGAAACCAATGTATCAAGTTCCTTCATAATGAAAAAATGTATAAACATGAGGTTGATCCTAATCCATATATTATTTAGCTTTAAAATCCCAAATCTCAATATTGAATTCCCACCATTATAAAGATTAATAGTGCTCCTTTACCTAGATTCATCAACATGAATATGAATTTACATGTCACTCTTATTGATTTTAATGATGATGAACCCAATGACCTTAAAAATACTTGAAACACTACCAAGCTACCTCCTTACATCTTAGAGTGGCTACCTCCGTATTTATTTCCTTATGATTGCATCATCCCTCTCATCAATGAGATCACTAATTTTACCCCTCCATGCAATTCTTAGGAATCATCTTACATAGAATATGATTTCATGTGTGATGATTTTAGAGTGGATAAATTATCCTAAGATCCTTTAATCATGTATCCACATGAAGTTAATGATTTAGGCATCTTTGATTTCAAATTTCCTCCCAAATCACAAGCATGTACAATTTTTCCAAGTTATGATGATAATTACATCATGACCTAAGATCAAACATGATACTTGGATATTCTACATTATCATAAAATTCTAGATCAAATACATAATTTCAATCATAATGTTCATAAGATTTCTATAAATTTTGAGTTAGCACTTGAAGGTCATGTACCTCCTAATAATTATCCACTCCTCAATACCCCTTGGGTGGTGGAATAAATATTTCCTTCTAAACCTCTAAAACTTATAGCCTCCTTTATACCTCTTACCAAACTATTCATTATTTTAAATCCTTTACCCATCAATAATACCAACAATACACCCATAAAATCAGATCAACCTTCTCCTATTTTCACCTACTCTTGAGATTACACTCAATGCCAAAGCCATAAATGTATGCCAAATACATTCTAAATACAACTACCTTGGTAATAAATTTATTAATCTCGAAGTACATGTTGATTATTATGGTCTTCTTCCCAATTTTCCTAATGGTTAAGACATTATTGAATCACTCCATGCTCAAGAACCTCAACTCCCTAAAAAACATCATAAAATTGGGAAATTCAAGAAAAATTCCCCTTATTTTAATAACTTCATCGCTAACTTTGATCCTAGAAAAAATACCTACCATTTCCTCTCTACCTAATGTGTCATATCATTTCCAAGATGGAAATGTTATGCTTATCGAGGAAACTACATGAATTGAATATGGTACCCCATCATTCCCTTGACCAATCATAGTCTCTTAAGAACTTACACCAATCAAACATGATAAATTAGTTTATTCTTTGATAAATATCTCAATAATTTTGTTTGGTCCTATGAGGACATTCCTGGTATTAATCCTAGCATTAGGGTGCACAATATTATCACCTATCTTGATGCTAAACTCATGAGACAAAAATAATATATATTTACACTCGAAGTTTCCAATTTATGTCATAAATAAATCCTTAAAATTATTGATACTAAATTTATCAAGAATGTGGACTATTCATAATTGGTTTCAAACATTATCCATGTTGAAAGAACATCACCATGGTCATTTGCATTTGCATCAATTTTTATAACATCAATTTTTCTTCTCCCAAGGACAACTTCCTTTTACCTTCCATAGATTCTATCACTAATTTATTTATTTTATATGAAATGTTGTCCCTTATGGATGGTTTTTTGGGTTATAATCAAATTAACATTGCCCTTGAAGACCAACATAAGACAACTTTCACCATGAAATAGGGCACTTACTATTATGTTAAAATGCCCTTCGACCTAAAAATTATATAGTTACCTATCGGTGGGGTATGACCCACCCACATTTTCCATGACCTCATCCATAATATTGTGTAAATTTATGTGGATGAACTCATTTCCAAGTCTAAAATCTATAAAACTCACCTTTCTGATCTTTTAACCATCTTTGATCATCTCATCAAATATAAAGTTATAATAAACCCATACAAATGTGTCTTTGGTATTACATATAGCAAATTGATAGGTTTATTAGTCTCTCTTCATGGTATTGATGTTGATACCACTAATATCAACACTATTATCAACACGCCTATCCCTCATTCCATTCTATATATTTGCATTTACCTTGGCAAGTTTTAGGAAATAAGATGATATGTACTCAAAATTGCTTACCATATCTATTGTGTTAATTCTCTTATCAAGAAAGGTAATAATATAGAATATATGGATCCTTATCATAAATCATTTAATAATATGAAATAATATTTACTTCATCTACCCACCCTTTATCTACCTTCTAATGATCATCCTTTAATCTTATATACTTCTTCATCTCCCATATCAGTTGGAGTAATGCTTGCCCAATAAGATGATATCAGATGCAAATATGCCATGTATTATATGAATTAAGGCCTAATTGACTATGAAAAATGGAAAAAAAAAGGTATAACATGATTGTCTCATAATATATTTTATAGCTAAAAATCTCCATTAGTATATGCTTTAGCAAATAACTTATGTTAGCATTCATTATGATCTACTCCATCACTTCTTCTCTAAAGCATTTATCCTTGGAGATAGAGTTAGAAAGTGGATGTTCCTACTAATGGAATTTTATTTCCGCATTATTATGAATATTTTTATCAAAGGATAAATCATTGCTGATCAAATTGTAGAAGCTCCCATACCTAGCATCAACCACGTTCAAGATAGTCTCCCAAATGATAATATCCTTTATATTTAAGGTATTAATCAAGATATATCTCTTAAATATCATTTCCATAATTTAACTATTGATCTTGAATCAAGTAATCTATAAGATTCATTTATCCTTCCTAATAATAATAAATCTAAAGTAGTCATCGAATAACTACTTAAAATCAGCATCAATTTATATGAATATACTTGAACCCTTCATTTTGATGGTATCAAATGCCTTTAAGGATCTAGGGAAATTTTTATCCTCACTAGTATTCTTGGTAAAATTACCCCATTGGAATTTCACCTTACATTTGATCTTACTAATAATATGGCAAAATATGAAGCATTAATTCTAGGTATGAGAGTGGCACTCAATTTAGACATGATATATCTATATGCTTTGAATGACTCCTAACTCATCTACCAATAGGTTAATGGTGATTATCAATGAAAAATTGAATACCTTATTACTTATCATTAAATAGCCACTACCCTTGCCAAAGAATTCATTTATTTTACCATCAAACCCATCCCTTGAGATAAAAATTCTATCACTAATTCACTTGCTTCTTCAACATCTCATTTTCATCTGCACCAATTTATTACTAATTATATCTTTATTATAAAAATAATAAAGTCCCCATATTCCATTAAACCACCAATCATATTGAGGCTATCACCATTTGATAGAGCCTATGGTACAAAGACATAATTCAATTCTTTGAGCATCAAACCTATCCTCCAAACACAAATTCCCATGAAAAGACTCAAATTCATAAATAAGATTTCAAATATGTATTTTGATATAACATCCTTTATTATCACAAAAATGAGGTACCCTAATACACTATGTTATAAAATAAGATGTTCCTCCTCTCTTTTAAAAATTAGATGAGGTAATTTGTGGTGATCACTATAGTGGACATGCTATAACATGAAAATGCTTATACATGAGTTTTTTGGCCTACTATTAAAAAAGATGCAATAAATTTTGATAAAAAATGTAGTCCCTAACAAATTAATGATGATATAATTCATTCACCTTCAACCAAGCTGAAAATTATGGAGTCTTAATGGCCATTCTCAATGTGGGGATTAGATCTTATAGGCAAAATACCTAGATCATAAGATGGGCATGTCTTTAATGTCATAACTACTAAGTATTTTAATAAATGGTTCAAAGCCATGCCTCTCATCAATTTCATCATAAGAACCATTTATAAATTCATCCTCAATCAAATCATTTGTAATTTTAGAGTTCCATATACTATCATTTATTATAATGATAATAATTTTAAAAATAAAGACATTAAATATCTCTATAATAAATTCAAAATCAATCACAAATTTTCCACACACTACCATCCATAATGCAATGGCCAAGTTGAGGCCACTAAAAAATACTCAATAATATTATCTAAAAGACAATCCATGAAACCTACATATATTGGTATATTTATCTATATCCTTCTCTTTGGGCCTATAACATTAACATATGCACTACCACTGGGGCAACACCATTTTTGCTCATCTATGGTTCTAAATCAGTCTTCCCATTAGAATTTTATCTTTCCTCTATATGTATCTCAATTAATGGTATCATGCCCTATGAATAATTATGTTAATCTCACCTTCATTCTCTTGAAATTCTTGATAAACACCATCTTTCCACTCTACAACATAACTGCCAATACAAGGCTTGCATCACCAAATAACATAATAAAAAGGTCAAAGTCTACAATTTCAATTTTGGTGATCTAGTCCTTAAATTATAATATACTCATTATAAAGAGAGAAAATATGCCCCAAAATGGTGGGGCCATTACTTAGTAAAATACATACTTGGTCTTATTACCTATCACCTTAAAACTAATGAAGGCAATGTTTTCAAATGGCCCACCAATGCACAATTTTGAAAGAAGTATTTTTCCTAGATGTTTCCTTTCTTATTATGTAATATATATTCTATCCTACTAATTTTTTTTCATAGGATATCAACATGGGTCTTACCCTCTTCAATAATTTATCTTTCCATAAACCTTAATTCTTTCTTTTTGGTCCTTTGATTTCTCTTTTCTCATGAGTTGCATTTTAAAAATATGGATAAGACATGGTCTTCCTCATGATTTATTTTTGTTATCATTTTTTCATTACTTTAAAATAAATTTTTTACCCCTTGGGTTTATATTTTTTGAGTTTTAGTGTAAGACCATGGATAGGACCTAGTCTTTCTCACAAATACCATCTTTTCATTTATTTTTGCATTCTTTGTGCACCCTCTTGTGTTTATCTTTTATGATTTGTAGTGTAAGACTATGGGAAGTGTATGTAATCAGAAATGCATCATGTATATAAATCAATTATAACTCAAATAATATAGTTCATACTTACACTTCTGATTGGGGATACATTATATAATTAGGAATATGACCAATATGGGGATTTGCTAGACCTAATGAGGGGATATATTATCACAATAAACAATACTAGGGAGGGTTCCAAAGCCTCTAGTCAATAATAATCATGAAATAACCCTAATTAAGTCTTATGTTTTCATATTCACTAAACTAATAACAAGTAAAGGAAAGTATAATCTAGTGCTCACCAAAGCTTGTGGTACACTATGGGGGTTAGTAAACAAATAAAAATGAATAGGAGAATATTGATTAATCTATGTATGATTAAGACCCTAATGCATGGAGAAGAAGAGTAATATTGTTTTAATACAATACTTATGCTACTTATAATTACTAAAGAGAGTAGTAAAGTTAGAGAATACTTACCTGAAAGATGAACCTATCGAGTATCAATCTTTCCCTTTGCCAAAGGGACTTTACAAGAGGTTGTCATGGTTTGTAAGGATCATTAAGAAAGACCAAAGCATGCAAGACTTCTCCACAAGACTAGATTTCCAAGTAGAAACCCTAAGCTAAGAATTCTCAAGTAGAATGGTGGAAGAGCAAATTGTAAAGAAGTGAAAGTGAATAATAAATCTTGTTCATTGATAAATAATGATGAAATGATCTTATATATATATAACCCTAAGCCCTTACAAAATTTTTAGTTAACAGGGTCAACCCAATCGACCTATTACTATTATGGCCAAAAGTTCACTAGGACATGGGTTAGGTCAGCCAAGAGATGACCTATAACCTAAATGAATTTTAATCACAAGAGTACAAGGTTGACATAGTTGACCTAGTACTACAAACTATCAAAAGGGGATTAAGGTGAGGAAAAGAGGGATAAAAGGTGGGAAATGATTGGAGGAGTGTGAAAAAGAAGAATAATATCTTAGGGAATGGTTTTTAGGAGCTATTTGGATTGGTAATAAGTGGCAATAGGGGATAATAATCCTATGAATCACCAATGGTCTACCCACCCATTTCTTGGTGCACCCTTTAAGGCTTTCACTCAGAGAGATTGATTTTTGATGGATTCCTACAAGATAGAAATCATCAGTAATTGATAAAGTTCAAAAATATTATGTGTATACATATGCCCCCTAGAATATCATCATGTGTCACTCAGGTGTAACAGAGGATGATGCTTCAATAAATAACATAGTAACACACAACACTAAGGCTAAAAGAAGTTACAATATTTTAAATCAAAAATAAATAAAAGTAAATGACTGAAATGGAAATAATAAAAAAGTAAATGTGATGCATACCTTGAATTAATTTTATCATTGGATGGTTTCATACTTTGTTTATAGTTTTGGTTATGTAGGGTGTAGAGATTGATTTTGGCAAACCCAAGAATACAAAACTAAAGAGAAAAAATAAACAAACACAACAAATCTAAGATAATCAGTGTTATGTGAACATGATGTTCTTGGAAATTTGGTAATTTATAGTGACAAGTGATATGTTAGACCAAATAACCAAGTCAAAATATAGAGTAAATTAGGTAATTATAAAGCCAATAATACTCAAGACTGAAAAACTTAAATAAGTAAACCTTAAGTAATAAAGGAAAAATCACTAAGTCAAATAAAGGATACATGTCAAAAGGATGATAATCAAACATCAACGTAAAATCAGTAACAATCCTTAAACAAATATGGGAAAAAAAATGCTAAAACAAATGTTGGTAATTAGGCATGTCAAATCCAAATTCCAACCCTTATAGTTTGAAACTTTCCAAAATTTTATCAATACCCCTATGTATGCTGGTTAAACAGGGGAATTTTATCCTAAAAGAGCAATTTATGGTGGTTAAATGTAAAAATTCAAGTTAAAAATGTCATTAATCATTTCAAAATGCCTTTAAATATGTTTAAATACATTAAATTAACCTAAGTCTAAGTTTTCATAAGTTAAAAAGGTGTTTTAATACCATTTTAAATCCAAAAGCCCCCTTTAGACCTGCTACATGCCAAAATTAGCCTCTAAAGCATGGAAAAAAAATCCAATATTTATGTTAAAACATGAAAAAGTCTCATAGTATTCTCCTTATGAACTTATTTTGGTGGTTTATAACTTAAGTTTCCAATAAAAGGCTAAAATGAAGCTATTTCATTCATTTTACAAGCAAAGGTAAGGATCCATATAGAATTCCATACAATAGGGACATTAAATTTGAGGATCAAGACATGAAAAAACTTTGATATTATTTTCATGGAAATTGGAGGCAATATAAGTTGAAAATCAGTCTTCTCCAAGCAATTGTTAGTTTTACACATAGAGACCTACTTACAGGTTTGATGATGGTACAATTTGTAAAGTGAAGGTAATTCTAAATTTTGGGGCCAAGAAACTAAACTTAGAGGGATTCTTCATGGAGTAAGTGGTTCAATAATTTTCTTCTCCACCCTCATGAACCATCAATTTGAAGACAAAATAATTTATATAGTCTTGCAACTAGTAAGGCAATTGATTTTCCTTAATTTCTCCTCACCTAGGTAGTATTTCAAGAAAATTTAATTTTTCTTAGAATTTTGGGGACCTAATTTACTCTTTAATGGCTTATTTTAGTATTTAATCATGAATTTAAAGCTCAAACAAGGCTCATAAAGATAGCTAGTGCAATTTGCAATTGAGCATGCTCTCAAGGAGAGATTGTACAGTTTTTGTTTTTTTTAAAAGCCTGGTAAACTTTTTAATGTGACCGGTGGTGATGGCTAGACATGCCTAATACCAGTACCATGGGGTGGGAGGAGACTAGAACATGAGACCAATAGAGCCACAATGGAAATACTTAGCCAACCCGGCTAGGGCCCCCACCCTAGAGATTGTACAGTTTTGAGAAGAGAAAGTTTTCAAGATTTCTTATTTTAATCCTTGGAATCATTTTACTTCATGTTATTATGTTAGTAAATAGGTTTTATCAATAAGTATCCAAGGATTCATATATTAGTCCATCCTCATGTTCTCAAAGCATCTCATAAGGGTATGTTTAGCATTGTTTAAGGAAATTTACATATTTTAATGTTTTTTTCAAAAACTTATGTTTCAATTTTGGATCCTCATCCTCCTCTAATGGCATCAAAAGTGATGTAACTAGTAAAGGATAGGTTTGTGTTTGAATATAATCCTTAATCTTATCCTTTTAATTCTTACCATTTTTTATTTCCACCTCCATGTTAGTCATCCCCATCTCATTTTCGTACGCAACCTTACCAATGTGCTCAATGTCTTTTCCACCCACCATACATGTTTTCTTCACCATCATTCCACTCCAATCACCCCTCACACCATATCCATTACATGTATCATCATCAAGATAACTAAAGGTTTAAAATAGACACCATTGAAAAAATGGTCAAAAGGGTATAGGTTAATCAAGCATTATGAAAAATCAAGAACACAATGCTATAATAAGGTCACATGGTCAGGGTGATATCATGAAGGTACAATGGATATTCAAGGTGAGAAATATCTTCATCAAAGTAATAGTTAGAGAAAAAATTTATGATCATAAGGTGGTACCAAGAAAAAACCATAATGGAGGTGATAAAATGAAATTTTGGACCTTGAATCTTGGCATCATTCTAATATGGAAACCTATAGCAAAAGAAAACATAGTCAAGTACATGCGTATGTATAAAAGACATCAATAAAATAGTGAGAATGACTAAAATGGTGAATACAAAGGACCTTATATATCATATTAAGAGAGGTTTTCTATGGTCAAACAATGATTTTGAGCCTTCCTTAAGGCTATGCCCACTTAATTCCATACATAGGCCACATATACACAGTCAAAATGAAGAAAAATGTGATAAGGGACTTATCAAGGTTCATGAAAATAATAAAACGCTACCAAATAAGAAGTAAAAATGAATAAGGATTACCTCAGTAAAGTAGCATGACAGAAACAAAATGAGTCTTAATGAACACACCTACAACCGTAAAGCTGACCTATAGGCCTATACCTTATAGTGATGAGTGCTTGGTCATCAAATAGACCTAATAAGGAGGTTGAGAACCTTAAAAAATGTGGTTTTGTAAAGTGATTATCTTATAATAATAAAACTCAAGGATAGTCTTTATTTTGTTCAAGGACTATAAGCATATAATGACCTATTTGATAGTCTATACACTGACAAATGCACCCACCATCACAAAAAATATTCCACAATTAAGAAAGTTTGATAATTAAAGTATACCTCAATGGTTAATTTCCACTTAAAGGAGGTCTTAGGTTTAAAATGTGATTATCATTCAAGATAAGGAGGCTAAAAAACATTTCAGGCCATATATAGGGATAATAAGGCAGAATTCCACCTATAGCCAGCCCCAAGAAAGCTATAGACAAGAGTGAAAATCATGATCTTGAAGACACTAAGATAATAAAAAAATTTAAGTAGTTTACTAAGCTTATTTTTAGATCATTTTTTAAGGTTCATGACATCCTCATGCCTTTTGTAACCTTAATTAGATTTTCCAAGCACTTCATAATCCCCAATCCATACAAAAGCCTCAATAGGGTACAGTCAAGCATAAGAAGGAGAAAATTTATCTAAAAAATTATTGTAGGTATAGTAGTATTCCACAAAAAGGCATTAAATTTATGGTTTATAAAAATCATAAAAGGTCTCAAAGCCTAAATGATATCCAATTATATGAAATGCACTTAGACTATTAAAAAGGCATTTATAGTGAAGAAAGTATACTTATCTCCAAGATACAAGAAACAAAGTATGAGGAAAGGTATTATTCATATTATAGGGTTTCATGATTGTAAATATTAATTAAAAAAAATTATTTATCTCATCTATAGGATCAAATGTAGTCATCTCCAAACACCCAAGTATACAGTCGTAGTTAGCTAGGGGTAACTTACAACCATCCTTCAAACTAATAAGCATTGATGAAGGCTAACCATGGAGGTTTTCTTGTTCAATAGAGGGTTTCAAGGAAATGATGATGTTTTAAACTCATAATAAGGGATAAACGAGAAATATAAAATAAAAACATAGTCAACCCTCATAAGACCACCACCTATAGCCTCTTTGAGATAGCAGGGTTATATTCAAGTTGGTAAGGGTTTATCAAGCACTGTGGTTTCTTGAGTTTTCAAGCACAAAGGCATTGAGTGAGGTTTATTTTTATGAACATGATATATAATTAAATTAATCATTTATAATAATGAAAATACATGATATCTAGAACATAAATAAACCTCAGTCAAGGTTAACCTCAAATAGTGACCTACAATCAAATAAAAGGCATTTACCTTCTTGTATAGTCATAGGCCATAAGATGAAGGAACTGAAATACCATATTATAAATTCAATTAGGCTCTAATATGTTAATATAAAAATTTAAACTATAAATTTAGATATTTAAAACCTTGATTAAGCACTAGAGGTACATCCAAGCATGAATGAAGATGTAGTACGAGCAATTATACAGACTTAGACTATTTTCAAGGCCTATAGATCTTGTTGAAGAGTCAAATGGTAAAAAATGAGATGGGTTAAGGATATTAATTGGTATAAATAGTATATAAACACAAATTTAAGATTCCAATGGTCACTAAACATCTTCAAGTTTCATGAATATTACCTATAATACTAATGGAATACAACCATTCTGAGTGTTTTTGAGAAGATAATGTCTGAGAAAGGAGACATGTACATTGAAGAGGTTGGTAAAATGGTATGATCACTCCAAAGAAAATTTTATGTGATTTAAAAAAAAATATTAATCATGTATAGGTCCAAAAACCATGGTAAAAGAAGAAAAAATATAGACAATCATGCACTCAGTCAATGTAAAAGACATACTTTTGAAGGAAGTTTGCATTTTATGGCATCTACACTTGGAATTAGGACTTGAAATTTTGTAAAAATTATAATAAAGAATTTAATAAAAATATATATAATTTTAAATTCCATATGAAAATTGGAAGTTCCCACTATTTTGTGACAATCATCAACATGTCCATTCAAGAGCACCATTGGAGTAGGCAGTGTTCTTAAGTGCATACAAGTGTACTAGAAGTTTATAAGCTCATTGGAATGTTTGAAAATCATGGTATGATGATATTAAATAATAATAATAACTTATGAGAGTATAAAAACTCTAATTCATATGAAAACCATGATCATATAGGTGAAATCAAACAAGCAGGCCTATGGGCCAAAAGGCATTTTTTTAACTTTTAAAGAAATATGACACATGAAGAGTATTTTTATGAAATGGTAAAATAATAATTATTATTATTTAAGTAAAGGAGAATAATATGAATAATAATTTTCATCCATGAGAAAAAATTTAAATTTTGTAGTTCCAGACACCCTTCTAAGACACTTGATTAGATGCTCATATCTTTCACCATGTGAAGAGTTTAGCAAAACACTCTTATAATGATCTGGGAAAAAATATGAGATTATAATTAATGAATAATTAAGGGGGTTTTTTAGTGTTTTTTATTTATTAAAAGTTTCTAAGAGCGTAGGTAGTCCAGAATGTAAGTAAAACCCTACAAGCAATTTTCCTTCATGTGATATCTTCTCATATATTTTTCATGGGAACCCAATATTTTCATAGATTTTTAGGGGTTAATTGTAATATAAATTAATCTAAATAAGTTTGAATTTTGAGGTCTATACTTAATGAATCATCATTAAGAAGATTCATCTCTAAAACCCACCAAAACCCTCATAGTGACCAATTTTGAGAAAAGTGGTTTTTCTTTCCATAAAAACACCATGGATAAACCTAAAAAATTTTAAAACATAAATGAAAATCATATAGGATTCCACAAATGCTAATTTTATGTATGGAGCTATACATATCAGGGTAGAAATCAAGTGTTTTGGAGAAAAAATATGGAAAATGAGGTCAAGGTAGTTTACATAAATCTAATTCATGGATAGTGATTCCAAAGAATTTTTATTTATCATAAAATATTCACATGCTCAAAAATATTCTTGCAAGTGCCCCTATCAGCTCTTTCAAAATAGCCAATCTATAGGAAAATGAAGTAAAATAAACCTAGTCATCCTTGGTGATTGAGTGGTAAGAGTTTCTTCACCAAAATCACCTATCTCATGATGGAAATAGTTGATTAAGGTATAATTTCATAATTTTTTTAGGTTTTAAAGGTTTTGTTGTAGGTTATATGGAGTTTCAAGTGTACAGAGAAGGATACTAGGCCTAATTAGCCTAGTAGGCCTAATTAACCAAACATCAAAGAGAAAGTTGGAATTGAAATGGATAAAAAAGACTTCACATAGAGTTTATAAACCACACATATAGCCTTAAAATGGATATATCATGCATACTACATCCTTCAAGGTGTCATTTCATGTTAAAAGGGGCTAGAGATGTAGTTAACTAGCCTTAAGGAATCATGACTCCAAGTTGATTAGTCATGAGTGGACCAAACATACATGCATATTCCTTTATTTTCATGAAATAAAAAACTTATCAAGGACTTTAAATAACTTAAATTTTAATTATTCATCCACTTTTTGGCATAGCATTCATGCAAAGATATTTTTACTAGTCAAAGGGCCCATCATTCCTTATTCCAATGCAAAAGGAAGATCATGCAAAATTTTCAAGACAAAAGGATATTTATTGAAGAATTTAATATCAATTTATAATTCAATATGGACTTGAGTACAAGTGTAGTTTATTTCCTCTTCTCTTTCCAATTTCAATCTCTTAGATAATTTCTTCTATTTGTTATATATGTAAGCTTTCAGGTCATTTATTAGGATCCATCCCTCTCTTGGCATGGCCAAACTCTACCAAGATTGAGTTTTGTAACCTTTTGGTATGAATAAAATAAAATTTTAAGATTTAATTATGCTGGTATAGTGTGTTTATGTTATTTTATTTGAACATGTGGTAATATTCTCTCCTTTATCAAGTTTTGGTTCTCACCTAGCTACTAGTAAGCTAACTTATGCAAGTCATGTGTAGTGTTTGATGTCATTTCATTGAGATAATATTGGATATAAATGATTGATTAGTGCTTTAAATCAAGCCTATTCCCTCATTTCCATTATGATTTTATTAATTGATAAAACCTTTACATGAAATAGTGATGCATATGAGTCAATTGGAGTTATAGATTTAGTCTTTGCTTATCTTATTAGTGTTTTAAGAGCTCAAATAGAGTGGATGAACCATAAATACATGTGTATCACCAAAAATAATGTAGTATTTCCATTTTAGTTTCCTTTTCCCCTTTTCATCCCCAAAATGAGTAGGTTTAGTAAATTGTGCATAGTGATACATTAGAGGAACTAGCCTCATCAAAACTAGAAGTTTGGTCTATGTTCAGGTGTCCCACACCTCAAATCATTCCAATGTTAATCTAGGTGTGAAGGAGTTTTAGATAAAAATCTAGTAGCCTTCAAGCAAGGTGTTATTTTGGTTTCTAACAAAAACATTGATGAGTGAGTAGTAATAATCCTTACTCAATCATCAATGGAAAAAGGGTGCATTAAAAGGGAAAACAACATTGATGAGTGAGAAGTAAAAAACCAATTGTTAGCTGATTTTCACACCCAAGTTTTGCATATTTCATTTTGGATAAGTGTAGCATTCTTAATTTGTTTATCCCTATATCAAAGTGTCAAGTGTTATTTCCTTTGGAAGCCTTTGTTTGATCTTTTTAGAAGTGTTATTTCTTTCAGCAAGGTTTTACTTCAAGTTTTTTGTTCAAGTCTCAAAGATATTATTTCAAACATTTTGTCTAAAATAAAAAGTTTGAAATAATTGGTCCATCTCAATATTTTTGAAGGGTCACAAAAAGTCTAAAGGGTCTTTTTCTCATGGAAGTGTCCTTTGCAAAAAGTTTGAAGGGTACATTTTCAATATTTTTTAAGGGTCTTTTCTCAAGAATTGACCCTTTAAATTTTTTTTAAGAAATCAGATCTTTCAAATTTTCAAAAGGAATTTGATCTTTCAACTTTTCTGAAGGATAATATTTCTGAAGGGCCATTTTCAATTTTGTCGAAGGGTCTTTTCTCTTCTAAATGGACATTTAAAAAAAATCTTGAAGGGACACTTTCAAAAAGTTTGAAGGATCATTTCTCAAGAAAAGGGATGCTTCTTTATCTTGTGAAGTAAAATTTTCAATATTTTTGAAGGTTCTTTTCTTGGGAATTGGTCCTTTGTAATTTTTCTGAAGGAATTGTTTTAGACATTTTTTTTGAAACAATATTTTTGAAAGAATTGGCTCTTACATTTTTTCTGAAGGACAATATTTTTGAAGGGTCTTTTTCTCATGGAAGTGTCCTTTGCAATATTTCTGAAGGGAAATTTCCAATTTTTCTAAAGGGTCTTTTCTCTTACAAAAGGTCCTTTGTAAAATCCCAAAGGGACACTTGTAAAAAGTCTGAAGGGTCTTTTCTCAAGAAAGTGTCTAGTTCAAGATTTCTGAAGGGACACTTGAAATAAGTCTGAAGGGTCTTTTCTCATGAAAGTGTCTAATTCAAGATTTATGAAGGGACATTTTAAGATTATCAAAGGGAATGTTTAATATTTTTGAAGGGAAAAAAGAAAAAGAGTCTATGAGAAAATTGTTTGAGAAAATGCCCCAAAGGAATGCTCCCAGTAGAATGACAGTTATATGGACATCAAATTCAAGGTAATGAGATAACCATTGACATTTAAATAGTTAGTCCTAGGTAGATCAATGGTCCTCACTAAAATTCTCAAAGATCTAAGGGCTCATATTATTCATCCACCAAAGTAGATCAGGGGTTCATCTCACCATTGATCATATCAATATCCAAGTCATTTTTTGATGGCCAATAAAAGGAACAATTGACTGAGGGAATTTAAAAGATTTGAACATTAGATTAAGGTTGAGCTTTGAATGGATGTTTTTGAACATACACATGGAGACAAAATTCTGATAAATACCATGAAAGCATACATATAGACTCCAAGTGATGCTTCTCCAAGGCCAATATAATGAAAAAGACTCTTTCCCATGCTATTGCACACCTCAGCAAGCCAGTGAGAAGTTGTTAGTATCAAGAAAAATCAAAACAAGTGGACTCATTTCTCATAACTATATTTATGACATTTCAAACTATCTTCTGCTCATGTAACCATTGGGGAAGCATCTTTGAGAGATTAGGCTAATTTTGTAACCACTTAAGGTGACATGGATCAATCAAATGACTTGAATGAGCATCATTTGAAAAGATGGTTTCATTTGAAGATGGAGACTTCTAATATATTTATTCCTCTTTTTGGCACCAAAGGCCTCCTCCTCTCTCTTCCTTTCTACTATAAATATAGCCCTTAGGCTAGTGTAAAAAAAAAAAAACATAGTGTATGGCAAAGCCCTGCTAGATTGATGTTATATTTTGCCTTTAAGCATTAGTACAAGTCTTTTCTTTCTAGTTCTAAATAATTATCTGAGTGTGTAAGTGATGTATAGTGATAAAAAGTGATAATTTTCCATCCTTATATCCTTTATCCTTCATGCTTAAGAAAAATTTCTTAGTCTAACAGGTCATATAGAGTGTGTTCAAGTGTGTTGAATTGTTGCAAGTGTATAACTATTCTTGGAATGTGAAATTTTCCTTTTAGTTCATTTACCTTGTGTCATTTTATACATCTCACCTCTATACTAAAATATTTATGTTAGAACTCATTAGAAATTAAAAATTGTCTATGCATTTTGTTGTATTGTGCATTAGAATATGATATTCATGTGGAAGATAATCTCGATGCATCACCAATATTATATTAGGTTTCCTTTTATGAGTTTTATAACTCTTTTCCTTTTAATTAAACTAGTTTAGATAGAGGTTATTTTGTAGATATACATTTAGGGAGCTATCCCTTTAAATATAGAGGTTTATTTCCTCTATAAGCATACCCATATCCATATAAATGTTCCAACATTACCTAAATCTAGAAGATACTTGAGCATTCTCTTCTAAGGTGTAAGATTTGGAGACAACATTTTTGGCATGCTTGGTGGGATCATTGGTCCTAATTATTTATGTGTCAATGTGAATGTTGGTCTTGACAAGCCTAAGGTTATAGAAATATTATTAATATAACATTTGGAAACTCCAAAAGGTAAGAACATTTGGTTCTATATCATGTTTCCCATGTTATACTTCATGGTCCTCACTAGGTCATTTAGGATTTTTGATCAAACCCATCTAGCTAAAACCCTTATTGAAGAACAACAACATAAACCAATCTTAATGATTAGAGATCCTAGACAAGGAGGTTTTGAAGAAGAAGAAGAATAAGTTGAAGAGATAGTATATCAATAGGAAATAAGCAAAATCTGTAGGCAACAACCTTTCCTGGTCTTCAATACCCAAAATCCAATTGACTTTCCTACATATGACCCTATTCCTCCCAATTCTACCAAGAATCTCCCTAGTTTCAATGGAGAGGGTTATATTACTCCATCTGATCATATTAGGGACATTTCAAATTTTTATAACTTCCATAATGTCATCTAAGCCAATATAGCCATTATATTGCTTGTCATGTCTCTAAGAGGTAAGGCACTTGACTAGTATAGGATTTTGGAAGGTGGTTGTATTAAAATTTGGGATGGCTTTGGGGAATTTTTGGTAACTATATTTGAGAATAAGAGTGACCATACTTCACTAATCCACTAGCTGAATGTGATAAAGAGAGGTCTTAATGAATCTATGAGATATTTTAATGAAAGATTTCAAAATACATGGCATAGGTTATCACCTATCATGAGACCTCCTCTTAGCTTTATGTTTCCCACTTATCTCAAGGCTATCGATACTAATGTGGCATTAATGTTGTAGTCAATGGGAGGATCTACTCTACTTGATGCATATGAGATAGCTATTAAAGCTAAGATTAGCTTGAAATAAGCTAGAAAGCTACCTCCAAGAGTTTTCATGCCTTTTCTATCTTATAATTTGGTTAAAGCTTCAAGTTTATCACAAGTTCCTAATGCCAATTTCAAGTTGAAAACCTTTCCCAAGAAGGTGGATAATTCTATAGACAAAGATGAGTAAATTGAGTCATTACACTCTCAACTCAAGCAAGCTTAGTTCCAGGTAAGTACTCCACCTAACCCTCAATACTATCCTCAATAAGGATATAGATCTCTATCCAAATACAACTACAAAGTAAGAGGATAAGGTCAATAAGGTTTCAAAAGGTATCCCAATGCCTATAATCCTAATTCCACTCCTTCCATGAAGGTTATTGTTCCAGTGGATGCTAACTTGGTCCAAGGGGAGGATCATTTAGACCAATGGGGACAACCTCAAGGTCAGTTTATGCATGATGGTGGAGAAGATGGCCAAGATTTCATAACACAAGAAGAATCTACTAATTATGAGACATCATAAGAAGTGAATCTCATTCAATGGGATATTCATGGAGAATGTAGCAGCCAGAGTGTAGGTATGATGAACTTTCGAGTGAAGGATGCTTATGTGTTGAATTAAAGCACATCAATTTTAGGCAACATAAGATCCAAGAAGATATCTCTAGGATAAATTTTATGAGTACATGTGAATCAAAGTGATGCCTTTCTAAGGCCACAAAGTGTGAATCATAGTGCAATAACTACTACTCGTCATCCTCCTCAACAAAGTCAAAATGAAAGTAGGGTTGTCAAGCCTATAATGCAGTAGGTTTAAACTCCCTCACTTCCTTCAAGAATGTAATAAAAGGTGAATACTTCCCCTCTAATTTTTTTTTATTCTTTGAAGAATATCAAAGCAAGCATATCTCTTTAAGAAGTCTTGCATACACATGGTCAAAAGGAACTCTTACAAGAACAACTCAGAAACATTTATGTAGCCCCCCAAATTTCAAAAAATAATAGTGTATCCCTTACCAATACTCCAAGTCATGTCTTATATCCCTCCACCAAATTTGAAAAGCCTCCACCCTTCTACCTCACACTCATTATGGGAGACAAGTTGGATCACAATTATATTCTAGATAGTGGAGCTAGAACCACTATCATACCTAAAGTGGTGGATAATAAATTGGGATTGAAGTATAAACCACATAGTAAAGTTTTGTTTCAGCTCAATGGGACTCCAACTAAGTTAGTGGGATTGGTTAGAGGTTTGAAAGTCTTTTTACATGATTTTCCAAGTTTCCCCATTATACAAGACATTGTGGTGGTAGACCTTCTAACTCATTTTGCTATCTACTTGTCAAGGGACATCATAGCTAAGATATAAGGGTACCTTTCTAATAATTAGTCTTTTATATATTTTAAAACAATATATGGAACCAAGGTGAATATAAGGACACAACCCTTATCAAGGTTTCATATTGATACATATATGGAGACAAGTTCAAATCATAATTGTTTAATTAGTAAAGAAGAAGGTGTCATGGATGGTGAAGCATCCTCCCCCCTTGAAGGAATTTATAATATTTTCCTTGATAATTGAAACACTAAAATTCATGGAATTTATCCATATACATTCATAGAAGATACTAATTTGGGAGTTTATTATATTCTTGAAAAGGATGTTTCAATCCCTTCAATCACTAATGAAGATCATGAACTTGAAGGGATTTGGGAAATGTTTTTTGATGGCTCAAGAAGCAAAGTAGGTGCAGGTGATAGAATTATGTTATTTTATCCATAAAATAATAAATAATACTCCTCATATATATTTCACTTTAGCTGCACCTACAATTTGGTAGAATATGAAGGCTTAGTTCATGGTCTTCAATGGGCAAAGAAGAAAGGGATCAAGAATTTGAAGGTTTATGGGGATAGTGAGTTGGTTATCCACCAAGTGAGAAATCAAGATAAAAAAAATCATACATTTTTTAAAGAATAAAATCATATGATATATGACCCAATTGAATACTTTTATGCCTTCAACATATAACCCATACCAAGGGATTCAAATAAACATGTTGATAGATTCACTGCCATAGGAGCACAGTTTGATGCATTTGCTGATGTAGGAAAGGGGAAAGATTAATCTCATATCAAGGTCATTGTGAGTAATTATATTATAGATAATTAAGTTTCATGGTAAGTGTTTGAAAATGATGAACACATTGCACATTTATTACAAAATGAGGTAGGATTTTCCTCGAGGAACCAAAAGAGACTGCATGATCAATATGAAGAACAAGTTATTTAGCTAAAGACACAAAAAATAACTAAGGGGATGATTAATTTAGAGATTATTTTAAACTAATATTATAAAAATAATAAATAAAGAATAATTATGTCAACAAAATAATAAAAATATGAGAGAGTCATGATTTACAAGGACAAGCTTCTAAAAATTGGTAAGACATGTTCTCTGTTTGAGAGGTAGACCTTTATTGAATTATGCAAAGAGTTACATGAAATATTTTCTTAAAAATATAAATATTTTAAAGGGTTTTATCCAAGTCTATCTCATCACACCATTGAGTTGTAACCTAGAGCTAAACTAGTCAATAAAAAATAAAGGCCTATCAATCTCAAGCTTAGGTGGCTAATCTTGTACCTATCCAAAAGAAGAATGGAGAGATAAAACTTTGTGTGGATTTTTGAGATTTTAATATAGTGTATATTAAGTATCATTATCCAATACCTTCCATGGAACAAATTATAAAAGTTATTTCATGTTCTCAACACTTCTCACTTCTTGATGGTTATTTAGGTTACAATCAAATATTGGTGAATGAAGTGGATCAATTCAAGATAGACTTCACTACAAAATGGGGGACCTTTACCTATATGAAGATTAATTTTGGTTTATCCAATTCTAGAGATACATTTAAAAGGGCAATATACATGGAATTTAAAGTTTTGATCAATAATTTTCTACTTGTGTACCTTGATGATATAATTATTTTTTTAAATGATGTTTTTGATCATATAGAACATCTAAGTCAGGTGTTTGATAAATATAGGGAGTATGGAATATAACTTAATCTAAAAAAATTAATATTTTTTATCCATGAAGTTAGGTTATTGGTTAATATTATTTCAAAGTAATGCTTGTCTATTGACCTCGAGAGGATTGAGGCTATTCTAGGCTTGTCTTTTCCTCAACACAAGATAGGACTTCAAAGCTTCTTGGGAAAAATAAACTTTTTAAGAAGGTTTATTATAAGATTTTCAACTATGGTAAATCTTATCATATCCATGATCAAGAATAACCAATATTTTGTTTGGACAAAGGAAGGTAAGAGTATTTTTGAGGCAATCAAGCAAGTAATTTCAAATATCTTACTCTCTTTGAACCCAAACTTGTCTAAATACTTTATACTCTATACCTTTGCTAACCTTTATTAAATATTAGCTATGCTTATGTAAAATAATGATGAAGATGTAAAGTAACCAATTGCATTCTTTATCCAAGGATTGTAAGATTATGAGATCAAGTATACATTTGTTGAGAAGCAATCTATAATAGTGATAAGAGGATTGAAAAAATTTAGATACATGGTTTCAAACAATGAGATACATGTCATGGTTTCTCATCTTAGCACCAAGGATTTTCTCCTAAACAAAGACCTTAATTAAAAGTGAGCTAGGTGGATTACCAAAGTAATGGAGTATGATATGGATATTAAGGTGATGAACTTGGTAAGAGGAAAAGGGTTATGCAAGCATATAGCTTTAAAATTTCAAGAGCTAAACGAGGAAGTCTTGATCAACCAAGTTCATCTCTAACTAGTTGATCACATATAAGTTCAAAGTTGGACACAATACATCATTATTTTTCTTCAAAATGGTGGGTGTCCCAATGTCTTGAACAAGTCTCAAAGGAGATATTTTAGATTTTAGATCATTCCCTACTATCTTGTAGATGGTGTTATCTTTAGGAAAGATGTGAATGGTGTGTTATTGAGGTGTGTTAATAGTGATCAATTTGATATGCTACTAGAAAAGTTTCATAATGGTGTAGATGGAGGTCATTTCTCTCCTAGGATGATGTCTACAAATATATTGAGGGTCGGTTACTATTGGCCTAGTATTTTTAAGGACTGTTACCATTGGGCTAATATGTGTCCTCAATGTGCCTTCTTTGTAGGCAAACAAAAATTTGTAGCCCTTCCATTGAATCCTATCCAAGTAGACCAACCTTTCATGTAATCTAGCCTTAATTTTATTGGTGTGATCAACCTTCCATCAAGTGTTAGACACAAATGGATATTGACTACTACTGACTACTTCATAAGGTGGGTAGAGGCTATTGCATTGAAGAAAGCAAGCGAAAATACTATCTTGGAGTTATATGAGAGCATTATAATAAGGTTTGGAGTTCCCCATGTTATCATTTTTGATAATTCACTTTCTTTCATAAGTTCTAAAAATTTTAAATGGGTAAAAATGAATGGAGTTTACTTGAGTACCTCATCCAACTATTATCCTCAAGGTAATGGATTGGCTGAATCCACTAACAAGAATCTCATCAAGATCATCAAAGGGACATCAGAGAACAATCAAAGAACATGGCACAAAAATTTGAATATAACCTTATGGGATGATATGATTACTCCTAAGAGATCAATTAGTAATTCTCCATTTGGGCTTGTTTATGGGAGAGAGGCTAGGTTATCCATATCTCAAGAACTCCCTGCTATAGAACTTGCATAATAACTAGAACCACTTTAAAATTAATCTAATAGAAGTTAGATTGATATAACTAATGTAACTATAAGAAGCAAGATAAAATGCACATAAGGCCATGGATCAACACCAAGTACTTGTGAATAATTCATTTGACAAAAGAACAAGTGCAAGAGTGTTCAAGGAAGGTGACTTGGTCCTAAAATGGGATGAGGATAGAGCAAAACTAGGTAGACATACAAATTTTGACACTTTGTGGAGTGTCCCTTATATCATTAGCAAGTGAAAGAAAAACAACTCATTTTAACTAAACAAGATGAATGGAGAAGAATCACATATCCTTATGAATGGGATACATCTAAATTTCTACCATTAGTCCTTAGAGGACATGTTTTGTAAATAGTAGCTTAGGGTTATGTGTTTGGTCTAGTTTTGTTTTGCTTTACTATTGTGTTCCCTAAGTTTTTTATAGCATAATTGGGTTTCATTCCTTTTGTTTTGTGTGTGTCTTTGCCTTTGTGCATGTGATCAACTAGCTTATGTTTTTTTTGAGCCAAGGGCCTATTTAAGTCATTTTTTGGGTGCCTATATGCATGACTCCATGCCCAATGAAAGGATTTAGGCAATTGGTCTTAGACATAGCAAGCATGCCACCCCTAGGAATCACTAAAAATGTTAGCCAAATTTCACACCCAAGTTTTGCATATTTCATTTTGGCTAAGTGCAACATTCTTAATTTGTTTATCCCCAAAATAAAGTGTCAAGTGTTATTTCCTTTGAAAGCCTTTGTTTAGTTTTTTTTTAAGTGTTATTTTGATCTTTTTGCTCAAGTGTTATTTATTTTGACAAGGTTTTAATTTAGGTTTTTTTTCCAAGTCTCAAAGGAATTATTTTGAACTTTTTTTTTGAAATAAAAATTCCAAAGGAATTGGCCCAATTCAAGATTTTTGAAGGGTCACTTACAAAAAGTCTATAGGGTCTTTTTCTCATGGAAGTGTCCTTTGCAAAAAGTTTGAAAAAATAAATTTTCAATATTTTTAAAGGGTCTTTTCTCATAAATTTTCCCTTTCAACTTTTTTGAAGGAATTGGCTCTTTCAAATTTTCCGAAGGAATTGGCTCTTTCAACTTTTACGAAGGACAATCTTCCAAAGGGACATTTTCAATTTTGCCAAAGGATCTTTTTTCTTGCAAAGGGACATTTTCAAAAAAGTTTGAAGGGACACTTTCAAAAAGTTTAAAGGATAATTTTCAAGCAAATGGACACTTATTTATCATATGAAGGGACATTTTAAATATTTATAAAAGGTCTTTTCTCGAGAATTGGTCCTTTGCATTTTTTCTAAAGGAATTGTTTCAAAAAATTTGTCTGAAACAATCTTTTTGAAAGAATTGGCTCTTACATTTTTTATGAAGGATAATATTTTTTAAGGGTATTTTTCTCATGGAAGTGTCCTTTAAAATATTTATAAAGGGACACTTGTAAAAATTCTAAAGGGTCTTTTCTTGGGAAAGTGTCTAGTTCAAGATTTTTGAAGGGACACTTGCAAAAAGTTTGAAGGGTAAGTTTTTGGTAAAGTGTCCAGTTCAAGATTTCTGAAGGGACATTTCAAGATTGTTAAAGGGCATGTTAAATATTTAAAAAAGGGTGAAAATAAAAGGGTTTGTGGGAAAATTGTCCAAGAAAATGCCTTGAAGGAATTCTCTTAGTAGAATGATGGTTATATGGATGTCAACTTCAAGGTGATGAGATAGGTATTGGCATTTAAATAATGAATCTCAAGTAGATTGATGGTCCTCACTCAAATGATCAAAGATATAAAGGTTCACATTCTTCATCCATCAAAGTAGATCAGAGGGTTCATCTCACCATTAATCATATCAAGATTCAAGTCATTTTTTGATGGCCAATCAAAGGAATAATCAACTAAGAGGCTTTTCAAGATTTGAACATTCAACTAATGTCAAGATAGGGTGAGATTTAAAGGGATGTATATGGACATACACATGGATCCAAAATTCTAAAAAAATCCATGGAAACATGCATGTAGACTCCAAGTGATACCTCTCCAAGGCTAACAAAATGAAAAGGACTCTTCCCCATGCCATTACACACCTCAGTGAGTTAGTGAGAAGTTATTAGTATTAAGACAAATCCATAATAAGTGGAATTATTTGTCATAACCACATTTATTCCATTTCAAAATATCTTCCACTAGTGTAACCATTAGGGAATCATATTTGAGAGAGTCGGCTAACTGTGTAAGCACTTGAGGTGACATGGATTAATCAAATGACCTGAATGAGCATCATTTGCAAAAATGGATGCAGTTGAAGATGGATAATTCTAACATATTTATTCCTCTTTTTGCCACTAAAGTCTTCCTCCTCTCTCATCCTTTTTTCTATTAATATATCCCTTGGACTAGTGTAAAAAATAACCACATAGTGTATGGTAAAGCCCTACTAGATTGATGTTATATTTTGCCTTTAAGCATTGCTACAAATATTTTATTTACAATTTTGAATAATTGTATAAGCATTTAAGTGATGTATATTAGTAGTAAGTGATGATTTTCTATCCTTATATCCTTTATCCTTCATTCCTAAGAAAAATTTCTTAGTCTAACAGGTCACATAGAGTGTGTTTAACTGTGTTGAATTGTTGTAAGTGTATAATTATTTTTAGAATGTGTTATTTTCCTTTTAGTTAATTTACCTTGTGTCATTTTATACATTTCACTTCTATAATAAAATACTTGTGTTTAGAAACCCTTAGAGTTTGAAAATGGTCTATGCATTTTTTTGTATTGTGCATTAGCATATGATATTCACATGGAATATAATCTCAGTGCATCACCAATCTTAAAGTAGGTTTCCTTTTGTGAAATTTCTAACTCTTTTCATTTAAATCAAATTGGTTTAGATAGAGATTTTTTTTGTAGATTTACATTCAGGGATCTATCCCTTTAAATCTAGAGGTTAATTTCCCCTATAAGCATACCCACATGACTAGAAATGTTCCAACATTGCCCATATTTAGAAGAGACTTGAACACTCTCTTCTAGGGTGCAAGATTTGAAGACAACACCAACCTCACTCAATAATGGAAAAAGTACATGTAAGTAGAAATTATCTCAAGTGTCCATAAAAAGGTAGTACAATAATGACAAATGGTAAAAGAAAGAAAATCACATCTAGAAATGTAAAGTCATGGTGTAAATAAAGTAATCCATAGTTGCTCAAACAAGTTATTTTGATCTAAGGATAGATAAAATTGAAACAAAGTAGTGATAGTATGTTTTTTAATATGTGAAGAAGAAGGAAGTATATAAGAGGTAAAATAGATTTAGAATCACAATTTGCCTATCAAGAGGGGAAATGAAATGGGTGTAGGGGATAATGAAGGAAAAACCAAGGTAGAGGAACTCTTTATCAAAGTAAAGATACTTAAATTAGGTTTATCAAAACAAGAGGAATTTTAATCTTAAGGACTTTTAAGAGCTTATATTAGACACACAAGTCTTAGGTCAACAAATGAAGCATATAGATCATCCTATGAATGCTATATGCATGAAAATTAAAATGGACATACCTTCCCACAATGTGTTCCCCATTCTTCAGGACCCCTTATAGAGTCATCAATCTACTACAAAGATTAGTTACTTTCATGATAAACTAGCTAGCACCATATAGTTTTTTGAAATATCCTATTCCAATCTACTAGCTTACCACACCCCAATTGACCTCAGCTCTATTGTGAGGCCAACTGTGGAGTTTGATATTTGATTGGAGATAGAAGATGTGATTGTAATCATGTATTTTGGTGTAAATTTAAATTTTGAGATTTGTATGTTACCTTTTGTATATCATTGCCTTTTGTTTCAAATTATTTGGCTTTTAACTTTATTGATGGATTTTTTTATTCCTCCTCCATATGGATTTGGAAAACCAAACATGGGTGCTAAAGATGACTTTAATTTGAATACTTGGGACTTGGTTTTTGAGAGAGAGAACTTAGAGAGCATGGTGTCTAAGAGTCTCATAAATCTAGGTAAAATAAAAGTGATATCTTGATTTCAACCTTATTTTATCTAATGTGGAGTGAAAGGAAAATAAATCAAGAGGAAATAAAAATTAAACAATTTGAATTACTTCAAATTACAAAAAATGTGAAAAAGGGTGAAAAAGGGATACAATGATATTAAAAAATGAGTATGTATCATAATAATGAGGGAAATGGAGGAAAACATGATAACATAGATTATTGTGAAAATTCTATATATTAAAAGAAGTAAAAGTTAAAGCTGAGAATGTAAATCAAGAACTTGTTAACCATTGCAAGACACATTCTAGATAAGGAAAAGAGATGGTGATTTTATGTGGAAGGCTGGGTCCTATCCATGGTCTTACACTATAATTCATAAAAGAGAAACCCATGAGGGTGTTAAAAAGTATGTGAAAAATAAATGAGGTAAGAAAAAAATGGTATTTGTGAGGAAGGCCAAGTCATATCCATGATCTAACATTATAACTCAAAAAAGAGAAAACCCAAGGGGTACCAAAAGTTGAATAAAAAAAGTATATAAACAAAGAGACTATAGTACATCATGAGGAATACTAAGTCTTATCCATGGTTTTATAATATAACTCATGATAAAAAGGGAAAACTAGGAGACCAACAAGGAAGGAATGAGGTTTGTGAAAGAAAGAAAATTGCTACAAAGGGAGAGACCCATGTAAGTAACCAAAAAAAAGTCTTAGATAGATAACATATATAAAAAATGAAAATAAGGGAAGGTTTAGGTAAAATGTTTATTAAGGAATTGGATGTTACTGGGCTATTTGAAAACATGGCCTTCATTGTTTTGAAGGTGATAAGTACTTGGACCAAGAAAGTCTTTGACTAAATAGGGGCCCCACCATTTTTGGATGTATTTACCTTATTTATCATGAGTGTAATCTAATTTAAGGACAAGATCACCAAAATTAAACATGTGAATTTTAACATGTTTATTATGTTGTTTGGAAATGCAAGCCTTGTATTGGTGATTGTGTTACAAAGTAGAAAGATGATGTTCATCAAGGAGATCAAGGGCATGAAGGTGAGTTTCATGTAATTATTCATCAGGTATGATACTATGAAGAGATATATGGAGAGAGGGAAGCTCAAATTCTAATGGGATGAATAAATCAGAACCATAAACTAGAGAGAATGACATTATCCCAATGGTAGTAATTATGCTAGTATGATAGGCCCAAAGAGAAGGATAGAGGTGAAGGTGTCAATCTATGTAGGTTTCAAAAATTATCTTTTGGAAAATCTTATTAAGGATTTTTTTGGTAGCCTCAGCTTTGCCATTACATTATAGATGATAGGGTGTGGAAAATTTGTGATTGATTTTAAATTTATCAAAAAGTTGTTTGACATCCTTATTTTTTAAATTACCACCATTGTCTCAAATGATAGTATGGAGAATAACAAAGAGACAAATGATTTGATTGAGAATAAATTTGGAGATGTAGTACTAATGATATTAGCAAGGGGCATAGACTCAACCCACTTGGTAAAATATTTTTTATTTGTGATGATAAAAACATGCCCATCTTGATATCAAAGTAATTTTCTGATGAGATCTAATCCCCACATGGAGAATGGCTAGGGAGATTCGACAGTTTAAAGCTCATCTAGAGGGGAATGAATTAAATCATCATGAAGATAGTAAGGAGTACACTTTTTAGTATATTTAATCACATCATTTTCAATAGTGGTCCAAAAGTATCACATACATAGGCATTTTTAGGTTGTAGCATGCCCAATATAGTGGCCACTAAAAATTCCCCCATGTTCTTATTCAAGGAGAGGAATAACCTCATCTTGCATAAAATAATAGATCAGGGTACCTTCAACATTAAGATAATAAAGGATGTTATATTTAAATACAAATTTAAAATCTTGTTTATGAATGGGAGTATTTTCATGAGAGTCTAAGTTGGGAGGATAAGCTTGGTGTTCTATAAATTGAATGATGTCTTTATACCATGGACTTTATCGAATGGTCATACCCTTAATGTGGTGGATAAGTGAATATTGTGGTTGATTATAAGATGGATATTTTATTATTTGTATAATAAAAATGGGCTCATAAATAACTTGGTGGGGATGAAAAAGAGAAATTGAAGAAGCAAGGGAATCAATAATATAATTTTGATCTTGAGGGATAGGCTCAATAATGAAAGAGATAAAATATTTGGTGAGAGTAGTTGTAATTTGATGATAAAAAATGAGATTATCACTTTTGAATTGGTAATCACCATTTACTTGGTGGTAAATGAGATAAGAATCACTTAAGGCATGTAAGTATGGGATATCTAAATCAAGATCATATATCATGCCTAAGATTAGAGATTCATATTCTACCAAATTATTAGTGATGTCAAGTATTAACTATAAATCTAAAGGAATGATTTTTCCAAGAGGAATTTTAATAATGTAATGTATCCCATATCCTTTAAGGCATTTAACAACATCAACGTAAAGGTTATAAGTATCTTTTTGTAAATCAACAATAATTTTAGGAAGTTCTTTGATAACCACTTTTGGTTTAATAATATCAAGGAGGATAGTTGATTCATCAAGATTACTTGCTTCAAGATTAATAGTAAAGTTATATAAGTAATATTTAATAGATATATATTGGTTTAAACCTTCAATATAAGTAATATTATAATTAAGAAGACTATCTTGAAGGTGGTTGGTAGCTGGCACAGGAGCTAAGGCAAGATGATCAACTTTGATTTGTCCTTTGATAGATTTTTTGAGTTACAATGTGGAGATAAAATTCCATAAGAAGGACCATAAATTTTCCAATTCTATTTCAAAAAATAAAATATATGGAGAAGAGGTGACGAAGGGGGTCAAAATGAATGATGACATAAGTGGGCTGGTAAATGATGTAATGTCAAATATTTTTAACTACGAAATATATGGTGAGGAAATCATGTTTAACTTTTGTATAAAATTTCTCATAATCAATAAGGCCTCGATTGATGTATTACATGACATACTCCCTTTTAGTATCATCTTATTGGGTAAGCATTGACCTAACTGATATGGGTGTGGAAGAAGCATATAGGATTAAAGGTCGATCATTTGAAGGAGGATAAAGTGTAGTGAAGCAATATTTTTTTCATGTTGTCAAAGGCTTTTTGACAAGGATCCATCCATTCTAAAGAATTAATTTTCCTAATAATAAAATTGATAGAGTGGATATGGTAAGCCATTCTAGGGATGAATCATCTAAATTCCCTAAGTTTGCTAAGATAAGTGTGAATGTCTAGAATGAAATGAGGAATGGGCATGTTAATGATATCACTAATACTAATAAGGTCAATGTTGATTTTGTGGAGAGAGACTATAAATCCTAACAATTTTATGGATATGATACTAAAGACACATTTTTAAGGATTTAGTTGAAATTAATATTTAAGAAGATGGTCGAAGATGATGGCAAGATCGAAAAGATAAGTATTATGAATTTCAAACTTAGCAATGAGGTCATCCACATAGGTTTCCAAAATTTTATGGATAAGATCATGAAATGTATTATTCATTTCCCATTAATAATTGGATCCAACATTTTTAAGGCTGAAGGGAATTTTAACGTAATAATAGGTGCCCCATCCATGGTGAAAGTCATCTTATGTTGGTCCTATTGGCCAAATTTGGCCCATATAGGGATATTTTGCCTATAAATGGTTTAAACAGATGAGAAGAGTTTTGAATGGATTGAGTGGGGGACTTATTAATGAAAAATAAGATCAAATTTCACTTACATAGCTTTTGGAACACTTTAAACAAGCTCAAAGTGTGTTTTATTGATCTTGGAGAAGCAAGTCTTGAAATAGGTCTAGAGTTGCAAGGGAATAAGATCCAATATGTTTCCATGGTGTTTCAAGCATTCCAAATACATGAATCAGGTTGTATAAAGTCTTATAGGTTCATTTGAGCCTTTTAAAGAGATAAAAATTTCTTGCATAAGCCTAAAAGACCTAGACTATCATGGCACATCATGCAAAAATAAATGGGTCAACTTGATTGTGAATTTAATAAATACAATAATAGAATTATTCAAGGCTAAAATAACTCATTTACATGATGTTTTTCATGCCAAGAAGGTCCTCTACAAATTTCATATCTTGATGTCTTTTCTATCTCAAGATATAAAGCTTCAAAGTTAAACTTGTAGAGTGAAACTACACATGGATTTCAAGTTTAAGCTTTGTAAAATATCCATTTTAATTCAAAAGTCTCCAAGGTGAAACCGAAAGTGAGAAGTGTCATAATCTCAATACATATATATATATATATATATATATATATATATATATATATATATATTGGTAAGGAGGTAACCTGATGATGTCTTGATGATGTTAGTGGGTCTTGAAGATCCAATGGAGCATATTTAATCATTCATTAAAGATCAATGGTGAGCATCAAGTCAAAAGGTCATCCTTGAACATGTCAATGAAAAGTGGCATGATCTCACAAGCTCATAGAAGATCTAATGATGTTGATCGATTGAAAAGACTAGTGGGCCCAAATAAATAAATGGTGTGTGGTCCATTGTATAAAATATATCTAATGGTGAGAAATGGGTTAAAAGGTTAATGGATCATAAGATCAAATTCATGGGTGACAAGTGTCTCAACTACATTAGACTAGTAAAAGATATATGTCTTGCATTCATTCATACAAAAGGAGATCGATGGTGCATGTGAGGTCAATAATTCAAAGGGATGAGAGTAAGATCCTGAGAATGAATGAAGAGATAACAATTGGAAAATTATAAGAATCCTAGATTAAGATCTATGGTCAAAATTAATATTTCAAAGCTAAGGGACTTCAATGGAGAGCAAATGTGCCCTAAGATCAAACTAGTGTAGATATTTTAAAAGATGCCTTAAAGCTTAGTCTAGAACTATGTTGGAGGATCTAGAGTATGTAGACTTATTTTTCTTGTGTTTTTAATGTTGTGTATAATAATCCTTATCTTTCATGAGTTTCATAATCATAATATGTCTCTTTATACCTAATATGGTCTAGAATGAAGCTATGCAATCTATGGGTCTTCAACTATATAATGACTATATGAAAACCAATAATTTGGATTGGTTTTCAATTTATAGTAAATTTCCATGTCTAAGTTGGGGTAGATATAGACATAAATAAAGTATGGTGGAGTGTCTCATCCTTTAACATAGTCATAGCTCTGACAAATAGCCACCTAAAGTAGACATGGTTATGGCTCTGTCAGGTCCAAAGATATGAGCATTTTGTCCCTATAAGCAAGCCAAGTAAAAGATGATGTAGAGTCCCAAAATGGAGATTTGGTAGTTTGAAGAAGCAATTGGAAAATTTAATGGATTTTTAGGAGAGATCTAAGGGTTTCTCTTCAAATTAGGATCATGACTCATCACCCTAGACACATTCTTGTCCTCTAGTGAGTTTCTCAATTAGTAAAATAATTCAAAGTCTATTGGGCTAAAAGAAAGATTCATTGTAAATAAATAAGTAATCTTGATTTGATAAAAATGTGGTGGTATCTCAATTAATGATCTCAAATGGTGTGGTCCCCATCTCTTTTCCCTTTCTCTATATCTTTCATTTTTTGACACATTGTAACTCTCTCTTAGTTTTTAGAACAAAAGGATCTCTTTCAATTTTGATAAGATTTTTCTCTCTCAATTCTGAAGAGTAGAGACTTTCATTTGATAAGGTTAGACCCTATCAAATTATTTATGAAAGACCTCTTGAAGCAATAAATACTTTCTTTACCTATCTCTCCCCTCTAAATTACATGTATCAGGGCTTGTGCATGATGGAATTTTGAAGGAGAATCTTCCATGCCCATTGTCCTTATTTCTTGCACATTTATATGTGTCTTCAAGTTAGTTTTAGGTCTAATTTAGTGTTCTTTAAATCATTAATGCAAGCTCTTAGTGAGTCTTAGAAATATTATTTTCTTTCATTTCTTTACTTCTTATACCTAGTTTATGAAACACTTATGCAACTATCTAAGTTTTGTGAGATTGTGTGAGATAGTATTTTCTTATGCTTCTTAAATGTTTAATTCATACTTATGTAAGTTATCATTTTTATTTGGTGAATCACCTAGTTAAATTTCTTAGGATCCCTTGCCCTTTTTCTAACCCTTTTCCTAGTTTAAAAATTGGTAAAGGTGATCCATCAAGAGGAAGATAGCCTTCTCCAAAGCTCCAATCTCATCATAGGTGACCCATAGCCTAGGGTTGTTCCCATAGTGTAGCTCAATTGAAGAGAACCTAAATAAAGCTCTCCAAGGGTGAAAATTGATGCTAAAATAATTTATAACATGATCGGTGGGACTTAATTCAAAGAAGATTGGTCAAAGTTTGATGTTGGTTTGATCAATTTGTAATAGTTATATCTTCCAATAAATAACATCTAGTGATTCCAAAAGAAAATTCAACATTATTTTAGTAAAGTAATGACTACATCTCATTTCAAAGGTGACTACAAGGTTAGATTTTACAGGTATTCCTTTTAAATTTATTGAATTAAATTTAAACTTAGTAAATAAATCTTCCTTAGAGCTATTGGAACCTTTGGAATAATACACCCCCTTATAAAGGCAACTTTGTTCCTCAATTAATTTCAATGCCTACCCACGTAAGAATATCTTTTTTAAACCCTTTCATTGCAATGGTAGCCTCTAGAATTTTCCCCTTTTTGGCTTTTAATGGTCAAAATCCTCTATAACTCCCTTAATATGATCTTATTACAATATCATCTCTTCAAAGTGTCCCTTATTTTAATGGAGATCAAGCTATAACCCTTTATAAACACCTCATGGATGTATCCAACTTCTATAACATTTATGATATCAATAAGGAGAATATGGCAATTAGGTTATTAGACATATGTTTCAAAGGTAAAGCCTTAGATTGGTATAGAGGCCTTGATATTAACTCTATTACATCATAAGATCAATTAGGGGATACATTGTGTAAGGATATTTAAAGACAAAAGTGATCATTTTTCACTTGTATAATAGTTGACCATAATTCAAAGAGCCCCTCATGAAGTCATGCAAGACTTCAACACAAGGTTTCAAAAGACTTGCGATAGGATACTAGTCATTGTTAGGCCTACTCCTAAATTTGAATTTTTTAATATTTAAAGGCCCTAAATAGTGACATTATAATAATGATCCAATCTATGAGAGTGAATACATTGACAAATGCATACGAGGTGGCAATTAGAAAATAAAATTGTTTGGTGTAAGCTGGCAAGTTTACACCTAGACCACCAATGCCTTTGTGTCTTTAGATAAAACCACCCCTTGTTTTTATTCCTCCCCTTGATTTCATTCTTCCTATGCCTACAATTTCTTTCATAACTTCACCTAATAAAGAAAAGGCTTCCACTAGTAGATCTAGTGATTCTTAAGAACAAAATAACTTTCAAGAGCTTAAGAGTATGTTCCAATCTTTAGGAAATGAAATAGTGAATTTTAAGAGGTAGAAAACATTCAATAGGACTTATAAAGTCTCATGTCAACCTTAGTATCAATATTATCAAGAAAATATACCACCCTAAAAAGGAAACTTCCAAGGCCAAGGCCAAGGTCAAATCTAAGGATAAGGGCAACCTAACTATGTATGTTAGGAAAAAAACTATAATCCAAATGTTTCAAGCACTTAAGAAATTTGGTACCCGTCCATAATATTTTTTTTAAAGAATATGAGGGTACCATGACTTAGAATCAATCTTTTGGGTAATCCATTATTCCAACCATTGATTTCACTCAATGTTTTAATGATAAATGGTAGTAGACTATTGATTATGGGTATAATCAAGATATTATGTTTCAAAACATAAAGGTACCCATGATGAAAAAAAAAGGATCCTCAATAAGGTCAAATACATAATCAAGGACCAATAAAATTTGGTAATACAATCGTGAATTATGAGTAAGAAGAGTGTTATGCACTCAATCAATAGGCTAGTTCTAGCCAAGCATACATTCTAGTGGAAGCAAATACAAGGTTCAAAAGAAGGAATATGTATGGTATTTATGAAGTAGTCAAAGAGATTCCTACCATTACTCCTTCATTATAAAAACCAAATGAACTTGTTATTATTCTAAAGGTTCCAATATCTCTAAGGACTAAAAATAAGGGGAGTGTCTTTGTTCCCCAAAACCCATAGACTTAAGGTGCAGTTATGGCTCCCAAAGCACAACCAAAGGTTGGTGGTTTACAAATAAAAATTATGGAACAAATGAAAAGGTCCAATATGAGTGTGTCAATATGGGATATGTTCTCCATTCTTAATTAGGTAGACATCCTCCAAGAAGGGTTGTCAATAATCATTGTTTCTAAGAAACCACCAGTCAAGGAGAATGTGGTTCTCACCAATGAAACTAAAGGACCAAATGAAAGGAAACTAGGTTAGGTGGTCAAACCTCCTCTCTTATACATTTCAGTAATCATCGGTAACTCTTTATCACATAATTTCTGGGTAGATAGTGGGGCTAACACCTTAGTAATGCCAAAGTCTATAACATACCAGCTTATTCTAAAATATAAGTCTGAATCTAAAGGAGTGTTATAGATGAATGGATCTTCCAAAAAACCATATATTATAATTAGAGATCTCAACCTAACCCTACATCCTTGTCTTAGTGTCTTAGTGGCTCAAGATGTATTGATCCTTGATTTTCCTCCTCATTTTCCTCTATGCTTATCTAGAGAATTCAAAACAAAGATTAGAGGTTATCTAGAAACATATTGGTCATACATGACATTCATAACATGATATGAGACCAAAATTTCTATCAAGGTTGAGCCCATTACATAATTACACATTAAACCCTATTGACTAGACAACATAAACCTCAATTGCACCATCCTTGATGAAGATGAATTCACAGTTGGTCAAGAATTAAATACTCATCCTAAGGAGATACTAGATATGTTCTAGGATGAGCTATGGAATGAAAATTAGTAAATTGATCCCTTATAAGGAGCTAAAAAAAGAGACATGGGTTTCTACTGCTTACATGAAGAGAATTAGTCCATGCCATCCCTCATTAGACCTCAAGAAAATCCTAGTGGCTTATGTAAATTGTTCTTTGATGGTTCAAGGAGTAAATATGGAGTGGGTGTAGGTATAATGCTAGTATCTCCATCTAATGACAAGTATTTCTCTTCTTATAAGTTTTAATTTAGTTACTCTTGCAACATAGCAGAATATGAGGATCTTATCCATGGTCTCTAATGGGCAAGTAAGAGAGGGATCAAGTAGTTACAAGTTTATGGAGATAGTGAGTTGATAATGCATAAAGTTAGAGGCTATAATATCACTAATAACCCATTAATTAATTTCTAAAAACATAGATTATGGGACCTAATTCGATATTTTGAGGCTTTTAATATCTAAACAATACCAAGAAACTAGAATTAGCATGTTGATTAGTTGACAGTTGTGGGAGCTCAATTTGATATCCTAAATGAGTTGAAAAATACCAAAGTGCAACCATATGTAAAAATGTTAGTAATCATCAATGCCAGATAATGAAACTCATTGGTAGGTATTTGAAAATGATAAGTAAATTGCCTATTTTTTATAGTAGGAAGCAGAGTTCTCCATAAACTAGGAAAAGTTTCAACATTAGTATGAGGTGAAAATTTCTCAGTTGAGATCTAACAAGATTCATAAGGGGCTTGTCATCCTTGAAGGTCTTTTTCATGAGGGATATAATATGATAAAAGATAAGGAAGTCATGTAAATAAGTGAAGATAACTAAGAAAGAGTCATTATCTTTAAAGATAAGATCCTCAAGCTTGGAAGGTAAGCACTAAGGCTGAAAAGCATGCTTTCATAGAGGTTTGTAAAAAAAATTTAGACATCTTTGCTTGGGAATATAGTGGCCTAAGAGGATTTGATCCCAATCTAGCTTAACACACTATAGAACTAGAGGCTAATGTCAAGCCTATCAAGTAGAAGTAGAGGCTTATACACCCCAAAATTGAAGAGATTATGAGAAAAGAATTGACCAAATTTATTGAATCCAAGATCATCTTTCCCATTAGGCACTCCTTATGGGTAGCCTATATGGTAACTATGAGAAAGAAGAGTAGGGAAATCATATTATGTGTTGACTTTAGGTATTTTAATATGGTTTCTTTGAAATATCACTACCCCTTACCATCCATGGAGCAACACCTTTAGATAGTTGCTAGTTAAGAATGATTTTCCCTTTTGGATGGGTATTTAGGTTACAAAAAAGTGCTGGTAAGAGAGGAATATTATTATAAGACTACCTTCACCACAAATTTGGGCACATATGCTTACCAAAATATGCCTTTTGGATTATCAAATGCTAAGGCAAATTTATAAAGAGTAATGTACATGATTTTCCAAGGGTTGTTGAATCAAATGGTACTAGTTTACTTAGATGACATCATAATTTTCTCCAAGAAATTTAGTGAGCACATGTACCATCTAAGTTTTATCTTCCAAATATGTAGAGAGTATGGGATCTCTTTAAATCCCAAGAAATGTGTGTTTTCTATTCATAAAGGCAAACTTTTGGATCACATTATTTTAAAGGAAGGACTATCCATGAATAGTGACAGAATAAGTGATATCTTATCACTATATCTACCTAAGCACAAGAAAGGAATCCAGATCTTCTTTGGGAAAATAAACTTTATGAGAAGGTTTATACCTACTTTTTCAAACTTGGTCAAACCCATGACTATCATGCTAAAGAAGAGCCAAGTGTTTACTTGGTAAAATAAAGGTAAGGTAGAATTTGATGCCATCAAGCAAGCCATTACCTAAGCACCCTCACTAATTAATCCTAATTTCTCAAAGGATTTCATATTTTACACCTTTGACAATGTTGAAAACATATCAACTATGCTGATGTAGAATAATGGTGAAGGACTTCAACAACCAATTTCCTTTTTTAGTCAAGGTCTAGAGGGATATGAGGTGAGGTACAATTTTATAGATAGGTAAGTTATTATAAATTTAAGGAGCCTCAATAGGTTCATACCAATGCTATCTAATAGTAAGGTTCATCTTATGGTGTCTCATTCTAGAGTGAGAGAATTTCCTCTCAACAAGGATTTGAATGAGAAAAGAGCAAGATGGATTACTAAGGTCATGGAGTATGATGTGGAAATCAAAATCACTAAGATAATAAGAGGCAAAGGCATATGTGAGCACATGGTGTATGATCTTTAATAAGAAAAATAATTTGTTTTGGTGACAAAATACAACTCATAAATAGTTTTACCTCCACTTCATAATAGCTGGCTCAAAGATATGACATATTTCTTGATGACAAAATAATGGCCTTAAGGTTTGGACAAAGCAAAAAGAAGGTATTTCAAGATTTAGTCCATACCTTATGAATTATTTGATGGTGTCATTTTGAGAATAAAACTTAATGGAATACTACTTAGGTGTATTAATGACAATCAAGTGACAAAGCTCTTAGAGCAGTTTCATGATGGACTTGTAAGAGGCCATTTTACTCCAAAAAAAATAGTAGTAAAGGTAATGAGAGATGGTTATTATTAGCCCATCCTTTTCAAAGATGCCTATGCATGGATTAATAAATGTCAAAAGTGATATATATTTGTAGGCAAACAAAGATTAACATCTCTTCCACTCAACCCAATCCAGGTGGAGCAACCCTTCATAATTGGGGGTTGGAATTCATAGGAATGATAAATCTACCTTCAAGTGTAGGACATAAATGGGTGCTCACTACAATTGATTACTTCATCAGGTGGGTGGAAGTAATTCATTTAAAATAATCCAATTAAAACATAATATTGGACTTTTATGATAGCATAGTGACCAAGTTTGGTGTCCTAGATACTATACTTTTAGATAATGCCTTAGAATTTATGGGCATGAAGATAAGTGAATGGGCACTTAAGATAAGATTATACCTTAATAAATGCTCCAATTATTACCCCTAAGGAAATGGAATAGTATATTCTACAAATAAAAATTTGATAAGGATTATCAAGAGGGCCATAAAAGAGAATTAAAGAGTGTGGCATATAAAGCTAAGGACAACCTTATGCACTGACATAGTGACTCCCAAATCTACCATTGTAAATTCTCCATATGTCCATACATATGTAAGGGAAGACAAATTTCCCATTTCTTTTGAACTATCTACCTTAGAGCTAGCCCATTAGCTTGAGTTGATGGAGAGTGAGCCTATAAGCATGTGGATGACAGAGCTCATAGAACTTGAGGAAACTAGGGACCTTATAATGAAGACATTAGAGTCACATCAAGCTCAAGTTAAGAAATATTTTGAAAAGAGATCCATAGCAAGGGACTTCAAGTAAGGGGACATAATCCTCAAATGGGACTCAAATAAGGCCAAGCCAAGAGACCATACCAATTTTAATAGCTTATGGAGTGGTCCTTATTTGATCCATGGATACATACATCATAATGATTTTTGGGTTACTCAATTAGATGGAGAGGTATTAACCATCCCATTCAATGGAATTCATTTAAAGACATGTTATTAAAAGAGTTTGTAGCTATTGTATGATATTATAACATATTAGATCAGTTTTCTATAATCTCCTCTAAGTACCTTATGCACATTTGCTTTTAGTTGTGTGTTTCCATTTTAATAAGTGCCTGTGGCACAATTTTATGTTTTTCTCTTTTGTCCCCTTTTACTTTAAGAAGAGGCTTCAAAAAGGGTCATCCTTCTATCAATATTATGAATATTTTAGTTGGGAATAAATCAAAAGACTCTAGATGTCCAATGGATCAATTTTAGGATACTAGTCTCTTGCATAGAAGGCATGTGACCCTAGGATGTCACCAAAATTATTGGTAAAATTTAGCCCACATAAAGATATTTACCTATAAATGGTTTAAAAAGATGAGTAGAGTTGTGGATGGATTGAGTGGGGGACCAAATAATGAAGAATAAGATCAAATGTCACCTACAAAGATTTTGAAACACTTTAAACAAGCTTAAAGTGTGTTTATTGATATTTGAGAAACAATTATAGAGTTGCAAGGGAAGACGATCTCATAGGTTTCATGGTGTTTCAAGCATTCAGAGGACATAAATCAGGCTGCACAAAGTCTTATAAGTTCATTAGAACCTTCTAAAGAGACAACATTTTCTTGCACAATCCTATAAGAACTAGATCATTATGGCACATGACATAGAAATGAATGGTTTAGATTGATTATGCATTTAATAAATGCACTTAAGGAATTAGTCAAGGCTAAAAGACCACATGGATATGATGTTTTTCATATTGAGAAGGTCCTCTACAAATTTAATATCATGATATCTTTTATATCTCAAGATATAAATCTTCAAAGTTAGAATTTTAGAGTGAAATGTGTATGGGGACATCAAGTTTAAGCTTTGGAAAATAGACTTTTTAATTCAAAATTCTATAGGGTGAATTTTTAAGTGACAAGTGGCATAATCTTGGGAGCTGAATAGAGATCTAACAATGAACAAACAACCTGATGATGTTAATCGGTCCCAAAGATTTAATAGAGTGAATTTGATCATGAATTAAAGATCAATGGTGAACATCAAGTCAAAAGGTCAGCATTGAATGTGTCAATGACAAGTGGCATGGTCTCATGAGCTCATAATTGATCTAATGGTATGCATCAACTAACAAGGATAGTGGGCCAAAATAGATCAATAGTGCATGATTAATCATACATAATAGATCTAATAGTGAGAAATGGGTCAAAAGGTCATCAGATCATAAGATAAAATGCATGGGTGACAAGTTTTTCAATTGAGTTAGACTAGCATAAGATCTATGGCTCACATTCATTCATACAAAGGGAGATCAACGATGTGCATGAGGTTAAGAAGTTAAAGGGTTGATAGAAAGATCCTAAGAATGAATGAAGAGATGATAATTAGCACATCATGAGAAGCCTAGATCAAGATATGTGGTCAGAATTAAAATTTTAAATCTAAGGGACTTCAATGGAGAGAAAATGTGACCTAAGGTCAAACTAGGGCAAATATTTTAAAGGATTCCATTAAAGCTTAGTCGAGACCTATGTTGGAAGATACAAAGCATGTAAAATTAATTTTATTGTGTTTTTAATGTTGTGTATAGTAAGTCCTTGGTTTTTACAAGTTTTAGAAGTATAATATGTCTATTTATACCTAATATGGTCCAAAATGAAGCTATGTAATATGTGGGTCTTCATCGATATAATGACTGTATAAAAACCAATTATTTGGATTGGTTTTCAATCTATAATAAAGGTTCATGTATAGGTTGGGTTAGATGAAAACATAAATAAAGAAAGGTATATTTTTTCATCCTTTGACATAGTCATAGCTCCAATAGACAAGAACCCAATACAGACATGGTCTTTGCTCTATTAGGTCTAAAGATATGAGGATTTTATCCTCATAAACAAGCCAAGTAGAAGACGGTGTAGAGTCCCAAAATGGAGATCTAGTGGTTAAAGGAAGTAGTTAGAGAATTTAATTTAATTTTAGGAGATATCAAAGGGTTTTTATTCATATAAGGATAATGACTCATCACCCTAGACAAATTCTTGTCCTCTAGTGCATTTCTCAATCAATGAAATGATCAAGAGGCTATTTAGACAAAAGAAATATTGCTTGTAACTAGAAAACTAATCTTGATTTGATCAAAAGGTGGTGGTAGATCAATTAGTGATCTCATATGGTTTTTTCCCCCTCTCTTTTCCATTTCTCTATATATTTCATATTTTGACACATTGTTACTCTTAGTTTCTAGAATAAAAGGATCTCTCTCGCTTTTGATAAGATTTGTATCTCTCAATTCTGAAGAGCAGAGAATCTCTTTTGATAAAGCTAGACCTTTTAAAAATTTGTAAAATACCTATTAAAGTAATAAATACTTTATTTACCTATCTTTCACCTCCAAATTGTGTGTAACAAAGCTTGTGCATGATAACATTATGAAGTAGAATCTTCCATGCCCATTGTCCTTATTTCTATCTCATTTATAGGTGCCTTCAAGTTAGTTACATGTCTAATTTAGTGTTATTTCTATAATTGATGTAATCTCTTATTGAGTCTTATAACTCCTCTTTGCCTTCATTTCATTTCTTCCTGAACCTAGTTTATGAAACACTTATGCAACTAGCTAAGTTTTTTGAGATTGTGTGAGCTAGTATTGTGTTATGCTTCTTTAGTGTTTACTTCATGCTTATGTGAGTTCTCATTTTTATTTTTTGCATCACCTAGTTAAATTTATTAGGATACATTTACCCCTTTCTAACCCTTTTCTTATTGTAAACATTAGTATAGGTGATCCATCAAGAGGAAGTCAACCTTCTTCGGAGGTCTAACCCCACCATAGGTGACCCATAGCCTGTGGTTATTCTCATAGTGTAGCTCAATTGGATAGAGCGAAAATAAACCTCTCTAAGGGTGAAAATTGATTATAAAATAGGTCCTTAAGGGAAATGTGAATTTTATTATAGCCTAAGAAGCCATCCATAAGAGATAATATTTCTATGGAATCGATAATGGCATCTATTGAAGGTAAAGGGAAATTATCCTTGAGACATGTGTTCTAGAAATAAATGCAGATGTGAATGACCATAGTGACACTTTTTTAATGATAACTATTCTAGTAACCATTTAAAAATAATCCATTGGTTTCATAAATTTATCATTGAGAAGATTGATGATTTTTTTATGACATAAAGTGGAAACATCAGGTGAAACTTTGTGCTACTTTTCACACATAAGATTAGGATCAGGATAAGTGATGGTATTATGCATCAAAATTAAAGTCTAAATACTAAGAATTCCATTATAGGATCAAGTGAAAATCTCATGATATTTATTGAAAAATAAACTAATGTTATCATATTCATTAGGTGAGAATTCATGAGAAACTATAATTGGTCAAGGGCATGATGAAGTACCATTTTCAATATGATTAGTTTATTTGATAATCATATAATTTCCATCTTGGAAGTTGTATGGTGAATTAGGTAATAAATAAATTGGATTATCTTTAAGATCAATGATAGTAATGAAGTTGTTGAAAAAAGGGGCTTTGGTTTAAAAATTCCCAAGTTTGTGATGTTGTCAAAGAAGTTGAGGTTTTAGGCATGAAGTATTTCAGTAATAGATTCATCACTAGGAAAGGTGGTAAGAGGACCATAATACTCAACATATAATTTGAGGTATAGAATTTGATTACCATGGCAATAATATTCAAAATCTATCTAACAAACATCAATGACCTTGGCATCTAGTGTAATATCGATAGTAGGAGAAGTAGATGGATCTGATGGGATTGGTGTGTCATTAGTTTATTTGATGGGGGAAATATAAAAAGTAATGATTAGATCCATATGTGGCAGAGAATATGTAGGAATGTTTGGAGGTTTGGAAGGTATGATTTGTTCTACCACCTAAGGAGTATCAAAAAGTAGAGGATTAACAGGAGGCACATGACCTTTAAGATCTAATTCATGATCCATAGAAAGGTATGAACATCTAAATTAAAAGAATGGATTTGAGCTAAGGTTTTTTGATAATGTGAACATCTAATTCTTGAGATTGAGATTGGGCCATTATGTAATTATCATCATATGTTGGAGAAATTTTACATGATTGAGATTCAATGGGAGTTTTAAAAGGTAAAATCTTAAAATTAATGAATGGACATGGAGACATGATGAGAGGATATTTAAATAATTTTTTCACTCTAAAATCATTACATGTGAATGCCTCTTATGGTAGATAAGGCTCTTGAACATTGTATGGAGAGGGAAAGTCAATGATCTCATTAATGAGGGGAATAGTATGGTCTCAAGGTAATAAAGAAGGAGGAAACCACTCTAAAATGTAGAGGGGTATATTATTAATATTTCAAGTATGTTTCAAATCACTAGGTTCATAATCATCTAAATCAGAAAGAGTGACTTGTAAATCAGGGTTGATATTGATAAACTTAGGGAAAGGAACACTATTGATCTTAGGAATGGTAGTAATATGATACTAAGGTTTTGGAATAGGAAATTAAATAATCCAAGGGTTTGGATGAGCCTCATGCTCATATTGTTGTCCATTATATAATAATTTAATGTATTATCTACCATAAGAAGCAATGACCCTCATTCTATGAGTCCATGGGTGAACAAGGAGTATGTTATAAGATAAGGGTAAATCAAGGACCATGATTTTAGTTTGTATAGTCTTAGGTTTGATTTTTAGGGTAAGCTAAATACAACCAAGTGGATTTTGATTAATCTTATCAAAATCATGATAGGTAAAATAGATTTTCTTAAGATGATCCTTGTTATAACAAAGTTATTGGATAAGCCACAAAGATGTCACATTAATACCATAACATTCATCAACTAGAAATTTATGAATAAGGTTAGTATTAAAAAATATTTTAATGAATATTGGTGGATCATTGGAATTAAAAATAATTTCATCATTAATCATGTCCTCTTAAATAAATTTAATAAAAGTATTAGAAGAAGGACACATGACTTCAATAGTAGATGTTGGTAGGTTGAGGTTCAATAGATGGTGGTTCTTTATCTATAGGAGATGGATCTTAAATTTCTTGTAATTGTTACATAAATAAATTTTAATGATAATGGGAATTATGAACCAACTCCATAATTTGAATCATGTAAGGCATAAAGTTAAGTTATTCAATAAAGTTCTAATGAGATTTAAAATAAGAACTAACACAATGTTTAGGAAGTAAGGTAGACTTTAAAGGAATAAAAGTTGTTGGGGTTCAAAATGAGGAGATGGTTCCTTACAGGCTTCCAAATCTAGATTAGTGGTTATAGTATCTTTGAAAAGTTGTTCTTCTAAAGATGGTTTCATAGTATTAGTGATAAGATCTTTGTGAGATGACTTACAATGATAATTAACCTTAGCAATGTTAACATATTCAGAATTATTGTAATATTGGTCATAGTCAACATAAATAGCACAAATATCCTTGGTATTTTTTTGATTATTAGTGGTGTAATTTTTTTTTGGGTTATTCAAGGTAGAAGCTTTGGAAACTTGTCATTTTTTAGAAACAATGTTTTACTCTTGACAATGAAGGTTGATCATGGATTCATGATTAAAGGAATAACCAAGAGTATAAGAGATAAAAATTTAGTGATCCCTTGACAAGATTCATGGGAGTGACTAATTTCAGCATGGAACCAACAAAATTGATAAGGTTCATACCACTTATGAGGATTGTTAGGATAAGTAAAAGGTTGAGAGGGCTGTAAAAGTTGTTTCATTTGTTGCATAGTGAGTGGTATGTGAGAAGGAGAAGGAATGTCAGATTTGGAAACTCTGGGTTTGGTTTGAGGAATATTTTTGGTGATAACATTATTATAGGTTTGAAAATATCCTTTAAGAATTTTAGGATTAGGAATGAATTGCTTCATGAGAAAGTCTTGATGTTTAGCTTAGTCAAGAGCTTCATTAAGTGTTTGGGGAGAAAAAGTTTGAACCTTGTATTAAAAAGGAGTTAAATCAATGATGAAGACTTTAAAAAAATTATCATCAATAATTTTATGATCATATTTATGGGCTAAATATTTCTGTCATTTGATGAAATCACGAGCTGATTCGGTGGGAGATTGCTTAACATTGATGAAATGGATAAGGAAATTTTTGCTAGGATCATTATGTTGAAACTCTTTATAAAAATTATTAAATAAATCCACAAGTTACCAAATGGAATGTTGTGAAAGTTGGTTTTACCATTTTAATACATCAATAGTTAAGATTTTAACTAAGAGTTTAGTTGTGGTGAAAGTATTAGTTTGGATCCACTCTTTGTAGAGATTGCCAAAGGCTTTGAGAAAAGATGCATGGTCTTGAGTCCCATAATACTTGATAGTTGGAGATATGTTACCAATATCAATGGACACAATAAATGGATTTAAAGGCTTATTTTGAATATTTTGAATCATTTTTTTATTCACTATTGGTTGAGCAATAACATTGCCTGAAGCATCTCTAAGAGGTGGAGGAATATAAATGGGATTGGCTTGAGGATGGAGAACTAGAGGTTGATTAGCCATGTTAGTAAAATGACATTGTAGTTGAATCATTTGAGAGGTGTTATAAGTTTGAATTATGTTCATTTTTGTATGACTTGTGTAAGAATTTGAGTCATATCAATTGGCCAGTTGGTGTTTATATGAGCACTCCCTAAATTGGTATTAGGGGGAGGGATATTAGAAGATGGATTATAGTGGGATTATTGATTAAACTTGTGCCAATTACTTGCACATTAGTTTTAATATTTTGAAGATTGAAATTGTCATGATAGGTATAAAAAGGATTAGATCTACCTAATTCATCTTGAGGTGTGATTTACACCATGTTACAAACCATAGATGAAGGAGGGGAATAGGTTCCTAAGAGTAAGGGTTCTCTTGGGAGGAAAAAAGAGGGAGAAATGAACATCCCATATAGTATATAAATGGATTTAGGTTGTCCAATAATATTTTGATATGGGACCTCATGATGAACTGAGAGAAATGAAAAAAATTCCAAGGAAGAGAAATAGATAACTAAGTTAGATAAACAAAGAAAGCAATAAGAGTACAAAATCAACTAGGTCAACCTAATACTGAAAGCTAGGAAAATAAAGTCTAATAAGAGTACAAAGTTGACTAGGTCAATTTAATACTATTATCTGAATAATAAAAGAGATACAGGTTTATTAGGTCAACCTAATACTATAGGCAAGGAAAAAAAATATATAAGAGACTATGTCAAGCATTACAACTATGTATTGAAAATAGGGAAAGTATTACAAATTACTTTGAATGTAAAAAAGGAAAGTAACACAAAATCAATTGGGTTATGGAGGATTGTCCAATTGAGGCACATAGTAAAAAACCTTGCACTAATGCTAGCCAATGTAAATTTTTATAACAAAACATACAATTGAGTAAAGAGCAAACAATTAAATTGGAAAGTAAATTCTAACTAAGTGGTCATCCTAAATGTTGTTAGATTATTAGAGTATGATTTTAAGTATGATAGGAAGTTGGCTAAAGGTAAGGAACTAGAAACCAATCTAGGGATGGTTTCAAGATTTCTAGACTAAAAGGGATATGTGTTAGCAATGGTATTAGCTTGGTATTGGGGCTTACCCCCTCACTTCACACACCATAGTGATAAGGGTGTCTAGTGCTTTATAGATATATACCATTAACCATGTGTTTATATTTGGATATAAAACCAAGTTGGCTTCCCCCTTGGTGATGAAATCTATTAAGGTAGGCCTTGGGTAGATAATTGTTTAAATGCATTTTAAGATTATCTAATTTTTTAGTGTGTGAAAGAAAGAGAAAAATACTAATAATAAATGGTATATTAAAAAACCACCTAATTAGACTATGTGATCTATTCTAAGCATGAAATCAATTGAAAGTGAATGTGTGAATTAATTACTAGCATATAAGTGTTAATTCCAACATTAAAACACAATATAGTGTCAACTCAGATGACAATGTATGTAGATATTATAGTATAGTGTCAATAGTGTTACTATTGTACTGTTGAAGCAAGGGTCTATTAAGAACTAAGTCAATAGTGTTGACCTAGTCTTGGAGACAAAAGACAAAATATAGAACTAGGTCGACTAGGTCAAACTAGTAAATTGTATAAGGGTAGTTTTAAAGACTATAAACTATAAAAAAATAGAGATATAATGAATTAAAAAAATAATAGGGAAAGAGAGAAAGGAAACTTATTGTTTTGGAATATGTAGAGGAAAGTTAGGTTGTTGTTGAAGTGCCCTAATTTTTACTTGAAAATTCTACCAACTATGTCAACTAGGTCGACCTAGTTCTATAGTTCCCTATTTGTTGAAGCTTGTGGAGAATACTATACTAGGAGTGTCAGCCTAGTATGTTTTCTAGAAACATGTAAGTGTACTATGTTAACCCTATTGACCTAGTAGCTTGTTTGGAAGTGAAAACATGCACTATGTTAACCTTTTTAACCTAGTAGCTTGTATTTGATGAAAACATACATAAACATAATGAAGTCATTTTAATGAAACTATGTAGTAAACTTGTGCATAGAAGATAGAAACTATACTGGCTCTATCAACCTAGTATCATAAATATAGAAAAATAATAAATAAAATTATAAAATAATGAAAAATGTGAAAGAAAAACTACAAGGGTTAGATTCACATCAGGTTCAATATAATGTATGTAATCATACAATCATCATGCCTAGAAATAAATACTAACTTAGAGAAGATAGATCATACTTACACATCTGATTGGGGATACATTAGATAATTACAAAAATGACCAATATGGGAATATGCTAAACCCAATTAAGGGATCACTTATCACAATAAAAAATACTAGGGAGGGTTCTAAATATTCCAATCAATCACAATCATGCAATAACCCTAACTAATCCCTATGTTTTCATATTAGCTAAACTAATAACAAGTAAAGGAAATTCTAATATAGTGCTCACCAAAGCTTGTGGCACAATATGGAGGTTAGTAAAAAAATAAACATGCATAAAAAAATCTCAATTAAGCTATGTATGAGTAAGATCCTAATGCAAAGAGAAGAAGATTAATATTATTTGAAGCCAATAATTATGTTACTTCTATCTACTAAAAAGAGGAATAAAGTTAGAGAATACTTACCTGAAAGATGAACTTGTCAATACTAAATGTCTCCCATGTCCAAAGGGGCTTTGAAAAAAGTTATTGTGGTCTATAAGGATCACTAAGAAAGGCCAAAGCATCCAAGACTTCTCCACAAGACTAGATTATCCAAGTGGAAACCCTAAGTTAAGACTCCTTAAGTAGAATTATGGAAGATTAGATTATAAATATGTGTAAGTGAATAATAACTCTTGTTCATTGGAAAATAATGATGAAATGGTCTTGTAAATATAGGAGGATTTTCCATAACCCCTTATAAAAATTTTAGCTGATAGGGTTGACCCAGTTAACCTAGTACTATTATAGACAAAAATTCACTAGGTCACTAGCTCGGTCAGCTAAGAGCCAACCTAGAACCTAAATGAATTTTGACCATAAGACCATAAAAAGGGGCTTAAGGTTAGGAAAATAGGGATAGAAGTTGGGAAATGACTTTAGGACTGTGAAAAATAGGATTAATAGCTTTGAGAATGGTTTTTGGGAGCTAGTTGGATTGATAATAAGTGGAAGTAAGGAACAACAATCTTTGAAAGCACCAATGATCTACCAACCCCTTTCCCAGTGTACCTTTAGGCATGCACTTAGAGAGATTGAGTCTCGATGAGTTCTTATAAGATATAAAGCATTAGTAATTGATAAATTTCGAAAATATTATGTGTATACAAGTAGGACTAGGCCTTCCTCATAAAATCACCATCTTTAATTCAATGTTATTTTTCTATGGTACATTCACAATGGTTACAAGTTTATGATACCCTATTTTTAGCTTTATCTTTTATTTTATTTTATAGATAAAAATTTCATAATAATAAGGTGTTAGCATGTTTTCCTATGTTTACCTCATTCCTATGATAAAGAATCACACTTCACTATCATTATATCCCTTTTTCACCCTTTTCACAGTTTTTGTGAATTGAAGTAATTCAAATTGTTTTGTGTTTCACTTTTATTGATTTCCTTTCATTTCATTCCATTCTAGATAAACCAAGGTCAACATCAAGATAACACTTTTATTTCACCTAAATTAACAAGACTCTTAGACATCATGATATCTAAGTTCTATTTCCTAGTAACTAAGTCCAAAATTATCAAATGATAGTCATCTTTAGCACCCATGTTTGGTTCTTTAAATATTTATGGAGGAAGAATAGAAAAATAAATAAATAAATATATATATATATATATATATATATATATATATATATATATATATATATCATTTGAAACAAAAGGAAACATACAAATTCAAAAGTCAAAATCACACCAAAAGACATGATTAATAACACATATCATATTTCTAATAAAATCTAAAACTCCATAGTTGGCCTCATGATAAAACTAAGGTCCACTGGGGTGTTATAAGATAGTAGATTAGAATAGGAGAATTTTAAAATCTCTATGGTGCTACCTACCTTCTCACATAAGTACCTAATTTGCATAGTAGATTGATGAATTTATAAGGGGTCCTAAGCAATGGGTAACACATTGTAGGAAGGTAGGTCCATTTTACTTTTCATGCATATATCTTTCATGGGATGATCTTCATACTTCATTTGTTGACCTAAGATTTGCGTGGCTAGGAGAAGTTCTTTAAGGTCCTTAATGCCAAAAGAACTTGTCTTAACAAACCTAATTTAAGTGTTTTGACTTCAATAAAGAGTTTCTCTACTTTGATTTTTCCTTCATTTTCCCCTCCACCCATTTAATTCCCCCTCTTGATAGGCAAGTGTGATTCTAAATATATTTTCCTATTTTATTCTATATTACCTGTTCTTTGTATCTTAAAAATATGCTTGTACTAATTTATTTTAGTTTTATCTATCCTCATAACAAAATAACATGATTGAGTGACTAGAGATTACTTTATTTATACCATGAATTTTACATCTCTAACATTGCCTTACTTTATTTTACCATTTTCCTTTGTTGTACATTCTTTTTTTCGAACACCTAATTTCATTTCTAATTTTATGTATTTTTTCCATTATTGAGTGAGGTTGGATTGTTACATCTCACTCACTAATGTTGTTTTCCATTTCATGCACTTTTTCCATTGATGATTGAGTAAGGATTTTTATTGCTCACTCATCAATGTTGTTTTACCATTTTTCTTGTCCATCTTTGTTTAAGGATTGTTACTACTTTCACATTGATGTTTGATTAACATTTTTTACATGTATCCTTAGTTTGATTTGGTGAGTTTTCCTTTCTTAATTAAGGTTTAAGTGTTTGATTTTTTTGGTCTTTAATAGCCTTAGATTTTTTGTTACCTGATTTAATTTTTGACTTGGTCATTTGGTCATAACTTAACATTTATCACCCCAACTTACCAAATTTCCAAGTACATCTCATCTACACAATGTCAATTGTATTGGATTTTCTGTGTTTATTTATTTATTCTCTTTAGTTTTGTATCCTTGGGTTTGTTTAAATTAGTATCTATGCCCTCCATGATCAAAACTACAAACACAACATAAAACCATGTAGTGATAAATGTAAGTGAAGGTACACATACATTAATTTTATTTTCAATTATTTCCCTTTCAGTCATTTATTTTCCATTATTTTATGCTTTAAAATATTGATTTTTATTTTATCTTAAATTTTGTGTGTTTCTATCTTATTTTTCTTGAAGCACCATCCCTTATTTCACCTAAGTGACATGTGATGAGATTGTTATCACTCTGAAGTGTACCCTGCTTGAAAATATGTAAAAAAAACACTCTCTCTAGCTAATACAATTGGATATTATTAGAGTGCAGATAAATATATACTTATAATAACCTACATAGAGGGTTGGTTCCCTTAATATTTATCTATTAAAACTAAACTATTTGATTTTTTGGGATGAAAAGGGAGAAAGAAATTAAAATGAGAAATCCTATCTAAATGGGGTGATGCACCTAAATGATTGATATTATTTGAAATATTTATAAAAATAATTAAGATACACATATAAATATAAAATAAAACTTTGCATTCAATCCTAAACATCAGTGTTTCAAAATAAAGCATCATAGAATTTTGCAATGCAAATTAAAATCCTAGCTCTTCCAATGACCTGTAGAGGATGAGATTTTCATAGTAGGTGAGGAAAGGAAATTAAAAAATTGGATATATATCTCAATTATATGATATTACAAAATAAAAAAATACAATCTATTCTAATCCAAAAAAACATATTCAAAAAAACTTCTTTATTTGATAAATTGTGTCAATTACAATTTTTGCTCTGCTTTAAGAATTTTTTAAAATTGGCTTCAAAAAGCTAATATATAAGTATAAAACCTTAAATAAAGACAAATTTTAATGTAAAATACAAGTATTAGTCTTATTTTAGTTAAAATAATACTAAAATACTTTTACAATATTAAATAAAGGATTTTAAATCTTCTAAGTCTTCAAAAATTACATGTTCTTCATTTTTGGCATAGAATTGAGAAGTGGTGGGTTCATGTTGACTTGAAAACATTAATTACATGAAAATCACACCATAAACTAGAATATAAATCCATATTAAAAGTTATTTTAAGTTCTTTAAAGTCTTTATCTTTCATGAAAAGCATGGGAGATGCATGAAACTAGTCAAACTAGTCAACTGAAGAGATTTGACCCTTAAGGACTAGTTAACTCAACTTGAGTTCAACTTGCATGAATTGAAACTTTTGGATTGAATTTATAATGATATATACACTTAAAAAACATATATGGTCATTTTTAACTCCAAAATTAATTCATTCAATATATTTTCATTGCCATTCTTTACTTGCTTGATTGACCGATTAAGCCTATTAGGCCAATTAGGCCTAATAACCTATCTTCTGAAATTTAGACTCCATTAAACCTATAATAAGATGACATGAAACCTGAAAAAATAATTAAATTTATCTTTAAAATTTTTTATCATCATAATATATTTGATTTTGATGAGAAAACACTCGTCATTTAGTCAATAGGGCTGATTAGGTCTATTTTGCTCCATTTTCCTATAGACTAGCCATTTTGATTGAGCTAGTTGGGACACTTTTGGGATGATTTATAACCAAATTAAAATTTTATGATGAATAAAAAGTCTTAATATTTTATCTCCATTGATTATATTTCATTTAAGTGTCCTGTACTTCATTTGACATACTTTTTTACACAAAAACATGATTTATATCATCATCCATACATCTCCATGCATAAAATTGACATTTATAGAATAATATATAATTTTATGTGAAATTTGAAAAATTTCAGGTTTATTCAAGATTAGATTATGGAAACAAAATCAACTTTTTGCAAAAATGGTTTTTTGAGGGTTTAAGCAGGCTTTGAAGCTAAAATTTAAAAATGATGGTTTATGCAGTACAAACATCCAAATACCAAAAAAAATATTTTTATTTGTATAAAAATAACCCATGAAAAATATATAAAAATATTGGATTCCCATTCAAAATATATAAAAATTTACCACATGGAGAATTTTACTTGTGGGGTTTTGACTGCATTCTGATCTGCCTACACTCTTAATGATTGTTCATAAATCATAACCACAAAAATGGTCTCCATTTTTCATGAATTATAATTAAATAGGATTAATAAAAACATACTAATATCATTCATCCAAACTCCATATGTGGTGAAATATATGATAATCTGAACATGAGGCTAGGAAGGGTGTTTAGAACTGAAAAAATAAAAATTTCACCAAAATGAAAATAAATATTCACATTATTCCCAATGCTTTAAAAAATCATAATGGGTTTTGTAACATGCTATCAAAATTATTTGAAATCACATTTTACTTGAAATGCCAAAAACCCCTTTTTTGGCCTTTATACATGTTTGCTTGTAAAAGCATGTATGAGCATGGTTTGCTTAAAAGTTAGAGTTTTAAAACTATTTAAATGTATGATTATTATTTAAAAACATAATACCATGCTTTTCAAACTTTTACCTGGACTTAGAAACCTCTATGGCACTCCAAAACGATGCCTACTCTAATGGTGATCTCCAATAGACATGCTAAGTACTGTTACAAAATAGAGAGTATCTCCACTTTTACAATGGCTATGAAAATTTTTCAAAATTTTATTCAACTCATGGTTACCTTTTTTGCAAAATTTTAGGTCCTAAAACCACTTGTAGCTCCTAGAATGTTTAATTTTCTCTCAAAATTGATCCCTATGCATGGATTGTCTACATATGTAAACTTGGAAATGCTCTTTTTAAATTATAATGACCCATTTACCATCCATTTTTTGTGTTTTTTATTAAAATTAGTGTTTTTTTAGGCCAAAATTCCTTGGTTTGACCAACTTTAAAAGGCTATGACCGGTCTTAGGAAAGTTTTGTATGATAGGAGTAGTAATTTGGCCTTAATAGGTCAAATTAATAATAGAGATTTCAATGGGGCATATGTATACACATAATATTTTCAAACTTTATCAATTATTTATGATTTTTCTCTTTTAATAACCCATTGAGTCTTAATATCTATGAGTGCATGCCCTAAAGGTGCACCAGGAAAGGGGTGGGCAGACCATTGGTGTTTCATAGGATTGTTGTCCCTATACTACTATTTATATCAATCCAACCTTATCCTAAAACACTCCCCTAAGCTTTGAATCCTCTTTTTTACCCTCTTCTACTCATTTTTTTCCTTCATTAGCCCTTACCTAAGCCTAAAACCCTTTCCAATGGTTTACATTATGCTGATAAACCCATCGATCCTGTACTCTAATTAATAAAACTCATTTAGGGTCTAGGTTGGCCCCTGGCTAACTGAGATCAAGACCTAATTTTTTTATCAATAATGATACAAAGTCAATTAGGCTAACCCTATGAACTAAAATTTAGGAAAGGTTTAGGGTTATATTCAACTATATATACACATTCATTTTGCCATTGTTAGAGAGATAAAAAGAGTTAATTATTAAATTGTGCTTATTTACAATCTACTCTTTGCCATTCTACTTGAGGATTTATAGCATAGGGTTTATAATTGGAGAAGAATATTGTCTTGTGGAAAAGTAGTGGATGTTTTGGCCTTTCTTAGTGACCCTTTCAAACCACAAAAATCTCTTTTGAATCACCTTTGGACAAGATGTATATTGAGTCTCGATAGGTTCATCTTTAAGGTAAGTATATCTAATTTACTCCTCTATTTTAGTAGATAAAATTATCATAAGTAATGTCTTTTAAATATATTGCTCTCTCCATGTATTAGGGTTTTACATATATGTAACTTAATTAATATTCTCTTATGCATGTTTAATTTTATGTTTACTAACCCCTATTTTATTCCATAAGATCTTGTGAGCACTAGATTAGGCTTTTACTTGCAATTTATTTTTTTGAATATAAAAACATAGGACCCAGCTAAGGTTATTGCATATTTTTTCTTGATTGCAGGCTTTGAAAACCTCACTAGTAATTTTATTATGGTAAGAGATCCATTGGTTAGGTCTAGTGGATCCATCTTGGCTATGACACAAAATATCTAATGTATCATTAATCAGAAGTGTAAGTAGGATTTATCTTCTTTGAGCTAGGATTTATTTATAGATTAGTTACATTTTCCTTTGTATACTTTAAATACATACAAACAAAGACATAAAAGATAAAATAGTGTGAATCACACACGTGTCTATAAGTTATAGTCTACAATTTTGTATTAGTATTTACTACCAGCAACCATACTATAATTCAAATCTAGAGAAAGAAAAAGAGGTACTCATCTCAATATATGAACTTTCTTAGACTCTTAGTTAATGAAAATAAACATTTTACACTAACATATTTCATATGGTTTAATATAATAAACCAAATTAGAAACTCTATTTTATTAATTAGTAAACATAATCAATTAATTTATTGTAGTATTCCACTTCACTTCCTATACTATTGATCACATTAAGAATTCATGCACACATTTTATTTATAAAGCAAACATTAAATAAATGAAAAAGTAAATAGTTGTTACAAAAACCTTTTTTCACAACATTTATAGGTTGATAAATTGCATAAATACACCCCTTTTTATTAATTAATGGAGCATTTCATAAATGATTCTGATAGTTTGATGCAATTACAATATTATAATTTTTTTGTTGAGGTATGCCATAAAAACACCTATCTTTTTGAGATAAATTTTACAAGATTGAAAAAGCATTGATTAATAAGTAGAGAAATTGATTTTGAAATATGATTAATTTTATTGGAAATTACTAGCAACAGAATTATTTGTCTATTAAACTAGTAATTCTAGACTATTATAAAAGACAAAAAAGACATTTATATCTATTTTAACCATATTTTCATTCTATAAAAGTTGTTTAGGTATTTCCTAGCATATTATAAACTAAAGGATGAGTGATGCCACTAATAAAGGTTATAATTGATTAATTATTAATGAGTTTAAAGTTGTCACATTTATTTTTAACATTGACGTGAAATCCATTTTCATAATATAAAATGATGTACATTAAAATCAGTTAATTTAAAATCAAAGTTATGACTTAAGAATGTAAAATTATTTTACTTCATAAACAAAAAAATGGAATAATTATAATCAATAGTAGATCAGATATAAAATTAAAAGTTGTTAGGGATTCATGTTCCACCCGTAACATCAATATTTGTCTAGGATAGTCAATCCCAACCCTTCCCTTATGCACAATTACGATGACTTTTTTGTCCTCCAAACACTTTTTTTGTCTACAAATTTATTAATGAATGATTTTTTTAATTATATATATATATATATATATATATAATTTTTATAAATATTTATATATAAACTCTATAATTTTTAATTGGCATTAATTTAATTTCCATTGAAAATTTAGTTCATACAAGAACAATTATATGTTTAGTGAATATATTTAGAATGTAATAACATAACTCAAATGACTAAAATGATGTAGGTTATGATCATTTTTTGAAGAGGTTATTAATAAAACTATATAGATATATGCTTACATTATTATTTTTTAATACTAATTAAATTCAAAAATCATAAGGTAACTACTTATAAAAATACAAGTTCCAACTCCCCTATTATATTTCTATAAGGGAGATCATTTATGTATTCATTTAATTAAGGAGGAAGGGAAATTTTTCAATTTGATTTTACTTACCCTTATATTTCTCAAATTATCACTTAAGTCAATAGTAAAATGTATTTATTAATATAGAAATTTCAATTAATTGGATCTCATAGTAACCTAAATATGGTCATGAATACTTGATTATATCAATTTTGGCCCTATTTCACTTTAATTAACTTGTGCACTTAATCAAAACCTATTTTTCCACTTCAAACTATCCTATGACTTATATGGACCTATTTCTATCCTAAATTTTTATCTCACCTAAAAAATATTCAAAATGCTAAAAATACATATAAACATTTGAATAAATTTCCCAGACCCCAAAGTTTGCATTTATTTCTTATAGGATAGGACCAACTAGTTGGGTCATTAATGGTATGTGGTAATTGCCTAAACTAGACAGTCTTAAATTTGGCCATCTAATGATAAATTATTAATTTTAAACTCTAACTTATATTTTTGTTCTAAATTTTTAGGATAGGTAGCATAAGGTTTTACCCTTTTGGATTGATATAAAGACACATCAAGTCAATCATTTTACAAACATGGAAATTTCAATATGTAAGCATACTTACAATGTTGCACATTGAGAAAAAGTTTTTTATTACAAGTAGTCCTCCACCAAGTCAAAATATTGATTTATCTATACAAAATCAAGGCATGATAAATTATTTAAGACATTCCTAGATGCATTCATATAGTGAAATGAACACATTTTCACAAGGCACTCTAAGTGGGATAACTATGTGGGTTTGATTTTCCTCCTTGGAGTATTAGATACATAGGAAATGTTTAGTCATCTTGGGGGTGATTGGGGTTAGCTTAGCCTAATTACACTATAGATTTTTATATGTTTAAGTTTTTAATCATTTTAAAACCCTATTAGGGTTTTAACATTGGAAAGGCTATTTTTAGGTCTTCTACACATATCCAAAAGTCAAAAATTTGTATACAGACCTAACTCAAGATGCCACAGATGATCATGAACTAATTTTATAAGTTTTCATCTAGGGTCAAGACCGATTGGTTAGGTAATTAATGGAATTTGGTTTTGACCTGATTTAATCTTCCTAACCTTCTTCACTCTTAATTATAGATTCTAGGTACTAGTAGTCACAATTTATGATTTATTATTTTCAATCATCTACCATTCAACATAATAAAATATTAGATAAAAACAACTGAGTTTGTATTTTCAATTCATAGTTAGTTTTATTATAATCATTTTTAATTTTATGAATTTAATATTTTACTTACATTCTTCTTCTTGAAATTTAATTTACAACATTGTTTATTCCATTCAATTTATCTTAATTAAGGTTAATTACCATATTAATTCAATTTTTGATAAAACATATTGGTGAACGCATATATTTATTAAACATTAACAAATCATACATTTACCTTAGGGTTCTAACCTTATTTCTAGTATTTTGTAATTTTTTCTTTGAGTTTTAGATCTAATCTATTTCCCCCCTTATCCTCTAAATTAAAAGTTTTACTTTTTTCCTTAGGTTTTCACACTCATTTTACTTTCCAGGCTTCTTTTCCTAAGATTTTAGTTTATCCTCTTAGTTTTTAATCTCATATATGATCCATAAAAACTATATTTTAAAAATTATCAAAGGTTTGTCTTAGTCATATTTAAACTATTAAAAAACTAATTTTGTTTTCCAAAATATTATATGAAAATTATAGAATTTAAAATTTATTATTTTTGTAAAATTTGGCCTAAGGGATGAATGGTGTATCTATTTTCAAATTAATTTATAATTTTCTTATATTTAATTATTTTAATTAAAAAACTCTCTTTTATATCAAAAATACATAATTAATATAATATAGTTGTTGGTTCTTTATTGTGCACATCATATAATGGATATACAGGTTACCCTTGGTGTATACTTTCAAATTCAATTCATGAATATTATAATTACACGAAGTCGATTAGAAAAATTCAATATATTTAATACTAATGAAATAAAGTTTTGGAAAAATAATGTATAATAAAATTAGGGTTACAATAATTCATCATATAAATTTTATGTCTATGGGATCCCAAGTAAATTCTACCATATCTCCTCAAGGTTATGATAGTTACTTTCCCTTTGACTAGGTTCATGTTGTCAATATACCAAGAGGTAAGGTGACCCACCCCATCATTATAAATTATGGTAACCAAAATGTCTTTCCTCAACATCCTTGACTTCCCACATCTTTTCTTGATGGTGTTTGTATGCATATTCAATAGAAATTACTTAGGGTTTGTACTTGTTAAGCCTTTTAAGATGAAATCATCACTATGAGGGAGTCAATAAAAGAATTGTAAAATAAAAATCAATATTTCAATTAAAATATCACATCATGGGAAAATAATAGCACATATTTAAATAATATAGAGTATGATAGTGTTAAGCATGCTTCAACATCATCATCTATATATTTTGTGCCTAACAAGACTTCATATCAAGATTGGAAGCCCAAAAACACATCTACAAATAGTAAGCAAAAGCTAATAGGATTTCAAGTGAGATTCTCATATAAATTATTCAAAACAAGTTAATTAAATTACCTTCTATACCTTCTATAAGGAGATCAAAATACAATTATGCATATCATAGAATGCATGAGAATCATACAAATAGTTATTTGGGTTTAAAGGACATAATAAAAATATAATTAATAGTGGTGATCCTATAATAAATACATCAATCAAATAACCCACTCTCATTAATATTACATATCATAAGGAAAAATTTCAAGTAGAACAAGTGTAAAAATAAGAACTAGTGTATAAGGAAAAAAAACAATAAGCTTGGATATTGATTTAATAGTTCTGGTAATATTGGTGTATTATTCCTAATTTAGCTAAAGGGTCTAAGTAGTAATATTAGTAAATAAATATGAAATAATTAGATAATAATTTTTATAAATTTGATTTCAATTTTAACATTTCTAAAAATAGTAATAAGGGATAGAAAATATGATTTAGCTAGAAACTAACTAAAATAGCTAAGATAGAGTCTGAAATTCCCTATGCAGGACTAGGAAACTATTACAAATCAAGATCTAGCCTTCATTTTATGATTGGATAGGAGTACCAAAACATGAAACTAGTGGCATCAACACTGTAGTCCACCTATATTGCTATTATCCATGAGACTTAAGATTTTTGGGTTTTGTTTGCTATGTCTGTGTGACCCTACTTATAAATTTTTTACTACTAAATGTCTAAGAAACTCCCTATAGAGCTGATTTTTTCTTCAAACTCTAGAATCTATGATGCTTTGACAAACTTTGAGAAATAAGAGGGGGTTAGTGTGTGTAAGGTTTATTATACATGTATCCACACCCCTTTTGTCGGAACATTACCTATATACCAATAATTCAAAGAGGGATCAAGCCATATGTAGTTATCCCACTTAATGTGTTTTATGCAATAGTGTGCATGAAGATGTAAATGCTAAAGTTGGGTATGCTTGAGGTGGCTAGGGACTAGTGTAAGTATTTTAATAATCTTGTAAGTGTATTGGTTGGTTGTATACACATAATAGGGAAGGTTTACTGAGTAGTCTTGTTTGTATTCTTGCTTGATTTATGATATTTACCAATAATTTTTAAATGATATTTGAATGGGATTTTATAGGAATCTATTAGTCATGGCTTGAATGTGATTACATTAGGCCAATAAGGAGAAGGATGGGAAACTAGAAGGAAATGACCATTGGGGATAAAATACACCTATATAAGAGAACTAAATGTAGATAGTAGTGGTACTAGTATTGTTGTCCAAGTTGGGTGCTATTGTCCTTAGCTAACGGGGCTTGGTGGGATGGATTTATCATGGAGAGATAAGTCTAGCTAATCTATGATTAGGTATAAAAGGATACAAATGATTTAGAATCAATGAAAAGATGCTTATGATGGTTATGAAAGCAAGAAATAGGTACCTATGGGTTGGGTATCATTATCCACAATCAAGTTACTAATTTTCACATTTTATATGATTACATTTCCCCCCTTTTATTCTAGTGATATAGTAAAGCAAAATACTAGGATAAAGGAAAATAGAAAGCATACCTAAACTTACTTGTAAGGGTGAAGCTCATGAAGTTGTGTCATGTTAGGTGTGCATAGAGAGAGCATGCTATGAAGTGAAAATTTTTAAGAGAAAAAAAGAGTAGATCAGTTCTTACTAGATACACTATATCTAAAATAAGAACATACAAAGTTGAGTAAGACAGAGTAAGAGAAAGGAATGAATACACCTCACCAAGTACATAGACAAATATAAAACCTAATGTGATGTTAAGTGATGTTGGATGTGGGTTATACCAAGAGTAATATCATTAATAAATTTGAGTGCTTAATTCCTTAAAGTGGCTCAAGAATGAAAAGGTTGGCCCTTTGGCTCCATCATCACCAACTAGGTGAAGTTATGTGATCATGCATGTGCTAATCGATGTTTAGAATATATGTCTAATCCCTTTGGGTATGTGTCTCAAGAATACAAAGGCTATACCTTTATCTCAATTATTTCTCACTAAGTGAATCTATGTGATCATGCATGTGCTAATTGATGTTTAAACTATGTGTCTAATCCCTCTGAGTAGGTGGATCAATAATATAAAGGCTAGCTAGTCCTTTGGCTCCATCATTGCCCCATGAATTGAAACTATGAACTGATAATGATATGAAATATGTGTTGTATGAGATGTATATTGAATTCCATGAATGTAATGTGATCTAAAAATGTTAGCATAGATAGTCAAATGTATGCTAGAAACTAGGCCACTCTTAGAGACTCCAAAAGATGGAGATTAGGCTTGTATGAAAGCCACTCTGAAATTGGTGTAATAGAATTATATGAAATCCACTTTAAAATATAAAAGTTATGTTTGTATAAAAAATACTCTAAAATGATTCCAACCACCTATAGATAGAATAAGGCATGTAACTATTGAGAATGCCTAGGTAATGTTGAACTTGAAAAGAAAAGAAAAAAAATGTGCCCAATCACTGGTGTCTGAAACATGGATTATGATGTGGAAGTTATATCAACTATTGTATTCAAAACTATAAGTGATATTCATCATGATACACATGATGCCTCCTATATCTATATTTTGTGAGTAAAAGTGTACTAAAAATTGTTGATTCTAAACTAGTCTAATTGTGAAAAATTATAGCTAAACCTACTTTTTTGCCTACTTCTAAAAAGTCTAGTTTTTTTGTTGTTTTGATAGGAGAACCAAAAATGGACACTAGTGGAACCAAAACTATAGTCCAATCTTAGTGTTATTGTCTTAGGATGATTTTTCTAACATTGTCACTATCTGCTTGGTCTATTCTATCTGGTTTGATGTTTAGTTATTATTTTAGATGTTTTTAATGCTACTTTTTTTATTTTTAGGAGCTCTAATCTCTATGACAAAACCCCTATTTGTTACACCCTCTTATAAGGGTATGAATTAAGACCTTATAATGACTACCTTTAGAATAAAGAGCCCTATAAGCATGTTATATTGTAAAGATACGTGATATAATAATGATAACCAAAAAGATATCTCAAGTTATCTCATGGTTTGTAATGAGATATTTTTATATCAATAGGGGTATGCCTATATAGATATAAAAATATAATAGCATGTGTAATATAATGAATGAGAACTAGAAGTCTAGTTAATTATTAGTAGTTAGTTATTAGTTGTAAAGGAGGGATGGATGATGATGTCCATCATGGAATCTAAGAAATCAAGATAATGCATGGTGTGGATCATACCATTGAAAACAATGAGAAGCAAATAAGTACACAAGGCAAGAATCAAGAAGCATATAAGGATAGCCAAGGGGCCAAGCAAACAAGGGAAATGGGTACATGTCACTCAAACTAGAAAGCAAGCATACAAGGCATGTTCAAATGCCACATACACATACAATTGGAATAAGTAAGGTTGGCATGAAAGCCACAATCACATAAAAGATTAAAAGTAAATGACACTGGAAAATGTCCTAAGGCACACACAATAATAAAAGTAAATGACATTGGAAAATGTCCTAAGGCACATACAAGAGACAAACAAGAATTGAGAAATGAAATCATAAATAGCTACATAAATAAATAAAGGAAAACATGTTAAAACTAGAAATAAAATTATATCTAACTAATCAAAGTAAGAAGTGAAGGTATACAGGACATGTAGTATAAAACTAGGTATATGCTAAGAAATACACAAGTGCTATATACTAATGAGATGTTGATAGAGTAATCTATGTAAGTGAGTAAATAATCTACATGATCATGATAGCTAGAGTGTGTAGTGTAGGAATGACATAACCTAGATGGTGTAGTAATGTAGAAGATGCCCCCAGTGGGTATGTATATCGACGTGTGTCTCAAATGTAGAAGTAGGATGTCCCTTCAATGGGTAAATTTAATAAATTAAGGATCTGGATGTCACTGTACACACTCAAAGAAGATAAATTAAATCATGGTAATGTAGATAAATCAACAAACTATAACATAGAACAAAAATGTAATTCTAGCATGATAGTAGAAATGTAAATCATGGATGATGCATATAATCAAAATATTTTTGGTGTTTTTGGATTATTTGAATGTTTTTATATTTTTTAAAGTTTTTAATGTTTTTTTTTTTTGAATATTTGAATGTTTTTGTATTTTTGATATAATCTATGTACAATCAATCATAAGGAAATGATGTGTAAAAAATACTGGGAAACTATGTATAGGTAATTTTGAAAAATTATGTACAAAATAATATGTGAAATAAAATTCTAGACATGGAATCTATGTAGATGCATTATATTAATTGTATTTTTAAGTTTATTTCCTTTAAGTGAGGCTAGAAAATACACTTTAGGGATAATATTTTTGGTAATTGTATGGACCTAGCCAATTTGGTTTGAATTTTCCTTTGATTTCTTTTTTGGCATTGACATTACAAATATTTTATTTGAGAATGAGATCATTATATTTAAATTATATAGCATGAAATCATTTGTTGTTAGATCATTATATACACCATTTGTAGATTCTGAGATATTCTACTACTTGAATGCATGAATGGTAAAACTACTTGAGCTAGTGTAGATGCTTTTCATGATACTGGTCATTAGTGAGAATACCTTTAAGAGAGACATAAAGAGATGGGATTTATAATTCCAATGGTAAAAATAATTATGTGCCATAAACAAGTGAATAAGGAGTGGCTCTTGTGGGCATGTGGATATTTATTGGATATGCCCATATTGCAAAGACTAGTTGATTGTGCCAATCATCTTAAAATTTGGTCACTATTTTAATCAAAATTTTGTTGATAGTTTTATTGGTATCCTCTACTTGACCATTTCCTTGTGGGTAATATGGAGTGGAGAATGTGTGTTTAATCTTATATTTTGTACAAAAATTCTTGACATTTTTTTCTTGAATGATGTTCCATTATCAAAAATGATGGCTATGGGCAAGCCAAAGCATGAAATAATGTGAGTCATGAGAAAGCTAAAAATGTCCTCACATATAGTACATTAAAGTGGAATGGCTTCTACACATTTAGTAAAGTATTATGTGGCTATGATTATGAAATTATGTCCATCGATAGATTTAGGGTTAATTTTTCCAATAAAATCAAATCCCTATAACATGACTGACCATGGAGAGACAATAAGATGCAAATGTTGTGACAGTGCATACTATAAGTTAGTATGTCATTTACATTTATCACATAGTTTTGCATATTTTAAACATTCATCTTCCATGGTGGGCTAGTAGTACCCTTGTCAAACCAATTTGTGTGACATGGATTTTTCACTAAAGTGACCACCACACTAACTATCATGTATCTCTGTGAGAGTAATTTTGGCTTATTTTGGAGTCAAACATCAAATCAATTATCTATTGAATGATCATTTAAAAAGGTTTTTACCAATGATTACATAATAGAGTGCTTATTTGTGTAAATTTTATTTGTCATTTCATGAAAAAGTGTCTAGTATAATATATTTGTTTAGAAATTTATAGATATCAAAAAGCCATTCTAGAATTATGGAACTACATGTAGTGGTTGAACTAGATGTGCAATCAAATCCATATTGGATATTGATGGTGATTGTAATAATTTAATTGTGAAAATAACTTAATCATCATTAATGTCGATAAGAATCAAAGACATGTAACTTACCATTTCATCTATGTGTTAATTATCTTTTATTGGTATACTTTCTATAGAAAAGTAGTCAAACTGTGATGATAAACATTGTACCATGTTTTGGTATGGGATAAGATTCTATTATTTTGTCTGATAGACATCATTGACTTGGTTGGCCATAAGTTGATAATCACCAAAGACTTGAATAGATCTAATTTGGAGGGAATAGGTAGAAAATAGACCTAAAATAAGTGCTTCATATTCTATGGTGTTTTTGGTGTAAGATAAACTTAATTGATATGCAATAGGAACTATGTGACCAAAAGAGTTGACAAAGACAATGTTTGCCCTTGCATTGGATGCACATTGAAAACCATCAAAAAACACAGTCCAAGTATCAGAATGAGTAGAATAAGAAGTGAAATCATCTCTAAATGTGTCACTAATAGGACTAGTATCCAAGAGTGGTGTGTCTACCAAATGGTCTACAATGATTTGGCCTTTTATTGATTTTTAGAGAACTATTTCAAAGTAAAAATCTATTAATAACATGACCCATTTTATGATGCGACCAAAGAGATGTAATTTTTGTCATGAGAAAATTCAAGGGATATGATTTTGTGATAACTTAAGTATCATTATTTACCATGTAATGTCAAAGTGTTTGTGTGGTAAAAATTAATGCTAGACATAATTTTTCTATTGCGAGGTAATTTTTTTTGTAATCAAAATAATGTGTGACTGATGTAATAAACTAATCATTTGGTGTGTTGATCATCATGTTGTGCTAAGAGTGCTCCTAATGCATGGTCTATTATTAAGATATATAGTAGGAAAGGCTTGTTAGAGATAGGTGGTACTAAGATAGGTGGATTAAGAAGATATTCCTTGATTGTATCAAATCTTTCTTGACAAGCTTAGTCCTAGATAGACTTTGTATCTTTATTTAGTAATAGAGTGAATGACTGAGTTTTATTAGCAAGTTAAGATACAAATCGATGGATTTCTTAGATCTTGCCTTATAGGGATAAAAGTTTTTTTAATTTCATAGGAGGTTGATTTGAATTTTTTAGGGTAAACCTCTATGCCATGCTGAGAAATAATGAAACCTAAGAGTTTTCTTGATATAACCCCAAACACACACTTCTTTGGGTTTACTCAGACATTATATTATCTGAGTCTTTGAAAGATCTTTCATAAATCAACAACATGATGTTGTCATTATTTATATTTAGCTAACATATCATTGACATAATCCTTAATAATATGGTGAATCAAATCATGAAATATATGTGTCATGGTACGTTGGTATGTGGTACAAGAATTTTTTAATCTAAAAGACATGACAATGCAATAAAATGTACCCCAAGGTGTTGTAGAAGATGTTTTCTCTTGATCTTCTTCAATAATTTTTATTTTGTTGTATCCTAAAAAACCATCCATAAATGATAACATTTCATGCCTAGCTATGGAATATATGATCATGTCAATGTTAGGTAAAGGAAAATCATCTTTTGGGCATGCTTTATTTAAATCTATAGAATTAAAAAAACACAAAATTTGTCCATTGGGTTTGACCACAGGGACTATATTGGAAACCCATTCATGGTGTGTTATTGGTCAAATGAATCCAACATATAAGAGGCATTAGATATCATATTTAACTAAGAGAGACACCTTAGGATGCATTTTACAAAATTTTGTTTAACTAGTTTAGCATCTAGGTATAAAGGAATTCGATGAACTACTATAGATGTATCAATTCTTAGCATATCTGAGTAAGACCAAGCAAAGAGTTATAGAAAATATGTTAAAGTTTGATGAATACTTGTATCCTCTTCTTTTATTAGGGTAGAAACTAACAATAAAATGTGGGGATCTTGATCAGTTCTAAAATTGAAACTAATCATTTCCTCATTAAGCAATGTGTAATGATCTAACATGTATGGGGTTATAGGAATAGTATCATTAGAATCAACTGGTATGTCTTGGGGAGAATCTATATTTTATAAAAAGTATGCATGGGCATTTATGTGATGAGGAAATCTAGTTTTATGATAAAAATATGGGATGTCCTCATATGATCCATGAAAATATAAGAGGGATTCATCGTTAGAGAATTCATCTAATGTGTACATATCTAGTGAAATCATATCATTGATGAGATTAGGATAGATCAATGATAATGTTGAAGTATGATTGATGGTGTGGGTATAGCAATGTAATGGGTGTAAAATTTTTTACATGATTTGAAGCTATGGAAGAAGGTTTATCAAGAAGAAGGGTAAGTTGATATCCTAATCCTCACCTTCCATGTTGTGTTGATACCTTGACAGGATTGATGATTCATTATTCATGATTTTCAATACCTTTTCCATGATATCCCATTTTATTAAGACATTTAAGTGTAAAAGGGGAAGTAAACTAGTGATTTGGTGTCAGTGCTATTACATAACTTAGAGTTATCTGATGTGTTTCATGGTTCAAGGGTGCACTATAAGTAGTGGGTTATGTAGGTATATTACTGAGATTAAAGTGAATAATATAATTCTATGGAGATTCAACAACTTGGAAATATTTAAAAGTTTCATTGTCTATTGGGTATGTGTATATGTATCCTTTGTGATAAAATTTTAGACAATCATGAAGTGTAAAAGGGACTGCATGCATATCTTGAATCCAAGGCTGACTAAGTAATAAATTATAATTAAGGTCATTTGACATGACTTGGAAAGTAATTTGTAATGTCTTAGGCCCTAAGGTAATATTGAATGTTATTTGACCCATGAATTTACATGGGATGTTATCAAAGCCTCTAATGTTCATTTTGGAATGGTTTAGAACTTGAGGTTGTATATTAAGATGTTTAAGAAAAGAAATGTTGCAAGTGTTGAGTCTTGAACCATTATCAACTAAAAATATTTTTACCCCCAAATCATTAATTATTAATTGAATGTACATAGGTAGACTTTTTACATGATGTTTCATGGGGGTAAATCATCTTTCTCAAAAGAAATATGCTCTTCAGTCCATTGCATTATGTTGAGGATAGAGGCAACATAAGCTGGTTTGGTAGAAATAGGAATTCTAGTATTTTGAAGGGTTGATATAATACATCTTTGTAAACATCTAATCATTGAATGAGCTCAATAACTAACACTATATCAGAAGGGGTGCTAACTTGAGTTACTAAATTTATATCCATGGGTGTAATCAACCTACCTATCCTCATAAAATTGGGTGATATCATGTACCATATGATCTACTATAGGCATATATATGGTATTAGGTGCAAGATAAGAGCTAGATGTACCAAGTTTGAAGGGAGGAGGGATAGATATAGCTTCTAGTTTTCACTTAGTAGTGATAGGTAAATATTAAATAGTAGCCAATGAGTTATTGCATCCAGGTAGAGCTCATGAATGTGAAATGAAATGCATGAGATTAGAGTTATAAGTTGTATATCAATATATTTATAAACAACATTCCAAATGAGAGACATAAATTAAAGAGTATAGAACA